>LR990945.1:6206297-6555150 GCA_905163415.1 Noctua fimbriata
TGTGATTTGATTGTTTTTCTTTGTGATAAGCTACAACAGATGATTATCTATGCTTGTACGAAGAAAAGTTCTCGCTACTAGGAAAGTATGAAGTCCAAAGACAAATGTTGGATCTCGAGAGACCCTGTTGGCTGGAGTTTCGAGATGTTGTTTTGTTTTTATGTGTGAAGTGGAAGTAGCTTTTATTATGGGTTTATGTCCTTGTTTGAGTATGTGTTGAACTTATGCTTTGTTGAAGCGTTTAGATGGATTAATTTTATTAAGTTATTTTAAATTCACAGATGAAACGATGGGATACGTAATGGCATGGCAAGCTACTGGAAGTGCAAACGAGGAATTCGTTTGCACTTCCAGTAGCTTGCCATGCCTAATAGCCAAATTCTGCATCGATTCAATTGGGATTTCCATCAAACGCTAAGCAGAATTTAGTAACAACTTCCAAATTAATAAAAACCTTTATATTAAAAGCGTTTTCTCTGCTATTGTCATTTAAAAAGCTAAATCAAAAACACGTTCCCAATTCAAACTGCAGACCAATCACAAAAAAATTAAAAAGAAAATCTTTCACAAAAACAAGCTAGCCAATCACAGCTTAACAGACAAAAATGTTATTCGAAACTCAAACTTTTTCATCCCAGCTCCATTCACATTCACTAATGTCCAGATAAGTTGAATTTTCCAATAAGCATTTTAAAATTTCCTATCTACGAGATTGGAAAAAGTTGGTCGACGGACTGAACGGAAAAGTGGATACATATGTAGATGTTACTATGTACGGAGAGCAAGGGGAATTCGAACTAAATGTGGTTTGAATTTATTCAATCTAGTCGGTTTGTTTACTTCTTCTAGCTTTGGGGGTGTGGTTTTTGGCATAAGTAGAATAGTCTGCCAATTAAGGTTTTGTAGGAGTTGATTTGTGATAGAAAACGAATGGTAAAACGCTATTAAATCTCTCTTAATATTGGTAATACCCCCGAATAATGATAGCGCTTATGTTATCATTAATCTGGAGTACATGGATTATGGGTATGTGGGACTATACTTATAAAATCAGTATTAATCACTCGGTTAACCCAAGGCGTATCGTATTAACCGGTACTAACTGGGTTGTGGAGGTCAGATAGGTCGCACCATGTAAAATACTGGTATTCAGCTGCATCCGGTTAGACTGGAAGCCGACCCCAACATAGTTGGGAAAAGGCTAGGCAGATGATGATGATTAATCACCCGGTTCTCTCGGCTGGGACACAGGTCACTCTTGGGATCAGTCCCTCTCAAGGAATAAGATTGGATAAGGCGCATGCCTAAATCCATCGCGAAGGCCCAATGACAGAAAGTTAAAAAAAGACTGCTCCAAAAACGGATGGGATATGTGGCAGGCCATACAAAATAGAAGAAAATATATTGACATAGGATTTTGGTTTGAGCAAGATGACGAGGAAAGAGAGGAAGAATTAGACCATCAAACATTTGCAGTGGGTGACACGCTAAAGACGAAGCCTTTGTCGGTGTAGGCTGATGATATGTCCTCTTGGACACCAGCTCCATGCGTTTTACTAGAGTACCGTGCAGACTGCCAAGTCATAGATCCCCAAGACACGTACCTCTGGTTTTACCGAAGCAAGTGATAATAATACAATACTGTGCGTATTGTATACTTGCTTCGGTGAAGGAAAGCGTGATGAGGAAACCAGCATGCCTGAGAGATATTTCTCGACGGCATGTAAAGCCAAGTCAGAGGCTCATGGGCCAAAGGATAAAGAAGACTCGAATCCGTGAATGAAAAAAAAAAAAAAAACATATAAACGAACAATAAACCTGACTTTAAAAAAAAACAGTACCTATACTGGTACAAGACTAAAGCCGTTAGTTTAATTGAATCATTCAAATTATTACATACTTAAACCAGGTCATTGTAGATTTATTAACACACAAATTAAGGTTTATTTTGTACACGAATTTACAGTAGAACACTGACTCCTAGGTCACAGGGTCCCCCTAGTTTAGTAGGCTGGGTTTTTAACTATTTGTACAGCCTTCTACTAAAATCCAATGTACCTATGTTGGAATGTAATGGTATTGTATACAAAGGTTTTTGTGCCAATAAACTTATTTTTATTTTTTTATTTATTTTACTACTGTCTACAAATCCACAGGCGCGTTACATTTTGAAACCATTGGCTGGCTAGGCAATAATTGAATCGAATTATGTAGATAATAAATTTTATTTCCATCACTCTGTTACAAAGGATTTATTCAATCGTATCAGATATTGGTATTTAATCTATTAAGGATTTCTATCGTTCATTCGTTTGTGCCACGAATACAATATTAGTCTGCACACAATAACTAGATTCATGTGAAATATTCCTTGTATTGACAGCGTTTGTAGTTTCCGTTATTTCCATGAATTAATAGGCTTATCAATGTGTTCATTGTCTCTAATTAATGTACTGCAAAACCAGGTATATGAATCTCGGAAAACATGAATGAAAATACATAAAGAACTATCTATTCTAACAGGGTGCAGCTGAATGCCAGTATTTCACATGACTGCCTATTTCATCTATACACGTGACTGCCTATTTGATCTATACACGTGACTGCCTATTTGATCTATACAAGTGTTGAGTAAGCTAAAAGTAATAAATTAATGGGTAATAAAGATCCCTTAGTAAGACTGGCAGACAGACTTTGGTAAAAATCTATACTAATATTATAAAGAGATAAAATGTGTTTGTAAGTTTGTGTGTAGGGGGTAATATCCGGAATTAATGATCCAATTCTAAAATTTTTATTACTGGCAGAAAGCTACATTATTCGTGGGTACTAAATAAATTATATTTATATTGTGCATATTAGCAGAGCTATCACAATATTTGCGTAAGAAGTCGCGGGTGAAGTGCTAGTAAAAATATAACGAAGCTAAGCCAATGTAGTTCCCATCGCTGGAACACAGGCCTCTTCTGTGTGAAGGAGGTGTGGCGTAATTTATAACGCAGACCCAGTTATTGGATATAAATGTTACCATTACCATAATATTCCCAGCTCAGTCTCTAATAGCACCGCCGTAAACTATTCGTCTTCTATAATAGCGATCTTGCACTCAACGATAAGCTAATAATGCACTCCGTTCCCGTACATCCTACATTCTCACATTTGCATACAAATGTACCTCTTCCACAAATTAATCTCTTCACTTACTCATTACTTACTAAATCCACTAAAAACTGAGCAAACTTCGTCGGCAAACTACTGGAAAGGAAATTAAAATCCTTTATTTGCTCTGACAACACTTACTGTAGCCGAATATCCTGAACCAATATTTGAATTTAAATCAACATTAAATTCTAGAGGTTGCCGTTTAGTTTGGAAGCTTTCGTGCTCATCCTTTTGAAATTTACATATTCAAATGTGCACGAAGGATCAAAGAGCCAGATCTGTAACATAGACGCTGGTTGGTGGATATGTTAGGTGGATGAAACCGGCGTTTTGGTCCGACAAAATTTAGCAAGCAAAGTAAAAATGTTTGATAGATTCCCTGCTACGGCTTATTTAGTATGTTGCTTGTAGATTTGTGTTTTGGAGTGAATATGATTTGGTTTGATATTGAGAAAAATTTACATGTTTTCAGACGAAAATTGAAAATTCTATAAAGCCGTTGCTTATGGAAGGTTGCCGCTGCCGTTTACAAGAATGATTTCTGTTCTCAAACACGAAATATGCATTATTAATGATAATGGATTTAGTACTACCAGGCTGTCATTTGTAGATCTTTGGCAATCGTTACAGGTAGTCAGTAGACCGAAAGTCTAACAACCAGTCTTGGTTGTGGAGGTCAGATAGGCAGTCGCTCCATATAAAATACTGGTACTCGTTTACATTCAGTTAGACTGGAAGCCGACCCCAAAATAGTTGGGAGAAGGCTAAGCAGATGATGATGATAGATATAGTACTGCCAAAGTACTTGCATAGCATCGTTCAGGTCGCTTAAACATTCTTCTTTCATCTTTATTGATCATAATTTCAGTGATTTCGATCTTTTTAAATCAACAAAGGAACAGTGGAAGCCCCAACATGGCTTCGAGAGCTACGGTCGGAGTAGTCCTCATGCAACCTGTTGTCGCCATGCAGGCAAGCCTTTGCATGCGTTGCAGTTTGATGGAGGCTGTGGCTAGTTTGGTGCGGGGACACCAAACCACTTCCCCGTAGGTGATCATCAATAATTTTATGGGATAGGCCCCACTTCTTACCTATCATACCACCATAACCAATTTATCTTTCTATAGTCCAAATAAAGTAACGTAATTTTATTTTTATGAACTACCTACATATTCCCGCACTTACCAAGACAACAATTCACAGAATCCTCTAAAACCCCACAAACATATGCCAGAAGGATTCGACCAAAAAATATTCAAACCTTTCGTGTTTGACCCCTGATTACTTTCGTTAGCCTGTCCATGTACCCTTGGGACGGACCGCTACCTTCTGACCTAGACAACTTAACCCAAGGACAGGTGTGTCCCGGGAATATGGACGCAAAAATGTTCACTAATGGTAGGACCGCTAATGTTATTTTGGGTAGTATGTTTTTCAATGTTGTGGAAACTGTTTTAATGGGAGCCGCTGGGTTTAATACTCGGGAACGTAATTAAGAGGGGAATAATTTAGGGTGAGGTGATATGGACGGAGAAAATATGGGTCGGTTTTGTAATATGGTTGATGATAAAACTTGTTTAATTGTGCTTTTGTGGTAGAAGAAATCAAATCAAAGCATTTATTTCAAATAGGCCAGTTACAGGCACTTTTGAATTGTCGAAACAAAGACAACAATGAAAAGTAGCTACAGTCCCAGTCACAAGGCATAAAAACTGTGAAAGTACTGTAGTTGCTCATTCCCTAACGTAGATCTCTATGGAGAAGAACGGGCAAGAAACTCCATGGACACTCTTTTAAATCAGAATACTTTTACAATAATTTGGTTACATCATTTATGTTGAGATGGTACATTATGTGAGAACGATGTAGCAAGATGTGTACGAAAGTATAAAAAAACGGACAAGTGCGAGTCGGAATCCCTCTTAGCCGGTTTTTTCTATTTGTTGTAATAGAGGCAAGAGAAATACACATTCTGTGAAAATTTCAACTGTCTACCTATTACGGATCATGATATACAGCCCGCTGACAGACAGACGGACGGACGGACAGCGGAAGCTTAGTAATACTAATAGGGTCCCGTTGGTTACCCTTCAGGTACGGAACTCAAAAAAGGAGAGGAACAAAATTATGATAGGTCTGAATCTTAAATAGTTATTGCACATATCAATTAAAATAAATGTAACGCCTTGCACGCCATCTTCATCGATGCGACTTACGACGTCACTGGCGTCAAGCGACATGCGCAATTAGAAAACGTCCGCTATTCTGAAATAGTCCACTAACAATCTTAATGAATATTTCGATAATCACTTCAATTGCAAATATATTCGCTAGCTGTTGTCTTTTAACAGCTCACATGCAAGTCAAATGAATATGAAATTGCAATCCCGTTGTTTATTGATGAATCCTAAAATATTGCTACTAACCATATTTATATGGACTATTGTACGCCCACTTGCCATGATTTCAAAATTAAGCATCCAACACAATAGACTATCTACACAATTCCATTGTAATATATAATTGTCATCTTCATTTTTCCTGGTATTATTCTTAATTATTTTTTTTTCCTCTTATCACAATGCTGTCGTATTGAAACCAAAGGCTGAGAATGCCTCGATGCATTAAGTTCACCTATGTACCACTCTTGTACATGAAGTTTAAATTAATTAATTCATCTAGCTTTTCCACAATTTCTTTTCTGTTGGTTTTTATCGACTTTTTCCATACCTACTTTTCTTTAGTTACTATGTCAGTAGTCCCCCCTTTTTCCAGGCATAATCATCATATTTCACAGAGTCCATTCCTCATTTGTTTGGTCTTCCTCTACTCATATTCATTCTCACTTTCTTCACGATACTTTGCTTAGACCTCCACATCACAATCCCAAACCATGACAACCGATTACTGCACAACTTTTCATTCACCGGTGCCACTTTAAGACTTTCATAAAATAACCCTAATTTTGAGCTTCGCCGCAGTCGAGTAATAATACACAATTACATTACATGGACCTCAAAAACTGTAGGACCAGCTACATGAGAAATTCTGCAACATTTTATTTCTAACGAGCTCACAGCTCCACATATTTCCGAGTGCAATAATAATAAAATAAAGACTGCGTCATGAAATTCGTCGCATAACACCGACCGTTCTAGTGGTAAGCGCCATCTACAACAATCGTTATTTTAAAAATACTCTCCAACTTTATGGAAATATACACGAAATTTTCGGTGTAACGCAAACAAATTATAGTTTTGTATTGTTCTGTTGATGTACGGTTGCGAATGAGGGAAACATTTGAAATATTACACACAATTTTTCCGTATATGTGAGAAAATCAGGAAAAATGGTGTTACGCTTGCATACATAGATGATGAGTTGGTGTCTTACTAAGACGCAGAGTGAGCAAAATCTTACGTAAAATCTTACAAACCCTACAGATTTTGCAGCTAGCGAAGCTATTGGATTGATAAAGTGCTATAGCGATGCGAAAGAAAGACAGGGTTCTCTTACAATATTAGCGAGAAGATTTTCTTCGGCAATTGACTGCGAGTTGGAATCGAGTGCAGTTAGGACATTTGGGAATAGCTTATGTTTAGTTACTGAAATAGATTCTCATCTTTTAATTGAAATCGTTAAAGATTTCAAAGCAAGTGTTTCAATTAGTTTAAAACCATTTTATTGTACACAAACTACTAAAACTTTATCTTGTAAGTAATTAAAAATGTTCACTACCAAACGTAAAACGCCGACTTGAGACTGCAGTCTCGTTAAAGTTAAAACCTAGATAAATCTCCTTTCCAATTCATCATTCATAAAATGGAAAATGAAGAAAACCTTGATGTAAGCTTGAAGTAAAAGGTAAGCAAACGAGACATTGGTAGTGAATAATCAATGAATGTTTGATCAGTAAATCCGGGACGAGGTGTGAGGATAATCTAATAAACCAAAAGTGGACCGTCCTTAAATGCGAATAGGGTTGAGCCTCGCTAAATGCAAATGGCGAATATAATAGATATTGCAGCAGCTTGAAGTTCGGGTATTGGCCGAAAATATCTTTAGAGGTTTCGGCAATATCGAAAACGATATTGGGATTAATTTGAACCCTGATCTAAGTGGAGGATTAGACGTGAATGTTAACAAAAGGTTTTATAACGTAGTGTGAATTAGCGGTGTTAATAAGAATGAGTGTTCGTGTTTATCAGCCATCTAGATAACTGATAGACAATCGAATTATAACATTCTTCTTTTCATAGTAACGGTACATCTATACATATTGTACTGTTTGGTTCAATTAGCAAGCCACGTTAAGGTAGAGGTAGAGTAGGTACGTAAGGGTAGGTAGGTAGGTAGGGTATGGTAGATAGGTAGGTAGGGTAAGGTAGATAGGTAGGGTAGGGTAGATAGGTAGGGTAGGGTAGATAGGTAGGTAGGTAGGTAGGGTAGGGTAGGTAGGTAGGTAGGGTAAGGTAGATAGGTAGATAGGTGGGTAGGTGGGTAGGTGGTAGGTAAGGTAGGGTAGGGTAGGGTAGGTAGGTAGGTAGGTAGGTAGGTAGGTAGGCAGGCAGGTAGGTAGGTAGGTAAGGTAGGGTAGGGTAGATAGGTAGGTAGGTAGGTAGAGTAGGATTGGTAGGACAGGTAGGGCAGGGTAGGTAGGTAGGGTAGGAAAAGGTGTATTGCAACACAGCCGGGCACAGCTAGTAAACGTATAAATGCGAAAGTTTGTGAGGATGTATGGATATCTGGATGTATAGATGTTTGTTACTCTTTCACGCAAAAACTACTGAACGGATTTGGATAAAATTTAGCGTACAAAGTTTATAACCTGAATTCACACATAGTATATTTTTTATCTCGGTAGTATGATCCCATGGGTATTGTCCCACGGGATCATACTACCGGTATAATTGTATAGAACTCTTCGCGGGCTACGCCACAGATATAAGCTAGTATTAGCAAATGCCGCCAATCCCATTAACATAAATTCACACCAGACGCAGAAGTAAAGCTGGTATTTTTTTACAGAACATCATCGACTAAAAACACTAAATAATTATAAACCGTGTAGTCGTGTATGCCCCACTGCTGGGCAAAGGCCTCCCCATATCCTTCCAGGTACTCTTGTACTTGTTAAACTACCAAAACTGTCGCAATAGTGTGCAGCCCTATCACGTATATTTAGCGTGAAAAAGTCACAAATGAATTTATTTAGCATTTTAATAACGAGACGGCAAGAGTTTCGATTTAACTTTTTTACGATTTTTCAACTTTTGCTTTGTTAACTCATCATCATCTGCCTAGCCTTTTCCCAACTATGTAGGGGTCGGCTTCCAGTCTAACCGGTTGCAGCTGAATACCAGTATTTTACATGGAACGACTGCCTATCTGATCTCAACAAACCAGTTAGTACTGGGTATTACGATACCCCTTGGTATGACTGGATGTATGACTTTTTAGGCCACGACTGTCAAAGATCTACACATTACAGCCGGGACCAACGGCTTAACGTGCTTTCCGAATCAAGGGGGAAATTTGGTATGGAATGGGTGGTCACCCATTAACAGACCAACCTAGGCAAGCACGGCTTAAGGGCATTACATGGCTCAAATCCCAAAAACAGCGTATGTTCAAAGAAATTTATTGATGAATCCCTTCGTACGTTTTCCGTCTAAAAAATATATGTTATAGTTAAGTTCATCACAAATAAATTGTATTGTTTAAAATTTTAATAAACCTTCTCAATTTTTTTTGGTTAATCGTAGAAAATAGGTCCTTTTTCAACCTAAATTGTAAATTATCTCTGTAACGGCTGAATAGATCGGCATAAATTTTGTAACAACAAATACGTAATGATATACTTAACAATCTGTATTGTTTTCTTTTTGTAATTTCTTTTAATATTTTAAAATAATAAATAAAAACCGAAATTTCGCGAAAATTTCTGTGACGCATACTCGGGACCGCGATACGTCAGTGCCTTGACGGCTCTTGTGACGGGTGGACGTACGCGTGTTATTTTTCCCAAAATAAAATTGAAAAGTGCATGTTTTTAATGATTTTTGAATGAAAACATGTTGTAAATAGAACAGTTATAAATATTTCATAAAATAAGGATATAAAATAAGTTTGTAAATATATTTAGAGTAGTTTGTAATTTCTTTTTGATTTTCTAACCTATCATAGAGTAAGCCTGACTATAATGCCTAAACATAAGAAGCAATCCAAAGTGAAGCGTGGCCGAGCTCTCCAAAACTATTGGTAATTACCTACCCACCCTCTTAGCTATATTGATACCCATGATGTTAATTATATGGTGTTTAGTTTTTATCGTTTTTTACTAATTTGTCTTGAGAATTTGTTTGATGGAGGATGGAGACCTAGGTGACTGATGATGTCACCTAGGTGAACTCCGAAGGTGGGTATAGGATCTCATTGACGGCACTACGTAGAACCATCGCGTTTGGACTCATTTGAAAGAGCTCACGGAGACCTTGGAGACTGATGATGTCACTTATTTGATGGTGGACTCCAAAGGTGGGTATAGGATCTCATTAACGGCACTGCGTAGAACTATCATTTTTGGGCTCATTAGAAAGAGTTCATGGGGACAAATGATGTCACCTACCTGATGGTGGACTCCGAAGGTGAGTGTAGTATCTCATTCTGGAAACTACGTAGAACCATAGTGTGTGGACTCATTCGTAAGGGCTCATGGAGACTAAGGTAATTGCGAAAATGTCAGTCTTGATTTTAAGAAACAATACCTAGTTAAATACTTTTTGGTTGCTTTTTTTGTGGTGTGTGGCTGACCTGATTGTTATAGCAAAAACAGTGCCTTATCTCAACTAAGTTATTATTTTTCAGGCAAATAAGAAAACAGAGAAACTCCGATTTACCAGATCTTCCTGATCAGGTAAATCAGCCGTTAACAGAAACATACGAACTAGCTAGTATGGCAGTTGATGAGGAGGCAGTACAAATTATGCCGGTAACTTTAGATATAACTATTAGATATATTACAGCCGCTCGCGCATACCCGCTCGCCCGCGACTCTTCCAGAATCACTTGAAAATCATCTTGTATATTATTAAAATGTTTGTTTTAGGTTGAACAAGATGAAGATTTACCAGATTTGATGATTGAAGAATCACAAGCAGAAACAAAAACTATATCTGGAAGGCGAATTATTGATGTAGATTACTTTTTTTTCCAAAATGCAAGAAATAGGTGGTCATTGTGCTTTTAATGGTGGTATACAAAGTTTGAAACTTATAGGAGAGCAACGTGTTGGACTTTCATCTAAATTTACAGTAGAATGTTTGATGTGTAAAAAGAAGTTTTATTTTTGTAATCTCACTGGCGACTTTGATATTAACACAGCAGCGGTCGCGGGTGCAGTTTCTGTTGGCATAGGGTATTCTCAGTTAGAGGAACTGTTCTCAGCATTTGACTTGCCCGTGATGACTGAGCCTGTGTACCAGAAACGGCACGACATTGTTTCTAACACCTGGGATAAAGCACTCGGCAAATCAATGAATGAAGCTGCTGAGGAAGAAAAACGAATTTCTTTAGAAAAAGATCGTGTCAGCAAAGATGGGATACCTATTATAGATGTGGTTGTAGACGGATGCTGGAGTAAAAGGTCTTACAAAAAAAACTACTCAGCGCTGTCAGGAGCTGCTGCCATAATTGGCAGACACACAAAAAAAATTTTGTTTCTTGGCGTTAAAAATAAATACTGTAGCATTTGCGCACAGGACCTTAATAAAAATCAAACTCCCAGAGCGCACCAGTGCTTTAAAAATTTTACGGGACCATCAACTGCCATGGAATCAACGATACTTGTGGAAGGCTTTAAAGCATCTATCGAAATGCATGGTCTGATATATGGGCGCCTCATTTCTGATGGGGACTCTAGCACGTACGCGAAAATTTTGGAAGCAAGACCTTATCCTCAATTTACTGTTGAAAAGGTAGAATGTAGGAACCACCTTCTAAGAAACTTGTGCAACAAAATAGAAAACCTGAGCACTGATACGAAGTATCCCATAAGTCTTAGAAAATTAATAACAAAAAAACGTATCATGAGCATTAGGTCAGCTATAAGAAAATGCAGCAAAAAATACCACGACTCGTTAGAAAATTTAGATTTTAGCACTAAGAAACTTTTTGAGGATATCCAGGTTGTCCATTTACACGCCTTTGGTAACCATACCAAATGTAAAAGCCATTTCTGTAACAGTCCACAGATTGTTGAACCCTTACCGCAACCATTTTTCACAAGTTCCTTATGGCAGAAAATATGTTTTTTTATAAATACTATTGCAGGACATTCCAGAAGTCTCGTTCATGATGTTGACAGTAACATAGTGGAAAGTTTCCATAGCGTGGTGGCCAAATTTGTGGGTGGTAAAAGAGTGAATTACTCGTGCCGGCGTGGATACCAAACTCGATGTTCAGCATCTGCAGTTAACTTTAATACTAAAAGGAAACCTGTTTCCATATTATATGAGACAATTGTTGGTCAAAGCCCTAAAGGCAAAATGAGCACCTTAGATAACAAGTATCGCAAAAAGAGAAATTTATTTAAACGTATACATTCTAAAAAACGACAGACATATGTCGCCATAAATAAAGATTATGGAGAACAAAGTCTTAAGCCCGATGTGAACGATGCGATTCTAGAGCAAATGAAGGAGAACTTTTTATGCAACATGGAGAAAAATGAGGAAGAAAGAATAAATATTGAAAGGAAAACAATTTTGCAGAGCGAGTCAAGCGAATGGCTCGAACTCCGGCGTTCCTTGTTGACGGCCTCAAACTTTGGCAGAGTTATCAAAATGAGGCCTGATACTAGTTGTGCCAGCATAGTTAAACAACTGCTCTATAAAATAAACATAGATGCTGAGCCTGTACAGCATGGAAGAAAAAACGAAAAAAAAGCGCTAGATCAGCTGGCTATACAAGAAAATGTAGAAATTATAAAATGCGGCCTTTTTATAGATCCCGAAATTCCATATTTAGGAGCTACACCAGATGGGCTTATTGCAGAAGAAACAATAGTAGAGGTGAAATGTCCAATATCAGCGCACAAGATAGGACTAGACGAAGCCATAGCTCAAAAAAAGTAAATTTTTGGGTTAAAGATAATTCAGGCAATTTTCAGGTCAATAAAGCCCACAATTGGTACTACCAAGTTCAAGGGCAATTGCATGTGTCTCGGAAAGCAAAATGTTTGTTTGCAGTATGGTTTAACGAATCAAAGCCTCTGAAAACTGAAATAATTATTAGAGACGATGATTTTTTTGAAAACAAAATGAAAATAAAATTATGTACATTTTACTTAAATTGTATTTTGCCGGAACTTTTAGATCCGCGGCATACTCGAAATATGGAAATTAGAAATCCGCTATATATATTACAGGCAATAAAGAACAAGGAAGACCGGAAAAAGGTGCATACCATACAAAAACCAGAAAACGAAGATTTGTGCGTACTTCAAGAAAGTCTACCACCACCAATACACCAATCACCATTATCACCAATTTCAATAAACGAACAACCGACCTGTTCACGATATTTGGATTTTAATGAATTTTAACGGGAATGAAGAGTTTTATATTTTGTGAGTGGAAACATTTTGTACTTATCAGAGCACGGCAACATTAAAACAAAATCAAATCTGCCAATGTCAATAGGAGTGATAGTGACATAGTATTGAATCAAAAGAAACTAGAATTCGTCGAAATACGGTTTTCCTGGGGATCACACTCGACTCAGAGCTACAATGGGTTCCGCATATAACATCTCTCGCAGGACGGCTGAAATTCAGCAGCATATGTTGTGAAAAATCCGTCAATTTATTAAAATACCGCGATATTAAGATACCGCGAGGCTAGTCTATTTTAGTTATTTTCATAGTATTATTTCATACCGTATTGTACTATGGGGACGGGCTGCAGACATCGAGTTTATATTTATTCTGCAGAAAAGAGCCATCAGAGCCATATGTGAAACTGTTTAAGGAAATTAACATCATGACAGTACCTTGTCAATACATCTATGAAAACATCATATAGGTTAGGAAAAATCTGCATTTATTTAGTAAAAGAGGTGACAGACGCCACTATAATACTAGAAAAACTCAACTTTCATGGGGTACCCCATGAAAGTTGAGTCTACTTTAGCTATACCCTTTTTTTTGGTCTATTAAAATAAGTTAAGATTTCATGGTTTTCCTTTCATTTAATTTATCATGTTTGTTAGAGAGATTTATGATTGACCCTATCGATTGATGATATAAAAGTACAGGGTGTTATTTTTTTGGAATTTGGTCGGTTTGATTCCCGAGTGTGGCAAACGAATTTTAGAAAATCTTTGAATGCAGGTTTTTTTTTTTTTTTAAATAAAGGAATGATTCCTTTGAGTAAAATTTTCGATATCCAGTATTTAGCGTACTTTCCTTCCAGGTGGCGTTGAAAAATTCCACCCTGTACAATTGTGTGAGTACTTTGTACTGTAAAGCTACCATTTACATTTAGTTATCTTTCATTGACTCAAATTTCCCCTGGGGCGGTTGAGACAATGTGTGTCGTATCATTTAGTTCCCTTCAAAATGGTTGAGTTGAATGGTGCTGATCCATGTGTCATGTTCGTGAACGGGCGCTGTCAGTAGGGACTGGTCATCACTCAGCTGCCATGTTTTATTTTTAATTTTTAATTGTTGATTATATCTTGTTACTCTGGACGCTCTTAACTTGCACATCTTTCTCACATATGTATAATCTCAACATGAATGATGTACCTAACTAAGATTTTGTAACAATATTTTAATTGAAAAAAGTGTCCATGAAGTTTCTTGCCCATTCTTCTACACAGAGATTTACGCTTTGGAATGGACAACTACAGAACTTTCACTAGTGATTATGCCTTGTGTCTGTGACTGTAGCTTCATCTTCTTTGTTTTTGTGATATTCAAAAGTGCCTTTTATGGTCTAATTGAAATAAATGGTTTGAGTTTGATCTAAAATATTTTTTTTATTTATTCTAGCCATCATCAGACATCCAACTTTATTTCTACATAATGTAATACACGATCATCAGTCTCCTTGCTTGCTAGAACTAGAGAGAGAAAGGCAAGGGATGTTTGTCGGATTAAATGGGTAAAAGATGAAGCTGGAATGGTTCTTTCGGATGATGAGGAAATTAAGGATAGGTGGTACCTCTTGGTACTTACAAAGGGGTACCTTATCCTTAATTTCCTGAAAAATTCTTGTATCCTTAATTTCCTGAAGAACTGATGTGCTGGACAATAAACAAGTGAATGAGGGTTAGTGAGAAAGGTAGGTAAGGTTAGTATGAAGTAAGAATAGCAGTAAATGGGATGAAGAATGGTATAATGGAGTGAAGAATCGTTAGGACCTGACGGTATACCAGTTGAAGTTTGGAAGTTATTACGGGTGGATGAATGGACGAAGTTGTTGCTGGAAGAAGCCATACCTGACGAATGGTGCAACAGTTCGCTGGTACCCATCTTTAAAAGTAAAGGTGATGTGCTGGAGTGCAATAACTATAGAGGAATAAAGGATGCCTCTCAAGTTAAAGCGGAAAATATACAAGTCCGTGATTAGACCTGTCGTAGATACTGTATGGATCGAAATGCTGGGCTGTGAAGAAGATGGATGAAAAAAGATTGCATGTAGCTGAGATGAGAATGTTGAGGTGGATGTGTGGTGTGACAAGAATGGAAAAGGTAAGGAACGAGTATATTAGAGAAAGTTTAAAAGTTGCGCCAATTACAGAAAAGTTGAAAGGGAATCGCCTGTCTTGGTTTGGACATGTGATGAGGAGGGACGAATCGCATGTGACTAAAAGAGTGATGAATATAAACGTTGATGGATGAAGAGAGAGAGGAAGACCAAAGAAACGATGGATGGATTGTGTGAGGAATTATATGAAAGATAAAGGAGTAAATTATAGCGTGACGGTTGACAGACGAGAATGGAAGAAATAAACGTGTTGCGCCGACCCCAAGTAACGTGGGATATGGGCAGGAAGCTGACGATGATGTAATACACGAAATTCAAATTAAATTAGCTGGCGGTACCCATCACGCATGTGAAGTTTCTCTAGCAAAATTTGATCTTGAGAACCTATAAGATGTAAATCACAATCATAAAGGTCATCATCAGACCTTCAGAATGTGAAATGTAGCAGCACCCGTGCTCAATTTGATAAAAGTTGAAACCTAGGTCATTCTAACTATTCCCGTTAGTGAGAACCGACAAACATTTACCTGATCATCATCAGATCTTCAGAATGTAATCATGTAGTAGCACCCGTGCTCAATCAGATAAAAGTTGAAAGCTACGTCATTCTAACTATTTCCGTAACTGAGAACCGATAAGCACTTACCTGGTCTTCATCATACCTATAGAATGTGGAATGGGGTACCCCTGCTCAATAAAATAACTGATGAAAGATAGGTCGTTAGTCAAAGTGTATAATTTATCTCAAAATAAATATAAATTGAAACAAAATGTATTCAGGTCTCTCAGAGAACGTATAAATTAGGCAAAAACGATGACAACAGTGCAACACATCTGTGTTCTTGCTTAATCTTTATTGTAGTAATGTTCGTTTGCCGGTAGAGGCGCCAAAAAAACAAAAACCAGTACAGGGGTCAAATCATCAAGGTCATCGAGCAATGTAATGCCCTTAACCTAAAGATCGACCCGAGTTGCTGTTTTTATTTAGCCACGAGCTCCTCTCTCTGTTTTGTTAACTAGATGTATGCATTTTTACAGTTCTGAAATCAAAACTGTAAAAATCGGACCGGACCGGTTCGGACCGGTTCGGATCTGTAATTGTCGGGAATTCCCGACATTTTGTCCCGTGCCACCCCAACTTGAATTTCAGTTTCCAGTTTTCGATTCGCTGTTTCCCTATTAGCAGATTGGTTTGTTTGTTGATTGTATTATTTTAAATTTTTGATTGTGCCACGAATGGATTATTGGCATATATTTTTAGCTTTGGATGAAATTAGTATCTTTGCTGTTTTGACTTTATTTGAAAGTGAATTACATAGCTATTTGGTAAATAGTACTTTAAGAACATAACATAACATCACGCCTGTAATCCCTGAAGGGTTAGGCAGAGGTGTACCTAATAGTACACCAACATTTTGCTAGTTATGTTTAAGTCCCATGTAGTAGGGGGCGAGCCTATTGCCATCAACCGAGCACAAATGCAGACTCCGTGGCTGATTCTGAGAAATTCCTGACGGAAAAACTAAATGGCACTTTGCCTGATCCGGGAACCGAAGACAGGACCTCATGGTCAGTAGTCGCACTTGCGACCACTAGACCAACGACCAACAACATAAAAAAACCTATTAAAACACGACTATTAATTAAAGCTTAACTAAATTTTTCACCAAAACAGACTATCGCAATGTCTTCTGAATATCCCTTTCTCAAATTGATCTACAACACTTCTTCAGCCATTTTTTTAATTACCAATATACATTTGCAAATCGCAGAACACAATGCGTCAACACCAATTCAAGCAAACATTTAATCCAATGTTTGACCAAGATTTTCATATGAAACATAGAGGAAGTGAGTATCATTAATTTAATACTAATCCAAGCCAACATTTCATCCAATATTTGACCAATGATCTCTAACATATCGAAGCAAGTTGCGTTAAGGTGGAAACGCCAGGGTAGGCCGCGAAATCCAAATTTTCTAAGGTTTTTTTGCAATTTGCAGTCATTGTCAGCGTGTATGTTGATTAAAATATGAAACGCTACCGTAACAAATATGGCTTAACAGAGTTATATCAATAAAATCATCAATACAACCCTCTAAGTTCATTTAATCCCATTCAATCAGTCATTCTCTGTTCCATTGTACATGTTTTTGTTTTCTGACCTGCAAAATGCAATAAACTTAAGAAAATTTGAATTTCACGGGCTACCCTGGCGCTTCCACTTAATACCAAAACCAAACCAACATTTGATCCAATATTTGACCAACAATTTCTAGTATGTTTGCATGCTGGAGGAAGCAAGTTCCTACTATGTTTGCAAACGATGCGATAACGATGCATCCGCTGCGACTGCACTAATGCGAGCTCAAATTATCCTATCTCTCGGAGTTCTGCTAGCTATGTGTTACTTAGTTAAGCATATGAAGAATGCAGTGGATATTAATTGTATTTAGGATTAAATTTTACTTTGTCTTTACAAATACCTTCTGCTATTGTTTACGGTAAAGCAAAACAGCGTGGGGAAACCGGCATATCCTAGAACCAAAAATTTGAAGACATGTGACATCTACTAACCCGCACTGGGCCCGCGTGGTAGATTATAGCATTCCCTCTCATAGAGAGGAGACCGTGTGTCGCAGCATTGGGAACATTATAAGGCTGATTATGCTATTGTGTGCAACAGGACCGGATAACATGGGCACTAATGGACGACTTAGGGTCAGCGCAAACAGAACGGAGCGCATCGGAGAGAATTTTACTAACGCACTTGAAAATAAACGTTAAAATTATTACAACAACTTGCATAAATGCTTGAACCTGACAAAAAATGCTCCCGCGTCCTCGAAGATACGCGGGAATCATACGCGATCCGTAAAGAAAATGCCCGAGACCACGCGGGGATTATTCCTCTCTGTCTGCGCTGACCCTTAGCCTTAGCATTACTGCAATGAGTGGTACAGGACATGTGTCGTCATCGTTATAACTGATAGTAGGTTAATTTTGCGACCTTTGTATGGCTTCTGGGCATGCGACGCACGAAATAATGTAGTATATGATACAAGCAACGGGTTGAAACGGTAATGATCAATATTCAAACTACAGATTAAAAGCTTTTTCGCACAATAACACCGATTTCCTCAGACTTTTCAACATTCCACCCACCTAAATCTACTCTAGTACGAATCTAAGCTGCTGCCACCAAAAGCAAAACGTTGTTAAATCCAGCAAATTTGCACAAACGATTAAAAAGCAGTAATACTACCACACTGGCTCGAACAAAGCCTAGGGCTATTGGAGCTACGGTGATGGGGCGTGATGAAGTGTAGTCCAGAAGGTTTATTTTCTGTAGTGAATTTTAATTCAATTCGAACATCATTTGAGGTTAATATTAACACTAGAAACGGGATATTTACCATGTTTACTGTTTTCTTTGAGTTCCGGATATTTCGGCGCTGTTGCAAGCACCATGATCACGGATAAACTGAAGTTATTGCGGGTGGGTGTTTATGAGCAGACAAATCGGTCTACCCTCTTTCTTTTCGTTTCTAGTGTTAATAATAATGTTAGTCATCATGATAGTTTAAAATTTTATATCATTTGAGGTACTGCAGAGATAGATTGAATACATTTTGAACTGTGGTTACATTCATTTGTTTGTCATCCGCTAAAGGACTCGTCGTGTACTGAAGTTAAAATTGCTATTCCAGCTGTAGTTCAATAATGCTTGTTTGGCAATGAAAATTCTTGTTGAACAAATATGATTTGGTAGAAACCGCCAACTTTGATCTTGTTTGAGGCAAATCGGTGACTTTTGTTTTTTTTTTCATTGACTTTTTTGCCACCGACTTCCGACAGTAAAGTTATTTTCCACGTTTTAGTGTTTTTTATTTTTTTGGGAGTTGGTTATTTTTTTTATTTTTTTACCATTTTTAGTTGAGGTATGTCAAATAAAAAATACTTGTCCAGTGTCAATTTTACATTTAAACTGAAAGTTCTTAACAAATCATCCACATAGACGAAAAAAAAAGGATATTATAGAGGATAACTCATAAAGTACCGAAGCAAAGTTAATACAATATAATTAAAGGGACCACCGCGCGAGGTTCCTCTACTAAATGAAAAAGAGTATCACTTAAATCGGAGCATTAATCACGTAAAAATCGGAGGAAATACAAGCAAAACATGTGCTAGTGGAAAACTTAATCTCCTCCTTTTTTAGAAGCCGGTAAAAAATACGGTTTGACAAATCACAAGGCTGTTGACGAACATAATCCTTCTGAATATTTCCATAACATGGCAACACCAAGAATGGAAAGATAGGCGGGTAATGAGGAAAAAATAGCAGAGACGACCCCGGGCCAAGCGACAAAGAAAACCTCAGATTTGAATGTAAATGAACACAAAAATGAAAAATATCAAAGGGACGAGTCCTGGAGGTTATTTTTTGTGCTCCTAATGGACGACTCAATTCATTATGTTTGATATGTCTGTGATCGCGGTACGTCTTAATGTTTTCAGCTTTTATGTATGTTTCGGTTTTGACTTTAGGGATTTTGTCTGTTTGATCTTTTTTTTATCTTTGATAGTCGCGGAGTATTTTGTTGTTTATTGCTGATCGCTAATGAACTACATATTTCTTTTATTTGAATAGGGTAGATGACCAAAAAATCTAACTAGACAGTCGGATAGACTTCCAAAAAATATTGGCCACGTTTTTTTCTTTTTTCATGTAAACAAAAAATTTAAACGGTACAGTGCGTCGAAAGCTCGTGTGAGGTCACATTTCGTTACACTATTTTCCGGGAGGTCACGAGCCCTCATGATCTTTAATGCGTTTTATCTTCGTCAATTTTTATTGATTTGATAAAACAAAAATTACTTATGCAATATTTTTCGATAATCGAACTGACGGACTAAATAGAACCATACTTTCTTGACTCAGGAATCATCCCTATTCAGTATGCACATTATTTACAAATTACCAATACATCTAAAATATTAATAAAATATGTACAATTATCAAAATGGGAAGAGAATTACATTGCGCCAAAAATTTCGTCAATAGGAAACTTTTCCTATTGACGAAATCCAGTCCAGAACGCTGGCAGCATTGTTACGTTGGATGGCAATGCTGATGCTTTGGCCAACAAAAAGGCCAGCCTTCTGGTCACCTGAGGAATCGATCAACTGCTTGGTGATATCCCGAAATACTAAGTGGGCGGTCGGACCCATGGCCCTAGTGTACTACATACATTTTATTTTATCTCTGTGTATATCTAATGGTCTTTTAAGTCTTTCTCAAACAATCAATCCTAATATTTTATTTCACATAGGCCTAGATGGGCACTTATAAAACATCGATAAAAAGGTTCGGGTTGGTCGTTTCCTATGGAGAAGAACCGGCAAGAAACTCCATGGTTACTCTTTTCAAATCATTTGGTATTACAATATTGTCATGGTTACAACATTTGTACTTAAGTATGGGGGGACAGTGTAGGCCCGACAATAAGTCGTTGCTTACGACACAAAAGGTGTAAAACAAGATAAAAAGTTAACAAACAGCTGGGAATCTACAAAGTCTGTATTTGTCTTGTCATTATGTATTATTTTATGTTTGTCTTTGTCTAAAACTCCCCATTGCCGTTGGCAGTAATGCTTTTAGAGAAAAATCAAACACTGGCGGTATTCCAATTTCATACTTCTCTCTTCAGTATTGTTTCTTTTAGAATATAAGTAATCTTAATATATCCGTATCAGAATGTTAGCCCTGTGACATTTTTAAATGTTGGAGCATCATACTGAGATATAGGCCCTTTGGCGTCGCCGTCGTACAGGACCCATTTAGTTTATTGTGTGTCTTAAATATTTATACTTTTTCATTTTATAATTTAATGTTATTCTCTTTTTATTCCATTTTGTTTTATTGTTTTGTCCTGTACGAATCTAATTAATACTTTTTCTTTCTTTCTCTTAATTAGTTAAAGTGTTGCTAAGGAAAACGTGTCACAATCTTGTATCATGGATTCAGTTTAACATTCTAGACTCGTATTAAAATTTTAGACGGGTCACTAAAACAAAAATCAGCTATCAATATGCAAAAGTGCAATATCTACAATTCTACATGGTCAAAATGACATTTCGTAATACAAGATTGGAAGTTCTCCAGTAACCATTTCATCGACATTATTACTACTGCAGTGGGTATATCAATGACTGCAGTACATAAAATCAATTCCCATCCACTGAATTTCCTATGCAAAGCCAGTCTTACCATCCAAGTATTACAGTACCTATTAGAATGATCACTTACTTGTAATAGGCTCCAGGTCGTAGCCGTCTGAAGCAATCACCGTAATGTTATGACCATCGACAGACAGTTCAATGGGACAGTTCAGGAACTCAGCGTTGATTACACGGAAACGGTACTTGTAGCCCTGGAAATAAGGTTGGGTTTTAGTTGTGGGTGTTAGGTAGGAGTTTCTTCGATGGCAGTGCTAAAGCGTTTGAGTTTAAGTGAGAGATTTGGGTGTTGAAGTGGAACAAGTTTAAGATTATAACGATATTCTTCGTAAAGGCTGAGTGACTGACTGTCTTCTGTGTAACGATCACTGAGTGTTTTGGCACTACGGTGCCACAAACGTACTTGAACTTGTATTATTTATATGTTCATAATTATACACCCATAACAATGGATTTATTTCTATCTATTATGTACATTGTATACAGACTAAAAAGTACAAACTAAAGTAATGATAAAAATAAGACTAAAAGTAAGAAAATATAAACATCTAAACAACGACGACAATAGGACACTCAGGCGTCAAAGTATTCCTCCGCATCGCTGTCATCTGGAAACGTGCCCAGAAGACTGGCAGCATTGCCACGCTGAATAGCAATGCTAATTCTTTGGCCAAAGAAAGAGCCAGCCCTCTGGTCACGCGAAGTGTCGACCAGTCGGCGAGAGATTTCCTTAAAAAGGAGACGCGCACTCGGTCCCCATGACCCGAGCGTTTCGACCCCAAACGGCTCAAAACTGTAGTTACCAATAAGGTTACAGTATTAGTTACACCCAATTAAACTTATAATTTCTAATAATTTATAATAATATTATTGAATTTCTGCTTAGCCCTCTTTCTCTCTCCTAATCTTGCTGTGCCCGACAGGGTCCATATTGATCTTTTACCTTGTTACACCATCTATGTAATACATATGGTATGCAATAAAAATTTGAGTATTGAGTTTTGAGTTTTGAACTTCTGATGTGTGTTGATAAATGGAGATGGAATCTCTTGGCGGAGCTAAATACTTTCTTACATTTATTGACGAACTGTTGCTCGAGACCTTTATTTCTTAGTTCCGTATTTAAATCGGATTTTGTTAACAATTTCAAGGGTTTTCTAATTTTTTTGCATGGAAACCTAATAAAAAAAAGTAGCCTGAGCTACTCCTTGTAACATCAACTATCTGCCAGTTCCGTCGAAATCGGTCCAGCCGTTTCGGCGATTAGCTGGAACAAGACACGCAGAAGACATAGAGATCGCCAACTTCGCTAGCTTCGCTTAGGGTAACTGAAATCGGCCATAAGTCAAAAAAACAAATATTTGCGTGACCTAGATAATCTAGACATTCTACCTAGATCGGAGGAACTACAAAAAAAAATCATACATAATTTTCTTTATTACTTTTCTCGTATACTGGAAATCTCGTATACTCTTCGTGATTAGTTTTTTTCGTGTGTTATATCTTTCCAGAGATGGAAATCGGGAATTTATTATATGTGTTTCTTCCTTACATTGCGCTGTCACCCGACATCGCAGTATACACTTCCTTTAAGCTATATTCGGCTGTGACCCCACATACCGACGCGGAATCAGCTTGAGCCGAAAGTCAAGTCAATTCAAGTTAAGTCAGAGAGCGCAACAAAGTGAGACAACATTGACTCAAACTAAATGCGATAAAATGTGGTAAATTAAAGGGTGTAAATAGACCCTTAACTAAGCCGAAAGGCATTTGTATTCCCCGTCATTAGGATCCCTTTTTTGTTCTAGACCATACCTGGGATCCTTCTAGCTACGGAGATATTGGGGGTCAAAGTTCCAACTTTTTCACAAGTTTTTTTTTAAATCAAATTATAACTTGACTTTAAGTACCTCTACGAATCCCATACTATTCAATGCATCCATCAGCACAATGTTTTGAGTGCGCTACATTGAGTTTACCATAAAACGTGATTTTTCACCCCAAAAATAAAAGTCGTTTTCCAGCAATAATTTTTGCGTAGGGTTACTTAGTTTGATGTACCGAATGCTTGGTTAACGGCTTCGTGAAGGGTCCGTTTACACTGTATATAATCACTATCCACTAAGGAATCATATTTTCCTTCATCAAAATTATAGTGAGACCAGTCTTATACAGGGGTATCATAGTACCCAGTACTAAGTGGGTTGTTAGGCAGTCGCTCCATGTAAAATACTGATATTCAGCTGCATCTGGTTAGACTGAAAGCCGACCCCAACATGGTTGATGAAAATTATAGTAAGACCTCACCTGCTCAACATTAAACCTCGCAGCCTGCATATACATAGGCTTAGCAGTCTCATTGAAGACCTTGAACCTGCCCACTCCGTTGATGAGAAGCGTTGGAGGCTTGTTATCACCCTTCGAGTGATGATGATCAGTGAACATGCCCATAGCTAGGTCGTGGATCCAGTCTGTTACCAGCATTACGTGTTCGGATCTGTGGGAGAAGACATCAGTAAGATTTTGTGAATTTTAAAATCATAAAAAACCAGCTATCCTAATTTTTTCGGTGACAAATATAAAATCACACCATTCAGGGCGTCGAAAAAGGTTAGAAAAATAAAGACTAGAACCGCGCTTGCCTGGTCTGTGGATGGGTGACCAACTATTACATACCGAGTTGCCTCCGTGTCTCTGTTCCAGCTGTCTTTTGTAGATTGTTGACAGTCGTTACAGGTCAGTCAGTGCACCGAAAGTCTGACAACCAGTCTTACCAAGGGGTATCGTATTACCCAGTACTAACTGGGTTGTGGAGGTCAGATAGGCAGTCGCTCCATGTAAAATACTGGTATTCAGCTGCATCTTATTAGACTGGAAGCCGTCTCCAATAAAATTGTGAAAAGTCTACGCAGATGATAAAACATCAAACCGCTTAACGTAATCTTCTAACTAAGCCTCTAAATCAGAGTATTGACAAACTAAATAGCCAAATAAACAAACAAAACCAACACTTTGACTTTTACTGAACATTCACCAGATGTTTGTTTGTCCGCACCTTTCTCTGTATGTACTTTCAATATTGACTCAAACGAGACCTCGGGACGAAGCTAGTCAGGTAGCAGTGGGCAAAGATTAAGATGTAGAAGCGAAACGGAATTCACATCAAGTGAGTTGCAGATACTTTTACCAACCCGCACTGGGCCCTAGTGGTGGATTATAGCCCATTCCCTCTCATAGAGAGGAGGCCTGTGTCCCAGCAGTGGGAACATTATAGGCTGATTATGCTTTATGCTATGCTGAGTTGCAGAGCAGTGTAAACAAGAATTTGTGTTGTATACTGCCACTAAAAACCCAACTACTGAAAAATAACGCTCTTATTAAATTCGGGGTTGACAAGGTAAAATCGACTACTCTTATTGTTGAAGTCGGTTAAAATGTAGCCTATGTTACCCGAGCCATAATAACGAATCGATTGACACCTTACTCATCAAAATCGGATCAATAGTTTAGGCGCTACGGAGGAACTTACGTAAATACAAACATACATACATGCATAGACTGTTAAAATCCTAACTCTTCCTTTTAGCTTCGACGTAGTCGGGTAAAAAAAAACTCAGTAGCAGCCACGGAGTCTAGTTTGAAAGAGTATCAAGGGATGTATTACCTAATAACTACTTAGATTATGCAAGCCTGATAGACAGTCGCTCCTGAAAAATATTGGTATTTAACTGTATTCAGTTCGACTGAAAGACGACCCCAACATTGTTGGGAAAGGCTAGGCAGATGATAGAAGGGAAATCGAATACTTATTTCTTCACGACTGCTCTCAAGGTCAACATTGCCTACAGCCATCATCATCATCTGCCTAGCCTTTTCTCAACTATGTTAGGGTCGGCTTCCAGTCTAACCGCATGTAGCTCAATACCAGTATTTTACATGGAATGACTGCCTATCTGACCTCCACAACCCAGTTATTACTGTTTAATACGATACCCCTTGATAAGACTGGTCTTAGACTTTTTGGGCCACTGACTAACGACTGTCAAAGATCTACAAATGACACCCGGGACCAACGGCTTAACGTGCTTGTCGAGGCACGGAGGAAAATCGGTATGTAATGAGGTCACCCATCGACAGACCAACGTAGGCAAGCACGGCTTAAACTAAAGATCGACCCGAGCGGCTGTTATTATTTAGACACGAGCTCCTCTAACATTGCCTACAGCCAAAACAATCAAAAAGTAGTAACATTCGCCAATCGGCACTAATTCCACCTCTCAGCCTGTTTATGTTAGGTGGTAGTGAAGCTCGCTCCATCTCCATCTACAACATTATTTTTAGTATATGCGAAACCTGAATATAGTTTGTTCAGAATAAGTAACTGAATCGATTCCAATAATTTTTAAATCATGTTATAGTTTGTCCCAAAAATATAACATGGTTAAAAGTAAAATAAAGGTTAAATAAGGTTAAAAGTTAGACACCGAGTGACACTAAGTACCTTTCGCAATAATTTAGGTACCTACTGCCAAATGATTATTATCAATGAGTTCAAGACGACGCTGCAGGCGCGCGCGCGGCCGCGTGACTACGATTTTGTGCGGATTTTGGTACCAGAACAAGTACAACTTTGTGATTTTTCATGATACAGTTTTGAAATTTTGTACATAAATTCTTTACTTAAAAATACTAGACACGTGTTTCAGGTTTCGCATATACTAAAACTAATGTTGTATATAAGTTTTTAAACTAGGATGATCAGTAACACTATTATTAATACTGAAAACGGAATATTTACCATGTTAACTATATATCCGTGATCATGGCGCGCGCCACATTGCCGAAATATCGGGAACTCAAAACAAATAATATCGGGTTTTCAGTACGAATTATATAATTAAATCTGTTTCAAGGCGAAGAAAAAAGCACAGTCTGTAGTCTTTTGTACGGATCGAAGCGAGGTTGTGGAGAGAACAAGGCTGTTTAGATAGAATAGACGCACGCTCATAGGAAAGTAAAAGAGTATCGCTTCTACACGGCTTACTTTTTCTATGCTGTGGATAATAGGATTTGCTCGGCAGAAGACCTTCCCGTTAAACTAGTTGATACTTGATTTTATTACAGAAACCCTTAGATGTTGCAGGGGCCTTTAAATAGGTTAATCGATCCTGGGTCAGTTAGCATTAGCCATTAGCAATACCATTACACTGGACATTTTCCTTTTAGCATCTACTATCCTTACGCCTCATTTCTGTTTACAAGTCAAAATCTATATTGTCGCTGTCGCTAAAAAAACCAAGTGTATTTTTTTAACTTTCAAGTACTTCATTGTTTTATAAAGAAACTAGCTGTTGCTCGCGACCTTTGGCCGCATGAAATTATGGGGTATTCTTCAAAGCGCAACTATTTTTATGCGCAACTAAATTATTATTATTTAGGAATACCCCGAAATATTTATAAAAATATTACTTCAAAGGAAAAAGGGATGTAGAAAATTAAGAACAGTTTTTCAATATGATTTTTAAACTTGTATCTTTTACACAAGTTAAAAAGTTTGCAATTTATTTTCAACTAGCTGCATCCATCTTTGACCGCGCGACTTGAATATATTTGAATCGGATTTAGTTAATAGTTTAATAGGGTTTTAATTTTTTTGCAAGGGAACCCTAATCCTTTTTCTAATATAAAAGTAGCCCAAGTTACTCCTTATAACATCAGCTATCTGCCAGTAAAATTCCCACTCAAAATCGGTACAGCCGTTTCGGAGATTAGCCGGAACAACAGACATATGCATTCAGTAAAAACCTGTTATTTTAAAATTACAAACAGACGTTTCAACTTTATTTATTTGTATAAATACCAATCTCAACTTACCTATCATAATCATACAATCTGCCGTGGGCATCCTGGGACTTGGGTTTCCTCACAACGAAGACGCCAGCAGCACCATCAGCTCGTTGCATGCCAGAGTGGGAGTGCCAGAAGTGGGTGCCAGCGTGAGTGGCGTTGAACTGGTACCTAGAATTATAAAGGTTATTATGAGGAGATATATTTATTAGATACTAGCTGTGTCCCGCGACCTTCGTATGCGTGAAAGTATTATAAACATATTACTTTCCTGTTTGAATCGGATTTTGTTAACAATTTCATGGGTTTTGATTTTTTTGGCGAAACTCTAACCTTTTTCTAAAATAAAAGTGTTTTAAGTTACTCCTTATAACATAATTTATCTGCTAATAAAAGTCCCGTCAACATCGGTCCAGCCATTTTGGAGATTAGCCGGAACAAACAGACTGACAGACAAAAATTTAAAAAAATGTTTGTTTGTTATAAGTTCAGTAAAAACTGTTGTTTTGAAATTACAAACAGACACTTCAATATTATTTATTTGAAAACACTATATGAAAATGTTTATTTTTTTCTCAACGTGCATCACTGATTAGTGATTGGGAGTATTGCTTTCATCTTGAACCAAGCTAAATATAAAATCATTGAGAACAGATTCAACTGAATTATATATTAAAAACCACTGCAATTTGACCTCTGCCTCTCAAATGCTAAAGGATATTGACATCCCAAGATCCATCGTAAAATCATTTGAAGTAATATATAATTTGAAATGTAGAAGCACTCAGTGCTCTAATTAAAGAAAGAGCTTTATAAATTTTACTTTGATCCCGTCGCAATTAAAGAAAAGGGGATTATAATAGACTTTATTATAGAACTCCAATAATGGGTGGATCTAAGGAATATTACTATTTTTGCAATTTATTATACTTATGAAGAGGTTGTGTTAAACTGACAATGTTAAACCGCCTTTATACCTGGTTTTTAAAGCTCAAAAGAGAAAAGCAAAGACAATAAAAATAAAACACAATCTTCACCTGAATGTGGTCTCAGGTAGTATAGGGCACTGCGTCACATACGGCGTCCCATCCATATAAGGCGTTCCCTTTTGATGCTGTCCATGCCAATGTACTGTAGTACCTTCTGTCATCAGGTCATTCTCCACGTCTACGATCACACGGTCATGTTGGCACACCTGAAAAATGACGGAGGACCGTTTGAAAAATTGTTTTTTTGTTTGTAAGGCCATGGTTTGATCGAAATGTTTGTGCCAATGTTGGAAAGTATGTTTTTGGTAAGAAGGAAAATATTTCATTTTATAAAAAATTAAGTCTAAATCTACGACAAAAGTAGCAATTATAAATTTATAAACAAAACGTTATTCTAATTTTTATATTTTTTTACATTACCGTTAGGAGTCACACGTTATTATTAAATAATAATTAAATATTACAAAATTATTATAAAAATATTTTTTCCCTATTTGAATCGGATTTGTTAACAATTTCAAGATTTTTAATTTCTTTGCACGGAACCCTAATCCTGTTTCTAAAATAAAACTAGCTTAAGATACTTCCTAAAATAGCAGCTATCTGCACATAATTAGCCGGAACAAACAGAGAGACAGACAAAAATTAATTTTTTTTTTTTTTTTTGTTATAAGCTCAATCAAATAAAAGTACCGTATTTGATACAGTAAAAAGCGGTTATTTTGAAATTACAAACAGACACTTCAAGTTTATTTATTTATATAGATGTCAGGAATTCTGTATGTACAGATACGTGTGTCAGCTAAATATAATTTTAACGAACATGTAAATAGATGAATCAGTAATATAAATATAAGGTCCCATTAAAATAGATGGACAAATTTTAACACAGTGTTCAAGTACGTCTTACTAAAGATATCCAAGCAACAAAACACTTCTTCTTGGCGATGGCAAATTATATTAGATTATTTTTTGTTTTTTTTATTTAACAAAACTCTGATTAAAGTGATTTTATTTTGACCTAAAATAATAAATTACCGATACTCTAGAATAAACACATCCATTATGGGTAGGTACTTGCACTTGCACATTTTGTAGTATAAGAATTATGAGATAACGAAGACGTGGATGTGCTTATGCATTGGGTAACCAACATTTTTAGTGTATTTTCGTTGGGTAGCTGATTTTTTTTCTTGTAAGTATCTAATGCGTTTTTCTTTTTTTTTGTCGTTTGC
The DNA here is from genome assembly GCA_905163415.1 of Noctua fimbriata. Lineage (NCBI taxonomy): Eukaryota > Metazoa > Arthropoda > Insecta > Lepidoptera > Noctuidae > Noctua > Noctua fimbriata. The sequence continues at coordinate 6,235,546 of LR990945.1, forward strand.
ATTGTCCTTATTTTGGGGGTCTGAATGATTTCTAAAAGTTCATCCATCTATTTTAATAGTACCTTATATTGGAATAACTACAAAAGGCGGAAGTTATTTCTTTAATGTACTCGTGCTATATCAAATTCTCATCAGTTGATTTCCACGAATTCGTTTTACGTCAAAAGCTTTGTTAATTAAAATTCAATGATGAAATACAATTACTTTTAGTTAATTAAATTTCGCATGAAATGACAGTATTTTGAACTCAGCTTGTGAGCTGTGTGTTAAGTTTCCATTCTTCTACAAAGAGATTTATTTATTTATTTAAACTTCATGTACAAGAGTGGTACATAGGCGGAGATAATGCCACAAGGCATTCTCTACCAGTTAACCTTTAAAAATTTAGATTTACGCTTTGGAATGGGCGACTATAGTACTTTCACAAGTTATTATGCCTTGTGACTGGGACCGTAGCTTCATCTTTTTGTTTTTTAACCGTCTTTCTTCAAAAAGGAGGAGGTCCTCAATTCAGTTGTGTTTTTTTTTTATTATTTTCGTTACCTCATAACTCCGTCATTTCTAAATCGATTTGAAAAAATATTTTTTTAAGTGAAAGGATATACTTCCCGACTGGTCCCATAGATAAAAAAAGTCAGTGAAACAAAAAAAGTTCCGAAAGTAAATTTATTTAAGACTTTTGTAGTGTTTTTTTGGAAGTCGGTTTTTTTTCGCACAAAGTTTTTGGTAATTCAAAAGTGCCTGTAATGGTCTAATTGAAATAAATGCTTTGAGTTTGAGTTCCCAATATGACATTTATTTTTACCTGACTGTAAAATTATCTTATAAAAGCTTTTTCAACTCAAAAAACACGAGCATAAATCCTTTCAAAATTCCAAAATGTTGACTAACAATAACATTGCCATACTTTTAGTTAACGAGCCCCAATTAAAACTAGTTCACAATTTCACCCAAAATTAAAACTCCAGCGCTAATTGTGACAATATTGTCCATTCCCGTCTAAAAGTCGTCCTTTATTTTTTCTGGGAAACGAAAAATGGGAATGGCACATTTTTTACACTACACATTTTTTTTACATTAAACATAGTGAGGATACCAGCGATGGCTGAGAGATTTTCTCGATGGCAAGTAAAGCCAACAGAAATCAGAGGCCCATGAGCGCCATAAAAACTCTGACACAAGGTTGGGCACTAACCACGCGATAAATAAATAATAATTTCAAACTCACCTCTACGGCTGGTCCAGGCATTTTTCTATTAATCACATTTAACGGTCGATTCATCCCATCGGCTGGGATACAATCAGGTCTAGAACAATCCGTCAAATTGTATGGACAGTCGTAGCAAGCCTTGCTCATCGTCTGATACCATTCCAGTACGAAATGGTAGTAACATATCATCGGTTCCTCTCCTTCCCTGCATTCTCTGTGACAAGGATGATCTCCGTTCATCAATTCTCCTGTCACTTCATCATACCTAACATGAGCCCTTATCTTGGCATTTTTCACATTTCTGCTAATGACTGTTTCCTTTTCATCCTGTATCATTCTGATTGGATGTTTAACTGGAGGACTTTTAGGTTCAATTTTCAATACGTTAGTACTGTTCGGTTTGGTCGCAACCAGCACTCTTGAAGCGCTTTCTGGTGCGTTGTGATGGAAATCTTCGGAGATTGTTGCGTTTTGTTCGTCATCGTCTATTACGAAGACGTAGGAGCCGTTTTTCTCTTGTTTGCCTTGTCTTACTTCACCGGTGTTTTGTGTGTTGTCGTCGAATGTTGTTGTTTCAAATGATTCTGCTGTTTCCGTCTGCGTGTTGATTGCATTTATGTCTGTAACAAAACATTCTGTAATTAGCAAGTATAATATGATGGCATGCCTCTTTCTTCGAAGGGTTAGGCAGAAATGTGTCAAATTTCTTTAATCGATTTTCAACTTTATCGCTAAAGCGAACTAGGTTCAAGGTTGATTAGAAAAATCGGGTAACTTGATGTGCTAGCGCCTGTTCTTATAATGAATTGCGCCAGCTATTGATAGGAGGTAAGCTCGTCTTTAATTGGACCCAAATTCAATTCTGAGCTGGTACTGAGAAACTCTTGAAGGGAAAACCCAATAACACTCAATCTGACCTTGGAATTGATTAGCAAGTATCTATGATAAAAATTTCAAATTTACGTTTCAGTTTTAGAATCAATGATAAATTATTAAGCTTTTCCTTTGTGTAGTTAATTTATATATTGTCGCCATAAGAACACAAATCATCACTATCCCTTCGCAGTAAAGTTTTTCAATCGAAAATGTGAGTGTGTGTGTGTGTGTGATGTGTGTGTGTTATGTGTGTGTGTTATGTGTGTGTGTGTGTATGATATTGAACTCACCAACAAAGTAAAGTATTTTTGTAAACACAAATGTATTCCTCTGCTTTTATACAAATACACCGATAAAACAAATAATTTATGAATTGTACAATATTATTGCAATGGCAGAGATAAAATGTCATAAATAAATTTCCAACTATTCGTTGTTATTATCAAAAAATGGCAATGTTCTAATCTAACATTCAAATACTAACTTTCTCAACAAAATCTAGTCCATTAACCTCTGTACTGACAGCTCTTTAATCTATCAATGATCCCTAAAATCACTTGTCAGTAACATCGGGAAAATCCCTAACCCGATCACCGATCATTACAAGAACATTTGAATTGTAAATCTGGTCATCAACCGGGTGAATTACCACACAAAATAGATAGGTACAAAAGGCCTACTCCATACAACGGGTGACACTGACAACAGACGCGCGCACACATAGACGCTTACGTACGGAAATCTCAAACAAATAACTGTCGCGAGTGCGCTTGCTCTCGCTGTGAGTGATGCCTGATTCGACACTGTTCCGATTGGTCACCAAATTGAAACCACACATGAAGTCCCGATTCGTCATAACGTGAATCGTGTTTATGTGTGCGTTAGAGCAGGTATACGCACACATAGACGCGTACGTACGGCGATCTCAAACAAATTACAGTCGCGAGTACGCTTGCACTCGCTGTATGTAAAGCGTGTTTATGTGTGCGTAAGAGCAGGCATACGCACACATAGACGCGTACGTACGGTGATCTCAAACAAATGACAGTCGCTAGTACGCTTGCACTCGCTGTACGTGAAGCGTGTCTATGTGCGCGTGCGTCGTCGCTCGTTGTATAAAATCGCCCTTCTCAAGGTATCTCCATTGTGGCTAAGCTTTCGGTTACTCCATTAAACATTTAACAGGTCCTTAGGAACCGATTTTGTTTTAACCCGACAAAAGAGGGGATTATGATAATTTTGTAGTTAGGGGTTTTGGACGGGTTTCTCATCGATGCCTTTGGGCACATACTTATTAATTTCAATTTGTGAAGTTTACTTTTGAACAAAGGTTTGCAATTGACATAAATGCTGCGCTTGGCAGAAGGGTTTATAATAAAATACCTACTACAGAAAGTATCAAAATTTATATACTATGTCAAGAAACAGACTTTCCTTTATATTAAGAGCACACACAGCGCAAAGACAAAATATTTATAAGCATGAATCATGCTTTTATTCCCCGAAGGTATGGCAGAGGTGGTTCGTATACTACACCGACATTTCACCAATCATGTAATAGGGGGCGAGCCTATTGCCATCAACCGGGTACAAATCTACACTCAATGGCTGCTACTGAGAAATTCGTGATGGATAACCCACTAACACTTTGCCCGATCGGGGAATTGAACCCAGAACCTCATAGTCCGCAGTCGCGCTTGCGACCACTAGACTTACGTGGCTATGTATACTACGTATTTACATGTATACCACATTTTACAGAGAAGAATATGGTACCAACCATCTTCTTTACATAGTATAAAACAAAGTCGCTCCCGCTGTTTGTACGCTTAGATCTTTTAAACTACGCCACCGATTTTAATGCAGTTTTCAGAAATAGATAGAGTGATTCAAGAGAAATGTTTATGTATGTATATTGAACAACCCGTGCGAAGCCAGGGCGGGTAGCAGTATTCAATATTAAACGAGTTTCGTCGAATCTATATAGAATCCTTATTTATTAGCTACGCTGTAAACAACTTTATTTATTGACAGGTCAGACATTTAGGAAATGAAACGTATGAACGAAAAACTTATTCATAATTTATCCATTTCGACACATTTAGACTATGTTTACTACGACAATTTTAAACGGATTTTAGAGAATGTTTGAGACCACTGGAATAAATTATGTGTTGCATCCAATACTATAACAAAAACAGTGATAAATATAAATGTAGATGGATGGAGAGGGAGAGGAAGACCAAGGAAACGATGGATGGATTGTGTGAGGAATGATACGAAAGAAAAAGGAGTAAATGATGGCGTGACGGTTGACAGAGGAGAATGGAAGAAAAAACGTGTTGCGCCGACCCCAAGTTAAGGGCAGGAAGATGATGACAAACCAGAGCTCAAATTCACAGAACGAATTCTGATGCGCTTAATTTGGGTAAGTTTAGAAGAGCGACCATCAGTATTGAACTGCCAGTTATGGATCTGGTGACACATAATAGACAGAATCTTCACAAAATCTTTCAACAACATTGCGTAACACTGAAAACTTTAAAGCCCGTAAATGTTTGGAAGATTTTAATTAAATAATTTCCTCTCAACCGTTGATTAAGTTTTAAAAGTTGGCCAAACAACTTTTGCGCGAGTTTGTTGATCGGTATTTGATACTGACTTCAAATGCTCAAGTCTTGGTATGAACTCTGGCTTAATTCCTGAACTCTGCTGCGATTGGTTTGCTTGAGTTGGCTTAAGGTAAGATAATGTTTTTTGTTTAGAAACCAACTGATTTGAAACTTCTTCGTTAGACTGACTCGTTAGTCAAGTGTTCGTAATTGTGTTCTGGGTTCGATTCCCGGGTCGGGAATTCCTCATTCATCAGGAATTTCTCAATAGCAGACACGGAGACTGACTTTGCAGACAGTCCTTTTATCAGTTCAACCCGATTATTAGGTATTATTATTTACACTAGAAACGGGATATTTACCATGTTTACTGTTTTCATTGAGCTCTGGATTTTTTTTTTGTTTTTTAGGGGACCATGATAGTTTAAAATCTATATCGATTATTCGGTCCCTGATTTTTACACATGCTGTAAAAAAGGTGAAGCAATTCGCTTACGTGTCAATTATTATGATAATTATAATAGGCGCTACTGGAGGCCGGTGGTCAATTTAGTAGGCGCTAAATCTAGTATAAAAAAAAGAAAAGCGTTATGGTTTCACAGACATTAATAAAATTTAACACAGTGTTTGTCAATAAATATTTTGCCAATGGATTTTTATTTAGTTTTTGATCTGTGAAGATTCCCATCCCGTCCAGCGCTTTTGGGGCTCGCCGTTTTGTTCAAACCTTTACAGTATTTGATCCTTTGTAGATTTCGGGAAATATATACTTCCCTTTTATTTAAATAAGTGTAATCAAAGTGTTTTTACTGTTGACGCAACAGAGTTGGAATTCGGAGGATCAAAATAAATTCGCACTAAAAGAACCGAAGGCTTTTTAATTCTATTTGCGTAATGAGATTGAACTCTATGAATAGATGCTATAATTAGACATTGAGGTAAATACCCTTTCATTAATTTATTTTTAGTCGGCTCAATTGGTGAAAGTTAATGTTAGTTTTTTTTTTTTTTAGGTTGGGGTATCATCAAATGACCCCCCCGCCCCCGCTCTGGGCGGAGCGGAAGGGAGTGTCAGACTTGTACTGACTAAAACAAATCCATGTTCCTTCTTTGTCCTTTGTGTTCCAGGGCCGCGGTATCTCTTTCGAACACTCCCGCAGCCATGGAAGGCATCGGCCCATGCGGACCCCTACGTGGTTGCTGACATCTCTTTGAAGCGCGCGTGGAACACGAACGCGCCGTCGACACGGCCTGTCGTCATAAGACGGCCAAGTTAATGTTAGCTTGGCTTCTATTAATTTTATTTTTTTTTTTTATTTATTTATAGTATTATAATTTCAAACACAATGTGATTTGTTTCCTGAATAAATTGAATTTAATTGAATTAAAATACAGGGTGATCAGGACACCGAAGCATCGGTAATTAAAAAAAAACAGCTGTTCTATACATTTTGACCTGTTGTTTGTTTGACATGTATTTTGGGGGGTGTTGGAGGAAGCTCGGTATGTATGGGTGGCCACCCATACACGAACCAACCGAGGCAAGCGCGGCTAAACCTGAAGATCGACCTGAGCAGCTGTCATTATTTAGCCACAAGGGCGGGACGCCAGTATTGATATAAAATATAGGTTAGAAACACGATGTTAATATTCTGGATGGAGAGCAGCGGTGGCCCAGTGGTGGCAGCCCTGACTTAGGGACAGTAAGTCGTGGGTTCGAACCCAGGCAGGTGCATTACTTTGTGTAATTTATTTCATCACATACACAAGGAAAACATCGTGAGGAAACCGGCATGTCGTAGAACCAAAAATTCGAAGACATATGACATCTACCAACCCGCACTGGGCCCGTGTGGTGGATTATAGCCCATTCCCTCTCATACAGAGGAGGCCTGTGTCCCAGCAGTGGGAACATTATAGGCTGATTATGGTATGGTTAATATTCTTAACACCAAAATATCATCGCAAATACTTTAATACCACACAAGCCTAACCAAAACAAACCGTCGGCGCATCTCAAAAAGCCAGTTTCTTCATGACGTCATTTACCACCGTCACGTGTTGCCAGGTATGACACGTCACGCCATATACGGCACGGGGAATTCTTTAGTTTAAACTTTTAAATATTGAGTCAATATTTTATTATTTTTTGTCTGATATTTACTTTGGCTGTGACGTAGAGAGAGTAAACTGTGGATGTTTAAATCACGTCGACAAGAAGAATTACTCTTCTTCTTATTCTACATAACATCACGCCTGTAGTCGCCGAAGGGTTACATAATAGTAAGTAAAATAGTAGTAGTAACACCTACATTTTGCCAGTTATAAAGGGTGTTTTTTTTTTTTTTTTTAGGATGGGAAATCATCAAATGACCCCCCCGCTCGGGGCGGAGCGGAAGGGAGTGTCAGACTTGTACTGACTAAAACCCATCCATGTTCCTTCTTTGCCCTTTATGTTCCAGGGCCGCGGTATCTCTTTCGAACAGTCCCGCAGCCCTGGCAGGCATCGGCCCGTGCGGACCCCTACGTGGTTGCTGACATCTCTTTGAGGCGCGCGTGGAACACGAACGCGCCGTCGACACGGCCTGTCGTCATAAGACGGCCGGACGGTGAGCTAGCCCATAACTCGCCGTCCACAGGCCCGCGCCTACGGTGGCCGGGGGCCACCACGTGACCCCCGACGCCCAGGGCGTCTCCCGCGGCGGCTGGGACGTGAGGCTCTTTCCCTCTCACGTTCCGCCACCTCCTTCACTAGCATGACTGCTTCGCAGAAGGAGGTGACGGCTTCCCATTCCCTCTCGCTCCGGACCATGGCTTGAACCAGGGCCAGGCGCGAGAGATCGCCGCCGCCAATCGCCTCTAGTTATAAAGGGTGTAACAAGACCCTTAAGGAAGCCGAAAGGTCTCCCCGTCATTGCGATCATTTTGTTTGTTCTAGCTAGACCATACCGGGGAACCTTCTAGTTACGGAGATATTAGGAGTCAAAGTTCCAACTTTTTCACGAGATTTTTTATACATTTTTTTTGTACATGTTTTTAATGTAATATTTCGCCTCCACGACCCCCGTACTATTCAATCCATCCATCAGCACAATTTTTTGAGTGTTTTACATTGAGTCCTACCGTAAAACGTGATTTTAACCCCCAAAAAAAAAGTCGTTTCCCAGCAATAATTTTTGCGTAAATTTTTATTTTAAAATTACGCACTCAAAACATTGAGCTGTTGGATGCATTGAATACATAGTACGAGGGTCGTGGAGATATTTAAAGTAAAATTATAACATTAAATAAAAATGGTATTTAAAAAAAATGTAAAAACATTCCAAACAAACATATATTATACATGTATATAATATATGTTTGTTCATATAATATATGTGTATAATATAAGTCCGGGTTCTCTATCCTCAAAAAGCAAAATAAACATTGCTTGTTTTCCCAAAATGATTGAAAACCGGTCTATGTGCGAGCTTCCGAGTTTCAAAGATAACAGGAAAACATTATATTTTTACCAACTTCGTAAAAAAACCAATGAGTGGTCTAAATTATAATTTAATCTACCTTATTTTCCTTCAAGGGTCATTTACACCGCATGTTGTATTTGCCAAAACAAGAATTTGTGTGGTATATACAACATTATTTTTAGTATATCTGAAACCTGAATATAATTTGTTCAGAATAAGATCCAATAATTCGATTCCAATAATTTTTAAACCATGTTATATTTTGTCCCAAAAATATTTAAAAAAGGATACAAGTTGGACACCGAGCGACACTAAGTACCTGTCGCAATCATTTAAGTACCTACTGCCAAATTATTAATATCAATGAGGTCAAGACGACGCTGGAGGCGGCGCCCCGTGGTGGCCACGTTTTTGTGCGGACAACCAGGTAACAGAACAAGCTTATAACTTTGTGATTTTTCATGATACAGGATTGGAAATTTTGTACATAGTTTCTTTACATAAAAATACAAGACACGTGTTTCAGGTTTCGCATAAACTAAAACTAATGTTTTATACTACAACTAAAAAAAACGACTACTGAAAAATCACACTCTAATTAAAAACACTTTACTTTACGGGGTTTACAAGGTAAAATCGACTCCTCCTATTGTCGAAGTCGGTTAAAATGTAGCCAATGTTACCCGGGCCATAATAACGAAACGATTGACACCTTATTCATCAAAATCGGATGAATAGTTTAGGCGCTACGGAGAAACAATTACGTAAATACAAACATACATACGTACATACATATTTATGTACATACCAGTGGCGAAGGTTCCATACAATTCGATTCCTACCGGATTCCCTTTGAAAAATGGCACAGTCAGTATTCTATAGGCAAATAATATAGTCAGATTAAAGATATGTACTCCGGCTTACCTCTTATAAAAATTGACCCTTCGTAACTGGTGCATACAAAGACTGTTCAAATCATAACCCTTCCTTTTGGCTTCGCCGTAGTCGGGTAAAAATAACGTGAAGTCCAATTTAACACATATGTATAAGGAACCTTTTAGGTATCTATTCATAATCTTACGACTATAATAAATGCGAAAGTTTATATGTTTACTACTCTTTCACACAAATACTGTTGAACGAATTTAGATGAAATTTCGCACACAGATAGTTTATAACCTGGATTAACATAGGATAAGACTTTCTGTCCCGGTAGTACGATCCCGTTAGAAAATTGCCGAACTCCACACGGGCGGAGCCGCGAACATTAACTAGTGAAACGTATTACTAAATAATATAGCACTAATTCCCGCCGGCAAACTTTTCCAACCAAAAGCGTATTTCCCACACTCGTAAGTAACCAACAACAACGGCTACTATTTACTGCGTTTAGTCGCCACTCAATCGCACGACAGTCGCGCGACTATCGTCCCCCACCAATCAAGGTTGTACCGACTCTCGAGTTAATCGCTCCATTCATCTCAGATCCGATACTATGACCAAACAGTTTTGATACTCGAACCAAAATTGATACACCAGACGTTTTACTTGAGTGAGTAGTTCATTCGAATAAAATAATGTTCACTTTTGTTTCCTTCTGCTTTTAATTTTGATTAATTTTGTGTTCAGACGCGACAATGAAACAATAAAATGTCGAATGTCTATACACCGTGACTTTTTAGTTGACTTACAATTAAGGTGGTCCACATAAAATACCTCCAGGCGCGATATTTTTTTAGCATTAATTAAGATAAAAAGAAAAATAAATAGTACACAAGAATTATGAAACATCCTGAAATAATGTTTACGTGTCAAACGCTAGAACATACCTCCCAAGCGCACTAGTCGAGTAGATCATCGCTCGCAACAGGGTGTTTCAGCTACGTCATAATAATGAATAAAATTTTTAAATTATTCAAATCTCATAAACCTTTTACATGAATGTTTAGTAATCATTGGATACATATAGTGGGCCGCCGGTGTAAGACGACTAAAAAGTCACGGTATTCATCCTTTGGCTAAGCAATTTTCCTGTCAGTGTCTCACAACTGTCAAACTATGAGTGGAAGAGAGAGACGGGATCATGTCTCTACTAAGCCAAAGCACATACTATTAACGTTGATTATTTACGACCTCATCTTATAGTTAAATGTGAAGGATAGATTTTTTATTTCGTCATTATTATAGTATGTCGGGTAATTTTTTCTTTCGCAATAAAAGGTCATATCGAATGAGTCAATTATTTGATTAGTTTTAAATTATTACAAAAAGTTCTTGATTGTCGACGTTTGTTATTGAAAGGGGTACGTCAACAGTTTTATTAATATTTGTTTAGTACAACAAAGAGGATGTTTGCTTATTTATTTCATTTTCTTATTTGAGTTGTGTGCAGTAAGTAATGTACCTTAAAAAAGAAAACATCCAAAAATCTTGACAAAAGTCAATAAACTTTTAGCACCTTCTTCTTCAGTCCAAACAAGCTCCAGGAAAATAAAATAAATTATGATAAGAGGTATGAAAATAAAGAAGTTAAAAATATTTTGTAATATAGTTCGAGAACAACATGACATAAGTTATTATTAATATTCTTTGAAACTCAGTTATTTAAGAATACTATTATAGTAATTGCATTTATAGTAAAATAAACATACATAATTATCAATATCACATTATGACAATTATAAGGCAATTTGATGTTTTTTTATTAGTTATGTTAAAATGATGTCATGATTGTGATATTGTATATTAAATTTTAACATAAATTATTATTTATACAACACATAAAGTACCTAGTCACAAGTAATATTAATAACATAAAAATGCTTACTCAAAGCTTTATGTTCAATACCTAAGCATCCATTGAACAGCAAGGTCAAGTCTGACAAATAAGAAACCAAAAATTAACTCACCTTAAGTTAAGTTAGGGTAATTCTTAAAATTTATTGTATAATACAATTTATTTAGTTTCATACAAATATCACTCCTGGTTTTCCTAACGTGAATATTCTACCAATAACGTCATTGACATTAAAGCAACGTATTTTCAGACTAATCTAATTATACTTACCCACATATATACGTGACATCGCGAGTGCTCTGCACATGTGGTTTATTTACTTTAGCGACTAATTTGCAATAAAACTATTTATTATTTCAAAGGACTTTTCAAACAATGCATCGTAAAAATATTTAGTAGTTTACACGGTTAGAAAACAAAGTTGTTTGAAGTCACCTCGTAAAAATGGGGTATGACAGAATTTCTTTTGTAGTTTGTGAGTACCGAGTCAATATGTTAGAAACTTGTGAATCCGTATGTCAAGATAGTTTTTGGTCTGCACCTATTCATGCAAATATTAGAATTTAAATAAGTACATATAACATACAGTAAATTAATTAAACGATGACTATGAAGAGAAATATCTTGAGTTTCATGTTAGTAAGAGGACTACTTTATGAGAGTATGTTAAATTAAATGTTCAACAAAATATTTGAATCTGTCTTAACGAATTTCAGGATCCAGAAAAAATCCCAATAAAAATCGAAAGTATCAAAACTTCTTGATCCCCGTATATAGATCTCGCAATCCATTCAGAGCCGAGAGACCCGCGGTGTTCCAAACGTTACACGGGACAGCTCACGTGTCCAGTTATGGACATAGCCCATGTGTGTGCAGTAGCAAAACAGGATCACAAGCAGAAACTTAATGAAGTTCCAGAGGCCCCAGACATGCCATTTCTTTCAAAATGCTTCGTATTTCTAGAACAATCTGAACAAAAACTTTTGAAAAAAAAAAGTTATATCTAGTTTTTTTTTCCTTTCTGCACCATGGCAGTCTGTCTTAGGCCGCCAATAAGCCGCTGGTTAACCAACTCTGAGTGTATTTGATATACCTAGATAACGCATGTATCACGATCCGTATGAAAACCAACCGTGTAATTTTATGACTACCTACTATGGCGTCATACGCACTATTTAGTTACTGTACAATATAGACTACGTTTTTGTTCTTTAGACATCTAGAATAAAGTTTTTGAGTTTTACGGTTGTTGTTTTAAACAAATTAGATGGCTGCGACTGTAGCCACGTTAAGCATAAAATACTTAAGCCGGGCACGTGAAGTAGGTGCTCTTGCGTTATACAGCTGTGGGATTAAAATAATTAAGCAGACACTGAAGATCCCTGAAGGCTTGGAAAAGCGACAGTCGCCTTGAAAACGTTTCGTATGTCCACAGAACATATAAGCTTTACCCGCGGCTTCGATGTTTGACAATCAATTCGGGTTGTACTCTGCTTGTAATAATAAAATTCAATCATAATTCGAAATACACGTGGCGCCATCTATTATCATAAGAACGTTATTGTTGTTTTCCTCGGGAACAATACATTTTTCGGGTTAAAGGTATCTACCCAATGGCCGTTTCTGTACACCTGACAACGTATATTATTATATTTTGTATATTTTTTAAAACCATTTAAATTGCAATGCCTTAACAGGCAACTAAGTTCTAAGAACTTACATATTGTTACCATTGTCAAAATACTGTACACTTAGTTCGCAATAAAGAATTTGAATTTGAATTTGAACGTATATGCAAACAGGTTGATCAATTCAATGGTTTAAGCGTGAAAAGGTAACAAACAAACTTACTTTCGCATTTATAATATTAGTAAGGATAGAGAAAGAAAAAACAAAATTCGCAGTGATATGACGTGCATAAAAATACAAAATAACAAAAAAAAATATAAACATACAACACGTCAAATATTTATAAACACAACAGGACGTCGCTTCAGAATGTCACGATACTTGGTCTATATTAATCTCTAAACACACGTGACGGTAACGAAATAGTCTATTCGTTTCGGCGATTTTTCCTCTAAACCGTTCCGTATACGCGTTTAATCGCACACTAATAACTCTGACACCAGGTTAGGCACTAACTACACGATAAAGTAGAAGTAACGCACACTAACTGGCCATTCGTAGAGATATAAGTCATAACTTAATCACGTGGCGAAGTAGTCTGTTAGACCCACACCTCAGGTTTTAAACAGGACCGACAAAGCCGAAATACTGGCCACCGTGAAGATCGTAAGATTACGCCTAGGTATTTCCCCAATTAGCTAAGGTTTGTCTGTTTTTTAAAACTTCGCAGAAGCTTCTAGATACCTCTAAAATGAAACTAAACAACGTGCGTCAGTGCATAAACCCATTATATTAGGAGTAAACAGTTCAATGACGGAATGGACTCCCTCGTTATTCTAGTGGTCCCAAGTGCAACTGCTGAGCATGAGGTCCTGGGTTCGAATCCCGGGTCGGGCAAAGTGTTATTGTGTTTTTCCGTCAGGAATTTCTCAGTAGCAGCCAAGGAGGATTTGTGCCCGGTTGATGGCAATAGGCTCCCCCTCTGTTACGTGGGACTTAAACATAACTGGCGAAATGTGGGTATAGGTACTATTAGGTACACCTCTGCCTAACCTTTCGGGGATAACAGGCGTGATGTTATTAAACAGTTCAATATATTCCAGACCTGTAATTTTATGAACTACTGTCCTCACTATACTACGTCCCAACCAACATGATACCTCGTCAATTGTGTAGATTGACTACCTTAATCTTGGCACAGATACAATTGCGCAGATCAATTGGTGTGAATACATTGGTACTGCAATCTATGGGGAGTCGGAGATTCTGTGCGTTCCTGAATTGAATCCGACACTATTTCAGAGGTGCCACCTAATCGTAGACGTGCAACTTCGGGGACGGGTGTGGCTAAGTGAATTTGAGGCTTGGTTTGAGTTGTAATAGGAGTTAATTTTGCGTGTTGTGTATAACATGTTTTGATACTTGAAGTTGAGCTACTTAAATCAAGAAATGGTGGTTGTGAAAGCTACTTATATCGTAACTTAATAAGCTTATCTTATCTTATCTTTTACCTAGAGTAAAATTGATACTCCAAAAAAATAACATCGAACAAAATTCAGTACAAAAATATTGAAAAGCAGAACAAAGAAATAACGAACAATAATCATTCGACCAAAAAATCTTAGGCTTAGGGTATACAGACGTTTTAAGCTAATTTTTCGCTGAGCACTCATCGAAGCGTTTGAATGGAGAATTCTCAACACAAGTGGGGTCGATGCTTAACCCCCAGCTTCGAGGGGATTTCCATAATAATTTAAGAGGGCGATACTGTATACATTTTTACCTTTTCTGTTGAAGAAATTTTTTAGGTAAGTTGTTCTCAAATTGGGTATCGTTTTGTTTCCGCTTTATTTAATGGGTCAACAATGTTTTTGTGTGCGGTTCTGAGTTTGTGTGGACTAAGGTTTTAATAAAATGGTTGTTTTTCTGATACATAGCAACTATTAAACATAATTTAAGTTGAAGAGTTAGATAATTTAAAAAAATTGACTAATATTGTTATCAATAACAATCATCCTACTAATATTACAAATGCGAAAGTTTGAGATGGATGTTTGTTAATCTTTCACGCAAAAATTACTGACTGGATTTGGATAAAATTTGGCACACAGATAATTTATAATTTTGATTAATATATAGGATACTTTTTATCCCGGAAGTACGATCCCGTGGGACATTACTGAACTCTACGCGGGCAATGCCGCGGGTATAAACTAGTTTATAATTCAAACTTTTTACAAACTTCGGACTACTTTAATAATCAAGTCTAGACGGTAAAAAATCCAATCTATGGAAAAATACTTTATAACATAACTCAACAGCGAAAGCTGCAATAAATTATGATATCACAAAAAAATATTGAGCGAAAAAATTCGAAGTGTTCATTTTCGAGCTAAAATTCGCAAGTCTGTTCTAAGCTTAACGCGCTAAGCCGGATGTATAAGGATTTTCCATGTGTTATGGTAATACTATTATAACAAAATATTAATTTAAAAAGTTATATTGAGTTTTTCAGAGAGTACGAGGGTTTGTGATAACATCCTTTAACCAAGTCGAGTATAAATCTGAATTGTTTATTTTTTTGAACGTATACGAGTGCCTCGTTGGTCTAGTACCTACGTCGCAAGCGGTACAGCTGGGTATGAGGTTCTAGATTCTATTCTAGAGTCAAGCAAAGAAGCTTTTTTTTTCTAAAAGGTTCAGTAAGTTGGAATCTAGATTTGTGCCTGGTTGGTGGTAATAGGCTCTCTAGGCACTTTTTTTTTTTTTTTTGGGATGGGAAATCATCAAATGACCCCCCCCGCTCTGGGCAGAGCGGAAGGGAGTGTCAGACTTGTACTGACTAAAACCCATCCATGTTCCTTCTTTGCCCTTTGTGTTCCAGGGCCGCGGTATCTCTTTCGAACAGTCCCGCAGCCCTGGCAGGTCTCTAGGCACTTGAACGTAGCTGGTGAAATTATTTAGGTGTTTAATAAGGAACACAATGCACACCTCTACCTGATCCTGCGAGATTTACATGCGGGATGTCATGTTATGTTATGGAACATACAAACATACGTAAACTCACGCCATTTTCACATGGGCAATTTTTTTTTTCGGATGGGAAATCATCAACCCCCGCTCAGGGCAAAGCGAAAGGGAGTGTCAGAATTGTACTGACTAAAACCCATCCATGTTCCTTCTTTGCCCTTTGTGTTCCAGCGCCCGTAGCATGACCACCGTGGACAAGGATTTCTTTGACGGAAGAATCGACAAAATGACAGATAGTGCAAAGAAATATGTCATTGTGTCGACACAATCTGACAGTTTGTCAATTCTTCCGTCAAAGAAATCCTTGTCTACGGTGGTCATGCTACGGGGGCAGGGCCGCGGTATCTCTTTTGGACAGTCCCGCAGTTTCACATGGGCTGAGGCAGAAACTACAGAACGCCACCTGCTACGATCCTTACATACTCCTTTTGCCTCGTTCACGTTCATACATCTGGTCATACACGCACGCATGTTGCGAGTACTACGCAGCTGACCTTTCTGAAGAACCTCACCAATAAAGTCAGTGTATGTCCTTCTAGGGCTCTCCCTCCCGGCGTTGCCACTCACATCTGCCTTGTAAATACCTTTTGTTAGGTCGTTACTAATATTTTAGTACCAGTAAAATATGACACACAAGGCAGTGATAGTCTAGTGGTGCGACCGTCGGACTGTCAAGTCATAGGTCTCGAGTTCGAACCCAAGACACGCACCTCTTATTTTTTGAATTCATGTGCGTATTGTGTAATTATCACTTGCTTCGGTGAAGCAAAACATCGTGAGGAAACCAAACTAGCATGCTCGAGAGATATTTCTCGACAGCATGTAAAGCCAAGTCAGAGGTCCATGGGCGGCATAAAAACTCTGACACCAGGTTAGGCAATAACAACACGATAAAGAAGAAGAAAGAATTAAAATATGATTGAGTATTAATAAACACTATTTTAAGCTTTCACAGTTTACAACTAAACTTATACTGTCACTTACGGGATATCTTCCGTGATTGTTTATTATTTTGAGCTTGCTTTTATGCCTTTGCGCTTACAACAGCGCCGAAATATCGGGAGCTTAAAATAATGAACAATCACGGAAGATATGCCGTAAGTAACAGTATTAATTGAGTATTAATACGACCAGTACTTAAAATTATAGTGACTTCAAAATAAATATCACGCTTTGTATGCTAAATCAATACAGCAATAGGTACATTACATCTGTCAATGAAGCGTTCAACCATATTTGATTTCAATAATTCAGAACAGTAGCGTATAATTGTAATATTTAATTTAGGTGTATTCACACACCTGCTCATTAGGTGTAAGTTTTAATTAATATGATAATTATTCACAGTACTTTGCATAAACTCCGCCGGGAGTTATAACAATTTGGAATAGACGAACTGTTTTCGGCACTAAAAATAATGTGTTTGAGAAATTGGAAACAAACAATTCTGTTAGTTCAATTTTTAAATGCCTGTCTACAATTATTGTGTGTAGTTTTGTGTTAGTTTAAAGGAGGTGCTTTTACTATTTCGCTAAAACCATCTATTTATATGATTTCCGTTGCTCTAGCGCATTCGCGACTACTGAGCATGAGGTCCTGGGTTCGATTTCCGGTAAGGCAAATTATTATTGGGTTTTTCCATCAGGAATTTTTCAGTAGCAGCCACAGAGTCTGCATTTGTGCCCGCTTGGTTTTTTTGTGTTTTTTTGGAAATCGCTTGCTTTTTTTGTAACTCGTCTGTTCATCTAGCTACGACCTCAGTGCGGATCAAAAGACCACCAACTTTTAACATTCTTAAACGTAGTCTGATGCTTTGTTAACCACATCAAGGCAAAATAAAATGATTCACTTACTCAAAAATATACAATGACCTCTTCAAACATGAACTCTATTCTGTAGCAACAAGGCTGTCTGTTTAGATGAAGATTATCACATTATTGCATCAGTTTGCTCGGCCACTTCGCATTACGTTAAAGTTATTGTGAAATATTGACTGTCATTGTACTGTTGGCTAAATAGATAGGTAAACACATTCTTCGTAAGTATTTGAGTGTAGTTTTTGTTTAGGTCTATACTTAATGTACTTTAGAAGTATGACGAATATTGTAGACAGTTCTTCATCTATTATTGAAAAGATAAATCTATCAAGGTGTTGTGTTTTGTTTGGCTACTCGACATACCGTGCCATGTAACAATTTTGGTGTATTATGAAGTTTATTCCATCTATCTACCAGTTATTCGTTTACAAGTCATGAATTTATGGTATGTATGAATCTTGGCATAGTCTTAGCGCGTCGATGGCAATCTAAATTGTGTCAGCCCAGAAGTTCCTCATCATCATCTGCCTAGCCTTTTCCCAACTATGTTAGGGTCGGCTTCCAGTCTAACCGGATGCAGCTGAATACCAGTATTTTACATCGAGCGACTGCCTGTCTGACCTCCACAACCCAGTTAGTACTAGGCAATACGGTACCTTGGTAAAACTGGTTTTCAGACTTTTTGGGCCACTGACTACTTGTAACGGCTGTCAAAGATCTACAAATGACAGCCGGGACCAACGGCTTAACGTGCTTTCCGAGGCATGGAGGAAACTCGGTATGTAATGGGTGGTCAACCATCCACAGACCAACCTAGGCAAGCAAAGCTTAACCCAAAGATTGATCCGAGCTGCTGCTATTATTTAGCCACGAGCTCAGAGCCCAGAAGTTCCTGTAGTTAACAAACAACATGACACGCAGGACACATATTAAGTGCACCATCGTTTATAGAACAGCACCACCTTTATACTCTATTGGCATAGTTATATAGATAAATATCAAAATCCTTAAAAGCAACTGGCAAAAAAACATGCACGTAAGTTAAACTGTAAAAAACGTAAACGAGACTTCTATATGTGTTTAAATGATCAAGTCGTTGCCAAAGCTTGTTGCATGCAGACAATCGCATTAGTAGTTTGCCTGCATACTAAACTCTTTTGCCGTTTTTACTTTTCAGTTTTATTACCCATAATATTTTTAATGATACATTAGATTAGATTTAATCATGTTTAATTGTGATTTGTAAGATTTAAGACCATTGAGAGCCGTAATGGGCTTGTATTTGTTTTCAAACAAAGAAACTGATTCTCCTATTGTGCATGCATAGGTTCTTATTGCGCCAAAACGATTGGCAAAGTCCTTAAGGTGGAAGCGCCAGGGTTTCCCGCGAAAATAAATATTTTTTCTTACTTTTTTTGGAATTTGTAGGCCACTGTCAGGTTGTATGTTGATTAAAATATCATTCGCGACCGTAACATATGGCTTTACAGAGTTATAATTATTAAAATCATCAATACAACCCTATAAGTTCATTTTATCCCATTGACATTGAGTTTTTATTAAACATCTCACATGATTATCCATCTAGTGAAATTAACGGTCTGCCCGTCTTTTATCTTCTATCAGAATATCAGCGCTGTGACATTTTTTTTTAATGTTGCAGCACCATGCTGAGTTAGGAAAGGACCTTTTCGCCTTATACAGGACCAATTTAGTTTAATGTATGTTAAACGTCTTTACAAAAAAATTGATAATTGGAAATTTCTGTTTCTGTGGAGAATCTAAAATCGGTCTCATTTAGCTGTAACACTATTTTTCGAAAATGTTCTCTGATAACTTTTTAGTCCTATGTATCCTGCTTATGCGTATGAAGTTTCATTATAATCGAAAATCGAAAGGACTTGAAAGTTTTTATGAAATGCCGTAAGTCGTGAACGCTCTAAACTTGGCTATGTGACCATGTCTTCGAAATTTACTTTTCATCCCAACAGTACGTTCCCAAGGGATAATATCCGACCTCCACGAAATCGTAGGTAAAAGCTAGTAATAAATAAACTTTCACTTACTTATGAGAACAACTAAGAAAATCGCCGAGACGACCTGGCCATAGCTCCTGTGATACATCTCGCCGTATCTGGAACAAAAATATACGTACATCTGTTATTGTGTGTCGTGACAAAGCTCAGGGGATTATGTGGGGGAAGAAAGAAATTGTGGAGGTAATACATAAGCTGTGTGTTTTTATTTATGTATGTACCTTTTGTGAAGATAAAAGATGATAGTGGCTGGACAGTGATGGTAAGAGAAGGTTTGCTTTTAAAATAAATCTATACTAATATTATAAAGCTGAAGAGTTTGTTTGTTTGGTTGAACGCGCTAATCTCAGATTTGAAAAATTATTTTAGTGTTGGATAGTTCATTTATCGAGAAAGGCTATAGGCTATATAACATCACGCTACGACCAAAAAAAAAACTAATACTGAACTCTCCTATTCTGAGACGTTTTGTGGGGGTGATGAATGAGTGACGTACTTTTCATCCGCTTGTGCGTCGTCCTCATGAAGCGAACTCAAATAATTAGTTTTAAACTTTGAGGTAATATTTTACTAACATTAATTATAAGTAACTTACTAACACAGTGGATCTTTTGTTGTCCGAAATAAAGAATTTATTTATTTTGTAACGTTTCGAAAATCTACATTTATTGATCACATTTAATAGGTTTATTGAAGCTCCTCCCTACTTCTTACGTAATCACTCATTTCCAAAAATGGTAAGACAAGCCTCGGGTTTTAACAAAGCTTGGTTCAAGAACCCCATAAAATGCAGTCCTGTCCGCGTAGATTCCAAGGTGTTTCACATTCCGTATCAAAGGAGGAAAAACGCCGTGATATCTTAAGAATGTTCGCTTTTGGTAATTATTGAAGCAATTTCAAGAATTCGCTCTCACCCGATTGTGTGAAACGAAGAGAGGGTAATGAGTTTGAAATTGTTTTTTTTTTAGTCACTTCCAGTAAAGTTCGTTGGAGATGCTTATAATAATAATTGCCTTATAACCAAGAGCCTCGACGACCATCTTTCGAGACTCTCCTTAGGCGGTTGGATCAAGGGCCTGATTCAGAAGACAGTACTCCTCGATACGGCTCGCATTGTGAGGAGGTTCCTGTCTCTGGAGCCCTAACCACCGGTAGCTTGGCTAAGCTCCCGATACAGGCGGACCACTATTTTATGTATTTTTAAATGTTTTTTATATGGTTTTTGTTAAGAAATATTTAAAAATGTAATCAGTGTGTAGGAAAATAAATAAATGAGATAATTAGCTACAATTTTTTAATATTTTTAAATGATTCTTTTTATATATTTTTTTGTGAAGAATATTTAAAAATGTAATTAATTTGTACATAAATAAACAAAGGATAATAAGTTTATTTATGGGTGTGGGTGTTGTGGGTACGTGTGTAGTGTTTGTAAAACTTTAAGATAAATAAAAACTCAACACCCGTCGTGTTGAGTTTTTATTTATCTTAAAGTTTTAAGAAGATCCTCAGTAGTTTGTTAATCGCATGTAAGCAGAAAATCTTATGTGATTTCGCATTGCTGATGTGTACTCCCTCGGTAGTATGTGGACTGGTAGCTTTTTTATAATTCTTATAGCCTGCCCCATTCGTGTATTTTCCCGTAAATTCATTATATTGCAATTGGAAAAATATTCTTTCTTTATTTCTTTAATAGCTAGCCTGCGGCTTCACTCGTGATTTGGTCAGAAATTGTACAACGGAAATATTTCAAATAGCCTATGATAGTGAAAGAATTTTAGGAATCCGATCAGTAGTTCCGAAGATGACCCTCTACATAAAAACTTACAAACTTTACCTTATTATAATATTAGCGACCCGCCCCGGCTTTGCACGCAATATACAACATTAGTTTTAGTATATGCGAAACCTGATACACGTGTCTAGTATTTTTATGTAAAGAATCTATGTACAAAATTTCAAAACTGTATCATGAAAAATCACAAAGTTATAAGCTTGTTCTGTTACCTAGTTTTCCGCACAAAAACGCGGTCACCACGCAGCGCGCGCCGCCAGCGTCGTCTTGAGCTCATTGATAATAATAATTTTGCAGTAGGTACCTAAATTATTGCGACAGGTACTCAAAGTCGCTTGGTATCCAACTTTTAACTTTTTTAAATATTTTTGAAAAAATATGCAAAAATATGACATAGTTTACAAACTATTGGAATCGATTCAGTTACTTATTCTGAACAAACTATATTCAGGTTTCGCGTATACAAAAAATAATGTTGTTTATATATAAAACTTCCGCTTGAATCACTCTATCTATTGCTGAAAACTGCGTTAAAATCCGTTGCGTAGTTTTAAAGATCTAAGCATACATAAGGACAGACGGCCAGCGGGAAGCGACTTTGTTTTATACTATGTAGTGATTAGCTAATATAGAAGTATAGATATAAAGCTCGGCTTCCAGTGCTCCCAATACAGCACATGCAATTTATACAAGGTGTAAACGGGCCCTTCACGAAGCCGTCAACCAAGCATTCTGTACATCAAACTAAGTAGCTCTACGCAAACATTATTGCTGGGAAACGACTTTTTTTGGATGAAGATCACATTTTCGGTAGGTACTAGGTACTCAATGTAATGCACTCAACACATTGTGCTGATGGGTGCATAGCAATACGGGAGTCGTGGAGGTATTTATAGTGAAGTTATCACATTAAAAACTTGTATTTAAAAAAAAACTTGTGAAAAAGTTTCAACTTTAACGCCTAATCTCTCCGTGACTAGAAGATTCCCAGGTATGGTCTAGAACAAAAAAACTGAAAAAGTGCGAGTAGGACTCGCGTATGAAGGGGTCCGTACCATCGTATTAGCGGAGCCCCCTTTAATTTTGAATTTATTGTTGTAGCGGCAACAGAAATACACATTCTGTGAAAAAATTCCAACTGTCTACCTATTACTGATCATGAGATACAGCCCGCTGACAGACAGACGGACGGACGGAAGGACGGACGGACAGCGGAGGTTTAGTAAAAGGGTCCCCCTGGTTATCCTTCGGATACTGAACCCTAAAAATGATCCCAATGGCGAGAAAAAGTTTTACTAATATTATTTACCATTTGTATGTAGGGGGTAATCTCCGAAACTAATGATCCAATTCTAAAAATTCTTTCACTGGCAGAAAGCTACATTATTTTTTGTGCTATACACCATAAATTATATTTATATCATGCATATTGCCGAGCTATCACAATTTTTGCGAACGAAGTCGCGGGCGAAGTGCTAGTTACACAATAATAACAAATTTATCGATTATTGAAAAACTGACACCCATCCTTAACATAAACCATGGGAACACAGCTTAACCCGGCATAGAAAAACCCTATATGAATGAGGTCGTAGCATTTGGAGTCTGAAAAAGTCTCCTTTATGTCGGGGTTTTCCCTACAGACCCGGATATAAAAGGCAGACCTGTGGTTTCCCCAGTCGTTTGTTGTATCCGTTTTGTCAAAAAAACTGGTCGTGATCTCAGTGCCAAGTAAGAAGGTACATGATCTTTATGACCTACTCCCACACACTATTTTATTTTCTGTCTTCAAGTTCAAGATTATACAAAAAACAAATGTTTAGTCTTTTGGACATATTATTTATTTATTTATTAAAACTTTATGCACAAGTAAAAAAACTGCACAAAGGCGGACTTAATGCCATAGACATTTTCTACCAGTCTACCTTAGGGTGATGCAGAGACAATATATAGTAGTTGCAACAACAGAAAAAAAAGACTAGAAAATATTTATGACTAAAACATATAAGAATAAATATTTATATACATACATATATTAAACTTTATAAAGTTAAGAGAGATAAACAAGAAAAACTACAACAATTTAGTTCTGAGACGAATCTGCCAACTATATATATATTATGTACAAAGGACCAAGATATAAGTAGTAAAAAAACCTGTTTAATAAAAAAAAATACATTTGATAAAACTTTGCCAAAAACACCTTAATTTATGGATCCTTATATCCCATCACGTTTTTATTTTAATGTTTATACAGGGTGTAACATAATAGCAAGACCTCCCGTGTGGTCTCTCAGACCCTGAAACTGCTTTTGTTCTACGAGTTCTTGAATCGCAAAAAAAAAATACTTTGTATAGGAACTGACGCGATCAGCTGATCAACATCTTTAGTACAATTACTAATAAAAAACGTTATGAATATCCAAAAGTCATAGAACAAAAGTTGTTTAGTTTCATGGTCTGAGAGACCACAAGAGAGGTCTTGCGTTTATTATATTACACCCTGTATAAAGGACCAAACCTAAACGTGATAAATTTAAAATACCTATTCGATATAATTAAGCCAATCAACAGATGGCTACAAAAAAAAAATTAACAGCATTTTATGCAAATCTTTCCATACTATAAAATATAATATTTTCTATAGAAGTTTGGTTTGACTTATGAAAACTGGTTCCGGACGTAGAAGGTCAACAACCTATCCTATTTTAACCTTTTAAAGTTTGTGGTTTTTATCAACGTGTAATCATCATTAGACTTGCAATTTATTTGAGGTATTTATTATATCTTCAGTTTTGGGAGGAAAACACGTGATCTGCGTGACTGCCTCGTTGGTCTTGTGGTCGCAATCACGACTACTGAGCATGAGTTCCTGGGTTAGATTCTATCAATATTTACCAAATCTTGTCTTCCAGATTGGCTTTTTACTTTAATTCTTATGTTAAGCTAAGAATGTACCCGCATATTTTGTAAAAATAAAGAAATATTGCAGGTTTAGCAAATTGTAGGCAATTAATTGTGACGCAGTTGGGGGCGTCAATTAAATGGCAAAAAAGGGCAAAAATTAAGATTATCTAAATTTGAAGGTTGAGGTGTTTTTAATCGTCCGCAACTAGTTAAAATAAACAATAGGGTTTCAAAGTGTTATGTTTAACCAAATTTACAAAATAAATATAATTTATCACAAAAACTTCATTTGCGTACAAAAAATGGCACATTTTTTTTTCTGAACATTTTTTCAGAGTGCCTCTTTGTATTCTGAATTTATTCACACATAGATTAATGAGATACATAAGTCACCTAATTAAATCTTTATACCTCATAAATCAGCAGTAAAAACTTAAATTATTCATATCACCTTGCATAAGTGCTAAAAAAATCTGTTACATTTTGACATAATCTGTTGAGCAAATGTTTTGAGAGCATACTTCAAATAACATGGCTGACCGCAATTAGCTTGCTTAATGCGTTATGTCATTTGTAACGTACACTTTGAACTGGTTTAGTTTTTTTGGTTAGTAATTATGTATTCTAGCTTTTGTCCGCGAAGTATCGTCTGCATACAAGGTGGCAATACATAACATTACGCCTGTAATCCCCGAAGGGTTAGGCAGAGGTATACCTACTAGTACACCCACATTTCGCCAGTTATGTTTAAATCCCATGTAATAGGGGGCGAGCCTATCAACGGGGCCCAAATCCAGAGCTCCGAGGCTGCTACTGAGAAATTCCTGATGGAAAAACCCAATATTGCTTTGCCCCACCTGGGAATCAACCCCAGGACCTTATCCTCAGCAGTCAGCAGCAGCGGTTGCGACCACTGGAATTTGATAACACTTAGCCAGGCCAATTTGTAGCAACAATGCCGTCTGGCTAAGGCATTCAACTAACAGTGTAAAGCCAGTAATCCTATACCATTAAACTATCAAATTTAACCCCGTCTTAGCACCAGAACAGCTTAGTTTGGGGTGTAAACAGGAGCAAACAATGCGCAGTGAGATAGTTGCTACAGATGTTGCGATTTAGCATGTCAATAACGGTCATTGACCTACATTATTTTATTGACGTTCTTCATTTAAAGAGAATAAAGCCGGTTCACGTTTTGAATCGACATCTATTGTGATCCTTAACATTTATACCAATAAAAAAAAAAAAAATGTATTCTATGATAATTGGTTATTTATTTCGATTCGTGTCAAGATATATTTTAATATAATGTAAAAAGCAATGACAGCTTTTGTCATTGTCTATAATGTAAAATCTATAGTAACTGTGCTTCTCGTCTTGCCTAAATAAAAATAAATATCACAGCAATAACCTCGCCCCTATCACTAGATTTTAAACATAACTGGCAAAATGTAGATGTACTACCAATTCCCCTTTTATATAATATATAAATAAATTGCACTCCAGACGTATCCTTCTTTGAAGTCAAGCCGCCGCACTTGAAACCGTGTCAGTTGCAATGTAATGCGGACAGTCTCGTAGGACACGTCCCGTAGACGTGTCTTACTAACTATTGCATTTGTAATACGCAGAGGAAACCGCTCAACATCTGGGAATGTATACAGCGTGTACCAAAAAGGTGTGGACATATTTCAGGGTGTGATTCAGACCATCGAACTGAATAACTTTCTCTATTAAACCAACGACGAAATCGCGAAAAAAATAAGCTGTGCTGTACAAAACTTCAATACTTACTCGACCCGTATGTATGGGACAGCTGATTTATTTTTTTCGCGCTTTCAGTGGTGGTCCCATGGAGAGAGTTTGTTTGAACGCGATTACTGCTTGTATAGGTGCATCGGGCGCGTTTCATGATTCCAAAGCAGACTGGTCTATAACAATTTTTGATTTCGACGATTGGCTGATATGCGACGCGGTTGCTGCGTTCGATCGCTATTTCAATATCGTTATTATACCTTATTAAGAAAGAGTTCTAAAGTAGAGTTTGAATTGTCTCCTTTTGACCATAATACATGTCTTCGACCATAATAGTACATTTCGTTTTTATTTGACTGTGCTTTATAATGTGCGAGCGAGTTGACGACAAAAAAATAGGTAAAATCGGAAGATGTCAACTCGCGCGCACGTACGAGTTTCATACTCGCCAGTTGACGAAGAACTCTACATTTCCACCGAACCAGTCGCTCTAGGTACAATACTGCTATTCAGCTGCATCCAGTTATACTAGAAGCCGACTCCAACATAATAACATTGTCATTGTAGCCTTTCCTATTGTCGAGAAAAGGCCTAGCAGATGAGTACAGCCCCAAGTGGGCTATCTGCCAATTTCCTCACTTCAACATTTCCATATAACATCTAGCTTTTTTTGTTTCCTTGTTCACATTGCCAAACATTGCACCACATTAACAAAATATTAGATAACAATCATTTACGTTTGCCAAACTTTGATGAATAAATACTATTTTAAATAAGAAGAAGGTCGAGGCTTTGTCGATGATAATTATTTTGAATAACCTTCGGTAATTGAATGTTAGATATTTTGACGTAAAGAATTGCTTATTGATAGCGTTTGCTCTTCTTAGTATTTGCAAAGTCGGTTATTTTTCTTGTTTACATATAGTCTCATACATACTACTTGTTTGTTTGACAGTTGAGGAGCTCAGTTAAGCTACGCTTGCCTAGATTGATCCGTGGATGGGTGACCAACCATTACATATCGAGTTTAATCCGTGCCTCGGAAAGCACGTTAAGCCGTTGGTCCCGGCCGGCCTTTGTAAATCTTTGACAGTCGTTACAGGTAGCCAGTGGCACAAAAGTCTGACAACCAGTCTTCAGGTATCGTATTCATCATCATCATCATCATTTCAGCCGAAAGACGTCCACTGCTGGACATAGGCCTCCCCCAAGTGTCGCCACATTGACCGGTCCCGTGTGACTCGCATCCAGCGGATCCCTGCAACCTTCACCAGGTCATCGGTCCACCTAGTGGGAGGGAGGCCTCGTAGGTATCGTATTACCCAGTACTAACAGGGTTGTGGAGGTCAGATAGGCAGTCGCTCCATGTAAAATACTGGTTATTCAGCTGTATGCGGTTAGACTGGAAACCGACCCCAACATAGTTGGGAAAAGGCTGGGCAGATGACCAGCCCCCGTAGCATAACCACCGTAGACAAGGATTTCTTTGACGGAAGAATCGACAAAATGACAGATTGTGTCGACACAATGACAGATTTTTTTGCACTATCTGTCATTTTGTAGATTCTTCCGTCAAAGAAATCCTTTTCTACGGTGATCATGCTACGGGGGCAGGTTAGTCACTAACCATACGAAAAAGAAAAGAAGATCTCATCTACATTCAAACTCAAAACTTTTCTAATGACATTTCTCCGGCTCACATGCTCATACCATGACAACCTTAACCCAAATGACACTGACAGCCCAAAACGTCACGGATGACAGCTAATAAAATACTAACAAAAGACCAAACTCATTACATAGATTCATCCGCCATTAAAACTTAATACAAGTGCATAACGACATATTATTTGATTGTAGGTCCCGTTGAATGACCTTTGGGCGCGTATTCTGAACTGTGGTACGATTTAAAAACAATTAATTAAAATATAGGAGGTATGCGGAGTATGATAGATGGGTAACAATACGCTTCCTGTGTACATCGTAAGCGGTGACTAAGGGGTCATAAAAAAGGATGGATAGGATTGTGTGTAGTTAGGAATCATCGTGCTCCGCCCGAGCTATTTCATGATTTACGGTATTATTGTACACGTAAAAGATGAAATTGTTCAATTAAATCTTCCACCGTAAATCTACAGGGTGTAACAAGATCCTTAACGAAGCCGTCAACCAAGCATTCTGTACATCAAACTAAGTAACTTTGCGCAAAAATTATTGCTGGAAATCGTATTTTTTTTTTTGGGTGAAATATCATGTTTTACGGTAGGACTCAATGTAAAGCACTCTCACTTGTGCTGATGGATGGATTGAATAGTACGGGGGTAGTGGAGTTAAACTGTATTTTTAAAAAAACTTGTGAAAAAGTTGAAACTTTGACCCCCAATATCTCCGTAACTAGAAGGTTCCCAAGCATGGTCTAGAACAAAAGAATGATTGCAATGACGGGGAGAATAAGTTCCTTTCGGCTTCGTTAAGGGTCTTATTATACACTTGATAAAAGATTATTTAAAAAAGTTTGATGTGCAAAGAGTCATATTTAATATAGTAAGGACCAGCAATCATTCAAACGTCCTTTTGTCCCCTAATGACACCTGAGTCCTTATCTAAATACCCTGACATCTTCATAAATAAAAATAATATGATAATTGAATACAAAATTATTGAAAATAAATAACACTTCATCGCTATTGCATTGAGACATGCATTAGTAATTTATTTTAATTTAAATATGAACGTTAATTAAGATTTACATTTAAATCTTCTTCGATGTTTCTAGGACACGTCATTAATTTTAATTTGTTTCGTCAAACGATGTTTTAATTCTTTAAAGTATCACGTGAGTCAATGCACATATTTAAAAATACATTTCAATGATAAAATTAAAAGCTTTTAATACAAATACCGTCTCAAAGTAAATTTGAGACGACACATCAAATTAAATATTTTTATATGCCAAGTAAACATATTCTAGATTAGAAGCTTGACAATATAATTATAATCACTAGATTAAAATTACTTTGCCCGGTCAGAAAATTAATTATTTACATAAAAATTGACTGCCAGCTTAAATTGTCCTATGATTTTTTTTTTTACAACGTCAATAATCCCACAACGATTTAAATGTTGTTCGAAATCTCCACCAATGATATTATTTACAAAAAGAATACATTCTACATATAAACGTCATCGCTTCAGAATCGTCATCAGACACCAGAATACGTGAATACCATCGATATTACGTCAAACGCAATGTATGTCAATGACGTTTACAACGATTACTGTTTTGAGAATACTAACGCAGAATATTGTGCAGAAGGCATACATGAACATTTGCCTCTATTGATCGTAACAATAGATGCGAATTTGCGAGTTATAAAGACATTTTAAGATGTCTTGGTAGTACTTCAAACAAAACATTACTTCCTATCTTTTGACAGCAACTATGCTGTCAAAAGATAGGAAGTAATGTTTGGAGTAATCTAATATTTATTTATAAAGACGAAACCAGACAAAGTAATTGAAAGATAGAGAAATAGACCAATAAGTTTATAACAGAAGCGAGAGACATAATTAAAGTAAAAGGCGAGATTAATTTAAATACTTCTAATATAGAACGCACCAGTGCAAGATGATATGGCAAGAAAGGAGGTGTCTTATGAGATGACGAGTAATATAGAAGAATGCAAGAAAAAGGCCTGCAATGACCCCAAATAAATTGGGATAAGAGCAAGATAATGATAAAATGCACCAGTGCAATCAATAGTAAACACTTCTTCGGAGGCCCGACTTACGCATAGTAGTCGTGGGTTCGAACCCAGGCAGGCGCATTACTTTGTGTAATTAATTTTATCACCACTGCTCTCAAAACGGTGAAGGAAAACATCGTGAGGAAACCGGCATGTCCTAGAGCCATAAATTCGAAGACATGTGATATCTACCAACCCGCACGGGGCCCGCGTGATGGATTATAGCCCAATCACTTTCTAGAGAGGAGGCCGTGTGTCCCAGCAGAGGGAACATTATAGGCTGATTCTGCTTCGATTTTTTGGGTCTAGGATAAAAAAATCCTCGACTTAAAATTCACCAGTAGTGCAAACGAAAACCAGTTAAAATTTAATCTACGCGAGAATGCCATAATTATAACGGCAGATCATTCATAGTAGACCTTCGGTACGCACATTGTTGTGTGTTAAAGTACGCTGTTCTGTTATACAATAGAAAGTGATTCGTTTTGACATTGAACTGATGCGCGGTAGACATAACTTCCATAAAAGCCTACTCGCTTTTAACGATTTACGTGACGAGATTTGAAATTACGCGCGTTTATTTTTACACCAAAGATTTATTACTTAGATGTTACTGAGTTAAGGATAATAGTATGCTGCTAAAAATAAGGCTACATCCTTGATGATAATAATAAAATATGATTACATGAGCAAGTAAAACTATGCTAGATAATGGTCTATATTGGCACCACCGCTGGGATTGCACACAAACCGCTTTGTGAGAGGGTTTGAGCCGTGATTCAGCATGCGAGACCAACGCGAGTTGGTAGATGTCACATGTCTACTATTTTTTATTAAATGCCTGTTGCTTTGTGATGCTTTCTTTGCCAACTGACTATCAAACTTTTTAACTTCATTGTCTAAGGGAAAAATATTCAAATTATCATCAGCCTAGCCTTTTCCAACAATGTTGGGGTCGGCTTCCTAACCGGATGATGCAGCTAAATACCAGTATTTTACATGGAGCGACTGCCTATCTGACCTCCACAACCCAGTTTGCACTGAATACGATACCCCTGGTTCTTGACTTCGAAAAATATTCCAATGTGATTTAAATTTATTTTTTAGGTAATTATAGTATTGAAACTTTATCTAAGTACTAGTGATAGAATAAAGGAAAGTAGAAAAAACAAATGGCGAAAGAAACGCTAAGCCGAAAATAAGTATCAAATAAATCTTAAAGAGAATTAATGGAAGAATAAAACCAGAAAACAAAGAAATTAATACCGTTACGTTCCGTGATGGTGAAATTGAAAAACAAATCATTATTATATATCAGTTGTTTAATATCCCGTACCTTCCGTTGCAGTGGCAAACAGGCAGGGATCGTGAAATAATAAGTATATCGATAATTTTCTTAATCTCGTCATTAATATAAAACGATACTAAAGTACAGATTTCCTTTTGAGCAAAGATTTAAAGCCATTTGATTCGAGATTTAAGAAGAGTTTAAAGAGAAGTTCTGTCTCGTTGCCAACGCTCTTAGTCTATATTTGTCTCGGTTTGATGGCAATAAGCTCGCTCCTTTTACATGGGACTTACTTACAACTGAGGAAATGTTGATGTACTATAAGAATACTTCTGCACAACCCTTTGGGGATTACAGGCGGCAGGTTAAGTTGAATTTAATATATTAATGTCAAATTTAAATTAATCAATCTGGCTCGAAGGACCAAAATTTATTTGCTCTAAGTTTTTGTCGAAATTCTCCTTTCCATCTAAAATATCAAAACAAATGTTACGAAGAATTCATAACTGAAAACTTGCAAACATTTCCGTTCTATCATTGTAAAACTTTAAATCGTCTCTCAACTGAATCACTGCAAAACGATAACCGACATCTTTCAGAGATTCGGTCACGTATTTCAAAGCACTTAATATCTTTACGTGTTCAATAAAAGACCATCACTGTATTGTTTTAGATATTCTTTTAAGTTCTTTAACTTCTTTTACACCCATTCATAATCTTGAAGAGTCATTAATTATATTTCTTTAGCGCGCTCGTTAGCCTATTAACAATACATGTTCATACAGCGTGTACACTTTAACATAGTTAAACCTAAAGATTTATATGATGAAATATACTTAAACATAGTATAAAGACCAAAATAAATAAAGACAAATGATGAAAACAGCTTATGTTGTTTCTTTTTTAGACACACATGTCCTAGAACCAAAAATTCGAAGAAGTTGCGATATTTACCCAACCACGGCACTGGGCCAAAGAACTGTGTCCCCTGAACTCCCTTTTACGAAGAGGAGGCCTGTGTCCCAGCAGTGGGAATAAAAATGATAAACAGACTATACTACAGGAAAGATGTAAAATTAGCAGAAAGTTAGTCCTATACTGTTATTGGAAACCATTAAAATTAGATACACACAATGTCTTTAAAAAATCCCCGTTTACGATAATGGCCTTATCATACTTGCCTTTGCTTTAGTCACGCTCATCAACTTAACTTGGTCCTTAAAGATTTACATGCTTCGATTATTACTGATTGTACATACATAAAATTAGCCACGTCTGGGAAATTAGCGTCTGTTTTTCTTTTGTTAAAAACCTTTTTAATTGGTACTAAAGATATCTTGTGACCGAGTGTTTCATTTTAAAGTTCGCATATTATAAAAGTATAGTACAGGAGGAGCTCGTGGCTAAATAGTAACAGCCGCTCGGATCGATATTTAGGTTAAGCCGTGCTTGCCTAGTTTGGTCTGTGGATGGGTGACCACCCATTACATACCGAGTTTCCTCCGTGCCTCAGAAAGCACGTTAAGCCGTTTGTCCCGGGTGTCATTTTTAGGTCTTTCACAGTCGTTAGTAAGTCAGTGGCCCAAAAACTCTGACAACCAGTCTTACCGAGGGGTATCGTATCACCCAGTACTAACTGGATTGTGGAGGTCAGATAGGCAGTCGCTCCATGTAAAATACTGGTATTCAGCTGCATCCGGTTAGACTGGAAGCCGACCACAACATAGTTGGGAAAAGGCTAGGCTGATGATGATTTTATAAAAGTATACTGCAATCTACTTGTCTCTGGTGGGATTGAAACGCACATATCTGCCACATGTCAGATCTGATATGTGGGTTAAAATAATCACAGTTTAAGTCCATAACGAAGATTGAGGAACGAATCAGACTTCTACCGAATGAGGTTGCTCTGCAAGGCAGAGGACTCCTTAACTCTTATGGAAGACTGATTTGTACTGTAGGATTTGGGCTGGGTGGGTTTGTCAACCGACTTCTACCAACGTTTAATAAATAATAGTACATGGCGGTATAACAGTTATAAACAATAATTTGAAGAAAAGAGAGCACAGAGTTAATCCCCAACATCAGTGGATTTATAATGTAAAAGTGATTAACTATATATTTAATAAGTCTACGCGCACTTCTTTTATAAATCTAGAAACCCGTATCTCACAGGACGTAAGAGACTAATTATTTTTCCGCAACTCAATGCCAAACACAGCATTCATAATCTAAGGCTTTCAGATCCCATCTTTGCATAAATAATGACGGATACAGACATTACAACTAACTGTTATCTTAGAACTCGTAATTAGCTCAAGGGAACTATGGCAATCCGAGAAAGAAACCTTCGAAATAATCAAAAAGTGTCTTAAAGAAAATCCTTGTAAGAAAACAGAATTTATTTCGACAGTTTCTTAGCTATCTTTCCTATTACATTATCTTTTCGTAAGTGATGGTTGAGGAAAACCCTGCTTACAAGGCTGCAAGAGCCTTGTCATAGACATTGGTAAAAGGGAAGAGCGATGGCGCGTGACAAACATTGTTTCAGAATTGTGAATGAACGTGTCGAAGGCCTTCTTAAAATCTAAAATTGGTTAAAGGTCGACTTTTGATTTGTCGCGCCGACGAAAACGTAGAATAGCTGATGTTCAACCGCGTATCAGTCAATGGCCGCAATGAGAGTATAATAGGGCTATATGTCAATAGTAATGGCCATATCTATTCAGTTCAACAGGTTACTTGTAGACTTTTTGGAGATAGGACGTAAAAAGGTAAAATTTAAAAAAAAAATCATGTGAATTTTATTAATGTTCTGCGCGCCCTTTTGTCTGCACGTTACAGGGACCAATAGACGTTACAAATTCAGGGCCGACTAAAGTTTTTTTCATATATAGACTTAAAACGTTTAAAAACAATGAGCGGCAGATTTTTTTTTAATATTTAATGTTTTCGAAAGTTTTCTAAATTTTTTATTCTTACTTTCAATCGTTCTTACCTTACCACTAAAGAAAAAATAACCACACGACTCAAATTTTTGCCACGTACTAAGAAAGGCCACTACGATAATATTCTTTCTAAAAAGTACTTTATAGTGGAAGAAGAGGCCATATTAGGCAATAGAACTAATAAAATTATGATGACAGTACAGTCGAGCGCATGATGGGGGCACTTGGGGTAACACTTGGACCTTGAGGTGGTCAACCATAATAGCCAGTTTCAACAGAATAAGGGGCACGCTTTACTGGATATACCCACGACGCGCGGCCCAATTTACATTATTAGGTAATAATGATTAAATTGGACGGACAGAAAAACATTTTGCAGTTTATTGATATCCGGGATCAAAGGACCAGTTTTTGCCACGGAGGACCAATAAATTTTCGCCTCAATATTGATAAAACAAAGAGCAAATTCAATAGTTTCTCACTAAACCAAAACTTGTTAATAGTACTGAAGGTCTAGTGCTAGCAATCACAGTCATTTTGTAAACACATGAAGCAAATGCATTACCTTACCTATTTGTTTAACACTTAGGTTTCAATTCTTAAGGTATCTGTCTCACTGACAGCGGGTGACTGCCTATCGACTATTTTCTCGCTCAAGAAACGACACACGACGACATATGAAGGTCCCTTGCTACAAGAGATAAGTTGATAACTAATTGTTCACACAGCCATTTTTCAAAGAAAAAATTCGCTCAGCAAAGCTCACTTGGCTGTCAGAACACTCTCTAAGAGACTCTTTGTTGCTACACACGCATACCAGCAAGCGACTGGAAGCGAGTAATTGCCCGTCAAACTCGCACGTTCACTCATAGACTAGCGACAAAACTATCTGAATTACACACTCTGTTTCGTCAACTCATTTCTAGTAGCTCGCCTTGCTTTTCGCTTATCGTTAGCAGTCAGGCACATGCCAATGATGATAGAACGCTTCAATCGAACCGACGCGAGGTCAAGGTTGAGCCGTATATTGGTACCATTTGGTGCTATGTACAATATTACCGTGAGATACGTACCGGATGAGATTAGGACCTAAGGACCTATTCCTATTACTTCCCGTTTGAAGGAGCGGGTTAGGAATTGATCCACTTGGATTGATTGTTAGGGTTATCATATCAAAATTCGAAAATATTACAATGCCATACAAATCTGGACAAATGGTAATATGGTATCATGGTAAAAATTGAAGTTTTATTTGACAAAGACATTGTTGTTGTTTTGTGTAAAACTTTTATAAGTAACAGTGTCTAGACAATCGGCAAAAGACAATCTCCGAAAGAAGCCAGATAAAATAAAGGCCTTGGCCTATATTTAGATTAGAAATCACGTGCCAATTCGACAGCAGGAGATGATTTCAGTCCAATTTTTTTTTTGTACTATTTGGGTTTATTTAGTTTTATCTAAAGAGAATTTATAAACCTGTTTCGTCCTACTAGACTGGGTAAAGCCCTCATTTCCACTCTTCTCATTCCAGATCTGCAAAGGACCAAAAAAAGGTCCGTCTGGGCCTTCTAAGATATTAGTTAGGTATTTAGGCACATCGTAATTAAATAAAAATTCGCCGACCCTGCTAGCACATAGTTCATAAATAATTATATAGATGTTTGCTCTTCTTTTACAATGTAAGCCCAGTCAAACTAATTAGTTTTACTATTGTTTTAACATAAAAATAAACATAATTACCGTATATTATAGCTACAGACAATTGAGATAAAAATAAAGACGTAAACAGTACTTTAAAGAATGTAAACTTAAAACAGAAATACTTGGTGTAGAATACTATTGATACTGTAAACAGACCTTTCACGAAACCGTCAACCAAATATTCTGTATATCAAACTAAGTAACTCGACGCAAAAAATATTGCTGGATCACGATTTTTTTTGGGGTGAAAAATCACGTTTTACGGTAGAACTCAATGTATCGCACTCAAAACATTACGCAAACACAAAAAAATATGGATAGTAGGAGACTATCCATAATTTTTTGTGAAATTTTGATCACCAAGACCATTTTCGTGTAGCTACAACTGTTAAGGTAGTTCCCCTTACTTTCCCGTTGAAAGTTTACATCCTTTAAACTAAAAAAAGGTATTCCATTTTTTTTGGGATACCCATTAAAAATTGTAAGAAAAATAATACAGTTTTAAGATAAATTAACCAAGTAAACTCCATAAATAATAAACCGTTGATTTCTAAAAACACAGTGAAGCTACATTAACTATGTAACAAGATGCATCTATTATTTGTTATGCAGTTCCCTCACCCAAGACCGAACCTAACTGTGCCCAGTGGGCTGAACACACATAACGCAGAAAAAATATCTAGAAAAAAAATTACACAGTTTTGCACTGCACAGTCTGCTGACGTCTAGCGGTTTTAATTAATCAAGTTGAAGGCCAAGCGTTTTTTTATTTGAGTGCTTTGTGGTTTTTTGTCTAGAACGATGACTGTACTAATAGGTATGGGTATTTTGATGATCTTGGGTAGCATTGGAATTAATGACTTTGTGAATTATTAATCAGAAGTATCTTGCTGTCAAACTACTTGATTAAAGAAGAGTTTTAGGTTGACGTTCTTTATATATTTTTTTAAAGAAAGATCGTCAACAATTAACTGGGTTTTTTTTATTTTATATGGCGCAGGAGAAGAGTACCTGGAAGGATATGGGGGAGGCCTTTGCCCAGCAGTGGGACATACACGGCTAATAAAAAAATAAAAAAACTAGTCACAGTGCCGCAAAGTGCTTTGTCTCATAAAATACTGCTTATTCAGAAATATTGAGCTTTTAACTCACAAACCAATTCCCTAATAACTATAAAAATATTTTATTATCTAGCATTTAATTTTGATCAAACTTAAATGCTACACCAAGAGAACAATACCGGAAAACCTTGATCATCATAAAATGTGATGTGCTTTTAAGTTAATGCTACTGATGCACTAGACATAAAATATTATTATGAATTTTAATAAGCAGTATATTTGTGCTATACCTACATATCTAACTTTATGTATTTTTCAATATTACTAAATGTTTAGTGTGTTCATGAATAAATAAAATAAAAAATTAATACACGCTTGTGTATGCGCTGTAAAGTATAATGAATATAGAAAGACATCATTAAAAATGGATTAGAGGGGATGTTGCCAGGTAAAAAATTACTGAACGATATTTATATCCTCTAGATTTAACAAAAGCGTTTATATACATTACACAGCTTCAGCCAGATAAGCATACATAATTGGGAAAATACGGTGGTCCTAAAGATCCCACGGTATTTAAAAAAAAAGTAAGTCCTGACAAAAAACGGGCGGAAAATCATTAAAATAAATACAATTATGAGGTGTGAAGATCAAGGTCTTTTTTTCCACGCCTTATTTACTTAAGATTCAAATTATATCGCAATTGTGATTTTTTTTTCCTTAACCTAAAGATCGCGAACTAGATAAACCACTGATCATGTTAGTTGGCAGAACAATAAAAAATGGGGACAAAAAAAACAAAGTTTCGCGTAATAAAACAATAGGACTATACGATAGACAATGGCAGGTTAATTATAGTTATTTTATTATTTATAGCACTTACTGTTTCCTAGAGCTTTTAAGGTATTATAATATGCCTATTAGGTTCTCATGTTTATAATGTTTACCATTAAAATTATAATTCTCAGTTAGGCTTAACTACTACGAGTCTCAAGCAAAGGATAAGTTTATAACAAAAAGAATTACTTACACAAAATTGTTACAAATGCCATGAGCCTCCATATTTTTTAACGTTATGCAAATACCCACGGATGTGGAGTAATATTAAGATTTATGACGTACATTATAAACTCAGAAACCTGCTTAAAACTCGTTAGGTGGCTTGTCATCTCACATACAAAATCCAAAAAACTTTAACGAATATTTCGGAACAAAAGACCAAAAAAATTTCAACCGTACATTAGGACCACATTTTTCTGCGATCATAAAAAAACTAGCCTAACTACTAAAAATGCACGCTGCGTCCACTTGGACCGGTTCAAAAATTCGTTTTGTCTTCAATTAAGATGCTCTTACCACTGGGACTTTCCTTCGCCGAGGGGAATGCAAAATACAAGGAAAAATTAACGTTTTTTTTATACGAATGTCGTGTATTTTCCCCCTTTTTCTGGTTTTTGAGACGTAAAACTAAGGTTGAGAGAGCACAGTTAAATAAACGGTCTTCGTGTTTATTTTGTTAGGGACGAAAATAATTATTGCCTGTTTTATGTAGCTTTGTACACAGTACTGTTAACAATAAGTTCTGAGATTAAATAGATCACATCTGATTAGCCTTTTTCCAATTATGTTAAATTCTGCTTCCAGTCTATTCGGATGCAGCAAAATTTTGGCATCTATTTATCCTTATTTTAATGCTTCTTCTTAGCGTGTCGACGACAATTCAAATTGAATCAGCCCAAAATTTGGCAACGAGTTTTGCACTTTCAGTAACGTCCATCAGCTTCTGTGATGTGCAAACAACAGGACAGGCAGGACACGATATCAAGTGTCCCATCGTTTGTGGGTTTTGGAGTGTAAAGGGCAATACCACCTTTACACTCCAGGGCAGAGTCATCTACGAATCTCTGACCTGAACAGGTTTTCCTTGCTTCGGCAAATCTGCGTCCGGAGCCTATTTAAAGACTTCCAGGTCAGTCATAGCAACTCGTATCCAGATTATTTTACCCAGAAACTCTGTAAGATTACTTTGTTTCTATTTTCGGGATATACTTGAAAATCAGTGTCTACCTACCAACGCAGACTTGCGTGTCGTATCGATTCTTTACAACAACCGATTACGAGCACTGTCGGTGAGATAATCAAGCATTTTTCTTGCTAAACGTCAATTATACGGTTGAAACAAAAAAAACTCACGGAATCGTTTTATAGTGAATGATAGACAGGATTGTTATTTATTTTAATTTATTGCTTGAGAGCTTCAAAGTCAAGGTCAATTGTTTTATTAATGTGGATTTTTTTAGGCAATTATCATCAGCTAAGAAAGGGTTATGGACTGGTAAGGCAATGATTCGTCAAGAAGAAATAAAATTCATACCTTGGCGTCACGTTCCTCTCCTGGATATGTTTAAGAAAGAATTGTGGGATGTGTGCCAAGATTGGTCCGTGAATGGGTGACCAAATACATAGCAAGTTTGCTCCGTGCCTCAAAAAGCACGTTAAGCCGTTGGTCCCGGCTATAATTTGTAGATTTTTGACAGTCGTTACGGGTAGACAGCAGTTACAGTAGCCCGAAAGTCTAACAACCAGTCTAACCAAGGGTTATCGCATTATTCAATACTAACTGGATTGTGAAGGTCAGATATTCAGTCGCTTCATATAAAATACTGGTATTCAGCAGCATCTAGTTAAATTGGAAGCAACCCCAACATAGTTGGGAAAAACCTAGGCAGATGATGATAATGTGGGATACAGAGCTAGGGTGATGTGGGCAGGGCTGCGGGACTGTTCGAAAGAGATACCTAACGCAATAATTATTGCTGGGAAACGACTTTTTTTTATTGGGTGAAAAATCACGTTTTACGGTTGGACTCGATGGAACTCACTCAAAACATTGTGCTGATGAATGGATTAAATAGTACGGGGGTCGTGGAGGTGTTTGAAGTAAAAATCTTACATTAAAAACATGTACTTAAAAAAAAAACTTGTGAAAATGTTGGAACTTTGACCCCCAATATCTCCGTAACTAGAAGGTTCCCAGGTATGGTCTAGAACAAAAAAACTATCGCAATGACGGGGAAAACAAGTGTCTTTCAGCTTCGTTAAGGGTCTATTTACACCCTTTAGTTTGTCATTACAATTCAAACCACGATAACAGTATTGCATTATAAATTCTCTTCTCTCGTGTCAGCTGATTGGCTAGGGTGCACCTGACGTGGTTAGGAAGTATCCTAGTTGAGGCTGTTCTAATGCAAATCCGTTTGTGTAATGAACAAGAACAATATTGTACCATCATAACATCCCGCTTGTAATCCCCGAAGGGTTAGGCGGAAGTGTACCTAATAGTACACCCACATTTCGCCAGTTATGTTCAAGTCCCATGTAATAGGGGGCAAGCCTATTGTCATCAACCGGGCGCAAATCCAGACTCCGTGGCTGCTACTGAGAAATTCCTGATGGAAAAACCAAATAACACTTTGCTTGAGCTGGGAATCGAATCCAGGACCTCATGCTCAGCAGTCGCGCTTGCGAACAATAAACCGACGAGGCAGTCACCGGGCAAGAACGTAAGCTTTTGATATATTGCAAGGTTAGGAGACATCGATTAGAAAATAAGTCCATACATAGGTCATCATCATATGCTTATCTTTTTCCCTAATTTGTTGGAGTCTACTTCCAATTGACCCGGATGCAGCTGAATACCAGTATTTCACATGGAGCGAATGTCTGACCTCAACAACCAAGTTATTGGGTAACACCATATCCCTTGGTAGGACTTGGATGTCTGAATTCGAGCTTCTG
This sequence comes from Noctua fimbriata, assembly GCA_905163415.1. Classification (NCBI taxonomy): domain Eukaryota; kingdom Metazoa; phylum Arthropoda; class Insecta; order Lepidoptera; family Noctuidae; genus Noctua; species Noctua fimbriata. Next base: position 6,276,016 of record LR990945.1, read on the forward strand.
ACTATCCGTAGCGAAGGCCAAAGATCTTCAAATGACAGCCGGGAGCAGCGACTTAAAGAGCTTCCGCATATGTCATGGTTAGTTCTGAGAAATCATCATTATAGTATTTTAGCGTTGGTAAAACCTATTGCTTTAAAACCAGTATAAAATTAATACCCTCAGGTGATTTCCTACTTTGAATAGTAAAATTACTAATATTATCAATACTAGGAAACTATAAAACTACTTAAATGGAACTTGGATGTAGGTAGAGATAACACCTAAACCCATATTAATGTTCAAAATGAGAAAGTGACTCTGTCTGTTTGTCTGTTACCTTTTAACAACTTAATGGCTGAATTTATTTCGATGAGGGGTGGACCAAACAGGTATGAATATAGTATACTTTTCACATGGGTAGCATGACCTGGGCTAGGATATAGGGAACATCCATGAGGATTTTCCAACAATGAACAAAAAAAAGGATAAGATAGGGAACGCCCCGACCACCCCGATAAAAGTGCGAAGAAACACGGGTGTCGTTTTAGTCAGTATGTGTCTGACAGACCCCTCTGCTCTGGAGGACATCCATTGAGGATAAAAGATTGAACTGGAAGAAAAATATTGAAGGGAACTCTCACACAGATGGACTACGACTTGGGTTAGATTAAGTTAAAAGGACAAAGGTACTTTTTATCTCAGCAATATGTTCCCATGAAATGATTTCCGACGTCCAGGTGAAGCCGTGAGTAAAATCTAGTACCTAATATACGAATAAGTCTTTTCACTAGATAAAGCCCGCATTTCGATTATAAATTCATGCATAATTCAGAACAGTAGGTACCGATTTAACTCTTCAGCTATGTCTTTGTTACTTTAGACTTTTAGTCTAACTATACAGCTGAATATACTAATGTTATAGGGAACGATAATGGATCCCTGATTCAAAATGAATAGTTTTATATTCCCAGTAACTCACACGCTTTCTTCCATGTAAAGGAAGCCAAGAACAGCAGAATGACACCTGCACCTGCTACGATCCTTTCTTACTTTTCTTGCGTCGTCTACATTCACACATCTGGTTATACACGCACGCCGGCACTACGCAGCTGACCATTCTAATGAACCAATAAGGTCAGTGTCACTAAAATCTGCTTTGTAATAATAACTAAATACTTTTTGAAACAGGCTATTTGGTGCATCGTTTCCAAAATTGAACGTGCCGAAAGAAAGGATAGTTTACCGTCTCTTCAGTCCAAAAACCTCATAATTGGTCCCAAATTATTTTAATTTAAAACAAATCCGTGGGGCATAGGATGAGTTATTAGCACTGAAGAGACAGCAATTGACGCTTCTTTCAGCCTGTTTAATTTGGGAAATGATGCACCAAACACCCTTTGTATTTTTTTTCTTCCATTCTTTTTTTTGTGGCTTTTCGTTCTTCCTCTCAACATGACCAAACCAAATACATCTACATCATGCTATATCATGAATAGTTTTCTTAAGAAAAAACGCTACAAGGCAGCCTAATGACATAACAGAGAACCTTCGATCTTCAACGATTTTCCTACCATCGCAATAAAGTCTACAATTCGATGATGAATGATATCATTATTAACATACCGGACCGAAACAATTCTCACATAACCAACATTTTAATGCTGCATACTAATAGACCCAAGCGGATCCTGGGAAAACACGACATATTGACACCAGGATACTATGCATTGATGTCACGACAATCGAATGTAGGTTGCTATGGCATTTTAATTTGTAAGCGGATCTAGGGATTGTGTGTGATTCTACATGTATATGAGAGCCTGGTACCGCGTATCTAACGACCACTAATTAGATGACAGATTTGACCTCGAAACAGCAGAAAGGACCATTTTTACAATCTTTTTACAGAATTAGTTAACAGAATATCGGTTGTTGTGTGGCATTTTAATTTGTAAGCGGATCTAGGAATTGTGTGCGATCCTACATTTTATGATCGCCTGGTAGCGTAGATCATAGGACCACGAATTAGATGTCAGATTTTGCCTCTAATGACAATAAAATAAAATTAATATTTTTTTTTGTGTTTGTGATTCTGTAATATTAGTAAGTAAGGTTTATCTCCTCTTTTTCTTTTTTTCAACAAAATTTTCTTTATTAATCTGCTAGATTGATTTATATACTAACAATTTTAGTTAACCTACTATTTATTTTCCGAAACATACAATCAGTCTTATTACTTCGTTTATCATAATATTCGCTTGATTATATCCAGTGATAATATAAAATATACGAGGTTTTAAGTTTTGGAACTAATTTATTAGTGTAGGCATTGCCTATACCGATGATTATGTTAACATTACTCGCAATACTCAAAATTTTGAACCAGCAAAGATAAAGAATCAGCATAATTTATGAATACGATTAAACTGATGAAAATTCAGTTGTGTCTAGTGTTTTAGGTTCTGGATTTGTTTTAGGACCTGAGAGTATAAATTCTAAGATATTGGATTTGTTTTTAATACCTGAGAGTGTAATATTTTTGTCAAAGTGTCATTTTTTAAGCGATAACGATCACGGAAAAATTGAAAATGCGACCGAAAAGATTAAAAATCATCTTATTGAAAAACATTGTAGAATTCAGAAATTCTTCAACAGTGATTGTCATTTGTCTTAGCTCTGATGTTTGTTTTTTTTTTGTTAAAAACACTGGCAGCACACACATACACTGGCTGGCTAAGGTCTAGATTTCTGTAAGCAAGAAATAAAAATGAAGATGCAGTAAGATCGCGAAATAGTAGCGAATTAACACAAACATTTTTAAATGAGCACGTTAATTTAAAGGGCAAACGAAGATTCACCTTATCCAAGGATACTAACAAAAGGAATTTAAGGCAAAATGGTTATATCGAACTTTAAAATAACCTTTTCAATTCATAGTTTTAATGATGATCTTTAAGTACACTCTTACGAAAAATACTGGTACAGATAAACTAACAAGTTTATGGCTAATTAAAATATTTTTATCACCATGTAAATAACGTATTAAGTATGTAGATTAATGTCACGGTATATTTGCAAAAAGATGGGTGGATGACAGTGTTGCCAATGCGAATAGAAACTGTATGAGGCTGGCACAAGAAACGAGAAACCTTTACTCAGCAAGTGGGAGAAGACAGGCTGTGTGGATGATGATATTTGTAACAAAACTTTTTGCTTCTGATCTGAAAATATTTTTGACAGGACGTGTAACAAATTACTCATTCTGGAGTTGTGTTCTTAGTCTAGCTGTCCAGTAAATTCACCCAAGACAAAATATAAAACGTTCTTACGCAAATTTAAATAAAATAAAATAAAAAAATATTAAAAGTAGTTCCTATTTAGAATAATTTAACTAAGTACTACTCAAAATTACTATGGAATGTCCCTGACTTTAATAGGCTTGTGTCCACTAAGAATAAATCGCGTGGATTGGCTTTTCTGATTGAATGATGAATTATGATTTATAGAAACAAAATATCTAAAATATTCATTATAAAAAATAAGGATTTCAAAATATCTAAAATATTCATTATAAAAAATAAGGATTTTTAATATTTTTAAAGAAAAAAAAACGATAAAATACGCGTTCGGTCACGTGATATTAAACGATAATCAAAAATCGTGACGTCACGCCGTGCCACCCAAACGCCATGAATGTTGTGACATTTGAACAAGACTATAATAATACAACTATAACTAATCTGATACTCCATATAATTAACCATATCATTTGGTAACTAGAAAAATAGAAAAACATATTGCAATAAATATAAAAACATTAAATTGGACGATTATACATAAGGCACAACAACTTAACCTTATCATAATAAAAACTAGAAAAATGTGATTTTGCAACATTCGTTAGTTGTACCGCTCGGATTTAGAAATAGGTTGGTAGGTGTGAAGATAGCTACTTACTTCAAAATGATCTTCACAAAAGTACATTCTTTGAATCTTATGATAAACTATGAGAACTATTTCTCCTTGCAAGGTTAAGCCACCTATGTCGTATTTTTACACTGTTTTTCACATAAATAAATAGTTTGTTAGGCGTGTTTATAGATGTGCTTTTACATTGGGGTACGATACAGTGCTTGTAATACGAGGAATTAATTTTAAATTAAAGTTTACGAACAAAATTGATAACTCCCATCAACACTCAGTTTGTTTGGCACGGCGTGACGTCATTCACGTTGACAGGCTGTCTGAAGCGTTTTCGCGGTAAATTTAAATCGGCATATTAAAACGCAAAATAAATATTATAAATGATCGACTTTTTTTTTAAATAATATATTTTTAGGATAAAATAGATAAACAGGTAACGTTTTAATATTATTTTGAAATTTAGTCAACTAGCTAATTTACTTAGGCAAATTACCCTATATTAAATATAAGTAATTTTATTTTTATTTATTATATTAGGTCTACCAACAATTGTTCACATTAAATAATACAGCGAAATAAATCATTCTAAAAGTTAAATTACACCGCAACAGTTACTTATAGGTAAACACCACATGCACAAACCAAAAATTCGGAAAATAAGCTAAGCTTATTAAGTACTAAGCGCCAATATTCAATTAAATAAAATTAAAATTGGAAATAGTGAATAAAAAACAGAATTATGACAAAATTGAATAAAAATGAAATTGATAAAATGGGTAATTATAATTGATAATGTAAGTTTATGTAATGGTGCTAGATAAGTAAAAAACGTAAGTAAGTCACAAATACCAAAGAAAAAAGGCCTTCCTTCAAACACTCAGCGAGTACAACGCATAAAATTCGCAAATCTCAATCAAAACTAATAAAGAGCAGACAATCTTTATAAAGAGCGATGAATCAAAAGGAAGTCCTCGTTTTGCGTAGGTTCTATAATCACCTATTTATTGTCTTGGCTCTAACTAAACATTATACTGGTTATGATTTCGCTGCAACCTAACCTGGTTCATATACGGTCAAGGCATTATGTGTTGAGCAAGATAGTAAACTGTTTAGAATACTCGGCTCGAAGGACCAGCGTATTTTGGTATGCGGCAAATTAGGGAACTAGATTTAAATGTATGAAATTTTGACAGTTGGGTTTGACAGCAGCGCTGTAATGAAATGTCAGAATATACTGGGCAGTTAATAAGTTGTATTATGTAGATTATAAAAGTGAGAGTAATTACGTTTTTGTGTGATCTGCATTGTGAATAAATGTTGATGTTGTTTTGTTTGAAATCCGTTTTATTCCAAAATACTTGAGAATCGGATTATTAAGGTTTATTTTATAATTGTTTTATTCATCTCTTAACATACTGATAACAGTTTTAAATAATAAAAAGATAAGATAAGATTAAATATCTTAATAGTATTTTATTTATTTCTATACAAATCTAATACATTTTTAAATATTCTTTAAAATAAAAACAACATAAAAAAACATTAAAATATTGTAGCCCAATATCTTAATTATTATTACGGGTGTAGCTATAGAAACTATTGGATTTATAAACGTGATTTATTGTCATGAAAAAGATTATCTTCATATTTACATATTTTTGATGTAATTACTATCGATTCCAATACATAATATAAATATTTAACCATATTAATTAATCCGTTACCTAAATATATCAGTTGCATAAATGCATTATTCTCAATAAATTAAATATTATTTAAGTAAAACACTAAATAATAATAATTTTAAAATCAAACCGAAATTGGGCTTATTGTTCTTTATAGAGCGTACCTACTACAAAAACTTTCGAAAAATAGCTTACACTAAAATAATAATAAAACATTCCTGAAAAAAGAACAAAAAAATAACTTACAGTTATCTCCACCAGAAAAAAAAACAAACTAAAAATCACCCACACACTCACACATAATCCAAATAAAAAAATGTCACTTCAATTCTAAAGTCCAAATGTTTATTTATTTATTTTCGCAATCGCAACTCTTTACACTTTGAATTTCAAACCGCGTTCGCGAACGCTACATATGGTTGGTAGTCGGTAAATGACCATTGAGCCGTTCTATATCACCTGTTGAAGCTAGGGCTGTCACTATTGACTCACAAATATTTTAACTCTGACAGGAGCAACCCAAAAGCAGCCTTATTGTGACGAAAATAAAGATCACTGTTAATTTAATAGACTTGCCAGTGACAACTAATAGCAAGTATTATGGGGGACTGCCCAACAAACGTGTTTACGCGTTGCTTTTGATCATGGATCATTTATGTATCATCTTGTTGGGAGATGTAAGGGTGACGTATTTAGTGACGTGTGGTCCTAGAGGTTGAGGATTATTGTGTATTAAATACTAACTAAATAGTGATTGATAGTTTTACGAATATATTTTGGTAACCGTGTAAGTGGGAAATGTTAAGACACGTTTTGAATCGAAGGACCAATTTATTTTTTCAAAGTGCTTAAAAGTAATTGGAATTTTAAATTATTACGAAAAGTCACAATTTAGACACCCTACTAATTAACTTCCAGGAAATAACCGAAAGGACACACCTTTCTCAGGTTTTATAATTTTATGGTGTAAAGAACATGGACACGAAAATTTACCGTGAATTCAGTTAATAATTTTAAACGAACCAGCGTTGAAATATTTCGTTACATCGCATACACCGTGTAGATATTGCACGTTTAAATCGAATAGGTCTTTTTCCTTTTTTTTTAAACCTCCGAAATATTTCATTGCTGGTGAATCTAGAATCATGTACTAAATCCTTGGTAAAAGTTTATGTTTCGATGTCCCATACACCTTGTAGAAATTCCCAGTATCAATCAATTTAAAGGCCGTCTAACACCCCGTGTTCCTTGCATAGTTCCTAAGGAAAACCCGTTACAGGCATGTACTTATGTGAAATAAAAGGTCACTGCCAATAATAACACAATAGGTAGTTTACATCTATTTTTGTTCACGTAACAGGTGACGATCGAGTTGGTCGTGTCATTCACATCAAACAAGGGAAGAGATCTTGATCTTGCATGCTAAATTAATTCAAATGTTATTTAACTTTCTATATCCACACACACATAGTCATTGACATCTGCTGTCATTTGTTTATTGGTCTTTCGATCCGCAGTAGTGTAAATAGCTTGAGTTTTTAAATAGAAAGTTGAAAAACCTCTTCTACTTCTTCTCGAATAGATGTCCGACTATCATCATCATCATCATCCACAGCCCGAATTCACCCACTGCTGGATATAGGCTTCTCTTTGTTTGTGGCAAGCTCCACGTTCTTCTGCCAGCCTCATTCGGGATATTCCCGTAATGGCAACAATGTCGTCTGCCCATCTTATTGTCCGACTAGTACGAAGATTTGTCGTTTTCCTCATTCAAATCCCCCAAAAAACCTTCAAAAACCTTCTGAAAGGACCTTTTCTTGACGGATGTTTTTTAATGCTGATCTGACATAGCTTTGCAGAAGATTCACAAACAACAACTAACTTTGTTAGCTTTGTTATTGTTCATTTATCACAGAGCACTTATATGTATAGACTAATATCGTAATCATCATCAGTCTCCTTCCATTCTTCTCCTTTCTCGTTCCTTTGGTATTCCCCTATAGAGGGTAGAAGGGGGACATTAACGCACAAACAAATATTTTTTTTAAATTGCCGATTAAAAATTTATATGTGGGGGAATGATGTACTGAATACGTGGTATTCTTTTGTGCGTCTATGTCCCTTCCATGCCCCTCATAGAGCCATCCACATTCATATACATTTTACTTCCATAATATTGTTGTCTGATTGTCCATGACTCCGAAGAACAAAAACTCAACTCTAAGTTAACAAACATTGACAACCCTACCCAGTGCATCTCCGCTTAAGCCGCGCGTACACTTGCGACCTTGCCGCGTGAGAGGCGATTTTTTGGCGCCAACCACCAGGCATACTTGCATCTATCACGTACCAAATTAGCTGTACTGTTTACGATAGTGTACTAACAGGTTTTAAAGACTAACAAGTGCATGGGACTCTAGGGTTTTAGCCATGTCCATATTCTGTAATCGACTGGACTGCAAACAACGGTCCAAGCAGGTTGTGATGTTTTTTTATTTTGAGGATGTTACCAATATAAAAAAAAATTAAACATGAATGTGAAACTTACGTAACATAACATCACGCCTGTAATCCCCGAAGAGTTAGGCAGAGGTGTACCTAGTAGTACACCCACATTTCGCCAGTTATGTTTAAGTCCCATGTAATAGAGGGTGAGCATTTTGCCATTAACCGGATTCAAATCCAGATTCCATGAATACTACAGAGAAATTCGTTACGGAAAAACTCAATAACACTTTGCCCGACCTGGGAATCGAACCTAGGACTTCATGCTCAGCAGTTGCGTTTGCGACCACTAGACGCAGATAAGGAATATTCTGAATTTGAAACTTTGGTTTTGGAAATAGGTGTGTGTCCACGGAGTTACCTGCGAGTTCTTCTTCATATACAGGGTGTAGCAGAAAGGGGATATGAATGGTAAGCTGCAGACCATCAAACTGAACAACTTCTTCCATGGGTCCAATATCGTAAATGCGACAATAATATCAGCTGTCCCATACTAAATTTCAATTCCTACTCGACCCAAATGTATGGGACAGCTGATAATTTTTTCGCATTTACGATATTGGACCCATGGAGGAACTTTTTTTTTATCCTGATTGGGCTTACTATTGACCTCAATCTAGTCCTGAGGACAGAGATGAGATCGACGATGGAACGAGCTAACCCAAAAGAAGCCTATTAACTCGCGACTTAAATAGATTGGGGTCATATGAACTTGGGCACACCGACGCAGGCAGGGAATTCCACTCCTTGGCTGTGCGCATACTAAATGATGTAGCAAAGCGCTTCGTTCGAATGTGTGGAACATCGACAAGGAGAACTTGGAACTTGTTCAGTTTGATGGTCTGCAGCATATCTTTACATATGACTGTACCCTTTCTGTTATACCCTGTATAGAGAGATATACGAATAGCCAACTAATTAACTTTAACGTTTTGTCTTACGGGCAGTTAAAAAGTTCTTGTTAATAGTTTAATTGAAATAAATACTTTGAATTTGATGTACAAAAATACAACGCGATTTCAAATAGGTTTACAAAACACGACAAAATAAAAAGTTTCCGTCATACTATTAATTACTTCATCAAAGTTACACAGAACACATCTCCAAATTGATGTAATAGGTTAAAGCCCAATAAATAACACTTTCTTCCTAATAGCATTTAATCTAATTTACATAACAAGGTACCGATTGATATATTGTTTGTCGAAAGATGCTAAACACTCCAAAAAGAATTCGGAAAGCATCTCTTATTGGCGATTAATTTACGTAATTTGCTCATTCCTATGCTAAGACTGGATTGCTGATGCATTTTAATTTCATGGAAGCCTCCTAATATGGAAAAAACCGGCCAAGTGCGAGTTGGACTCTTGCACCGAGGGTTCCGTATAAACATGTAGGTATTTTGTCATTAAACTACATATTTACGATTTTCTGATTTTTTTCCTTTACATGTGCTGTATGACATCTTGCCAAATTTCACGATTCTAGGTCAACGGGAAGTACCCTACAGGTTTGGATTCCCTTGTAAAATCGCAAAATATACGACATAAACGGTCATTTGACTTACAAGTTTAACTTTTCCACTGCTCCAAGACTTGAGTACTCCATATTAATTTCAACATGATACATCCACGCGTTCCTCAGAAAAAGGGTCTTGATAGATGGATATACAGACAGACGGACAACAAAGTGATCCTATAAGGGTTCGATTTTTGCCGACTGGGGTACGGTACCCTAAAAAGTCACATGGTACGTGTTGATCCTTTCTTAATCGTCGTAACTGCACAAAATATCACGCCTGTAATCCCCGAAGGGTTAGGGAGAGTTATCCCTAAAGTACATCCACATTTCATCAGTCACGTTTAACACATCAACCGGCCACACATTCAGACGCTTGCTACTGTGAAATTCCTGATGGAAAAACATAAAACTGAAACCACTGCCGACAAACTATCCTGCAGTTTGGCAGAAGATTTGTGTAATACCCACTTATCTTTTCCGAAAATCATAGTTATCTGATTTTACGTTATAATTAATTTATTCTAAGAAAAAATTAAGATATTACCTACTAGCTGTTGCCCGCGACTTCATTCGCGTGGAAATTTTGGTATACACACTAAAACACAACAACACACACAACACCCACACACAAGATTCACACACACAACACACACAAGACCCACACAACACACACAAGATCCACAAACACAACACACAACAACAACACAACAACAGACAGTTAATTTTCATCTAAAACTAAATTCACATAGCAAACATACCTATATTTGAAGTTCAACACACTTAGAAGCGTACCTAATAATAGTTCTAATTCCAATCAAAGAAATATGTTTACGGTAATGAAAATTAACGGCAACATATTTAGGCACCATACACACGTTCAGAACACGACTGCGGCAGTATTTGTTAGCAGCACAGCAGAGTTTGGATATGGTCGCAGTTAATGTTTCATTAATATAATTATATAAACGCTCAGCAATTTGCAGCGCTTGTGTGCGAGTGCACCGTGCACGTACCTACCTTATATACGTCTGTGGCTTAGAATTTGTCTCATCACCACAAGGTTTTGGCCTCTTCTTTTATTATTCTATATTTCAGTTTTTTCTCTTGTGCAACCTAAAATTTTTTACACTGACTCACCACTCTCATCACTTTTTTCCTTCACCTAGCTTATTTTAATTTTATGTCTGTATTCGTTTATTGTTACCAGTGTCACTCTCTAACACACTAAATACTTATTACTTACATTTTTTTTTTATTTTTTTTTATTATCAAACCTCGTAAATACACATTTCATTATTTACTCGTTATCTATTTATTTGTATTATATATTTATTTATATGTAGAAGTATATTATGTTTGAAACGGTTGTTCCGTCACTTACCCCCCAAAGGTTCATTGGAAGACCAGCGTCAGACAGCATCACCTGTCTGGCATGAATGCTCATGTATTATCTCTTTTGTTTTTTTTTTTTTTAAATTTGTCATATATTTTTTATTTTGTTTCTTTTTTTTTTCTTTATTCTGTGTGTTTGATGAACTGACCTCAAATAAACTTTATTCTTTCTTTCTATATTTCTTTCATTGGTGCAATCACCTCAAAAGTACCGTTCATTGGAATCATTCTTGCGATATTTAAAGTTTACTTAAACAAAAGACTGTATCTATTACAATGCAAAGATTTTTGTAAGAAACGTTTCTGTACACAGAAATCTTTACTTTGTCAACATTTACGCATAAAAACGTTACATTTTGTCACAGGACTATGTTAATATAGAAGAACGGTAAAATATTTTCGATCAGAGGCTAAAATAATATGTAAAATCATCAGTGTTAGTTAAAAGTGTTTAAGTGTCAATATTCTTATCAATCGAGAAATAAATTTAAAACCGCATCAAACTGAACTATTGCAGTCCAGTGGAGCAGTAGTGATACTAGCACTCTTCAAAAATATCCGCCGTCGAGGCCCGTCGCACCATCCCGGTCCTTGCCACCCCCCATCCCCCCCCCGGACCCTTGCTCAAGCCAGCCCGCGATGCTGGGCCTGTAGTTTAAAACCCGTCCCTAAATAATGATCTTGTTCCGACCCAGCATGTCCCTAGCTGTGCTAGCGACGCCCTCAACCGAGGGTCGTACCCCACAGGGGTGGCCTTAGCTTGTAGTCGCTTAGTATGTAAGTTCTTTGCCCTGGCTGGAGGCCATACTCTGCCTCACTAGTCCGGTTAATCAGACAATAACCTCCTAGGTTGACCAGCGAGATACCATTCATAAAAACAGCACTAATTAAAACCATCGTGATCTTTGTGAATTCCCCACATTTTGTAATAAAATCCATCATCATCATCATCATCTGCCTAGCCTTTTCCCAACTATATTGGGGTCAGCTTCCAGTCTAACCGGATGCAGCTGAATACCAGTATTTTACATGGAGCAACTGCCTATCTGACCTCCACAACCCAGTTAATACTGGGTAATACGATACCCCTTGGTAAGACTGGTTGTCAGACTTTTTGGGCCTCTGACTACCTAACGACTGTCAAAGATCTACAAATGATAGCCGGGACCAACGGCTTAACGTGCTTTCCGAGGCACGGAGGAAACTCGGTATGTAATGGGCGGTCACCCATCCACAGACCAACCTAGGCAAGCACGGCTTAACCTAATAAAATCCATATTGGAACATAAATACCATAATCTAACACGTGGAGTGCGGGTAGTAGATGTAACGTGTTTTAAAAGTTCTGATTCGAGGATATGCCGCTTTCCTCACGCTGTTTTCCTTCTCCGTTTTGACACATTACTTTGATATCCCAAGAAAGGTGAGCAAAGACGTCACTAATCGATTTACGCTTTTAAACCCACATGCCTAAGGAACTTACGTCAATGCATTTATTTTTAAAGAATTTTCCTTTTACATTTAAGGGGCTGTAAGAGGAAAACTCATTAAAAATGAGTGAGTGAAATCAACAGATGCACTAAAATATACAACATTATTTTTAGTATATGCGAAACCTGAATATGGTTTGTTCAGAATAAGTAACTGAATCGATTTCAATAATTTTTAACCCATGTTGGACACCGAGCGACACTAAGTACCTATCGCAATCATTTAGGTACCTACTGCCAAATTATTATTATCAATGAGCTCAAGATGACGCTGGAGGTGCGCGCGCGGCTGCGCCGCGTGGTGACCACGTTTTTGTGCGTTCAACCATGTAACAGAACCAGCTTATAACTTTGTGATTTTTCAAGGTACAGTTTTGTAATTTTGTACATAGATTCTTTACATAAAAATACTAGACACGTGTTTCAGGTTTCGCATATACTAAAACTAATGTTGTATAGACAGGTACTGTTACTTACCTACTCCTAGTATTTTTTGTTTAGGTATGTTAATTTCGGGCTGTCATCATACTAGTTTTAAAGGTAACCTCGCGTGTCTATGTGTCACCGATGACATCGAGTTGTAGTAAACCTGAATTGTGAACGTGAGTTACCATGTGTTTGTAAACACATTAATGGAGGAACCAAAATAGAAATAGTTGTTCTTTGTTTTGTACGTTGGTCGTCTATCTAATTAGAGAATTTGGACTCTGAGTTCAGCAGCAATAGGCTTAAAATTAGAAAATCATTAGGCATCAGTTTTTTGGTAGTTTCTGACTGAAATGCCTGACTAGGAGGACTCAAGTACATTTTTATCGAACCGCTGAACCTACATAAGGGGTGTAAATAGACCCTTAACGAAGCCGAAGGCACTTGTACTCCTCGTCATTGCGATATTTTTTTTGTTCTGGACCAAACCTTTTTTTTTTTTAGGATGGGAAATCATCAAATGACCCCCCCCCCCCCCCGCTCTGGGCGGAGCGGAAGGAAGTGTAAGACTTGTACTGACTAAAACCCATCATCATTCCTTCTTTGCCCTTTGTGTTCCAGGGCCGCGGTACCTCTTTCGAACAGTCCCGCAGCCCTGACAGGCATCGGCCCGTGCAGACCCCTACGTGGTTGCTGACATCTCTTTGAGGCGCGCGTGGAACACGAACGCACCGTCGATACGGCCTGTCGTCATAAGACGGCCGGACGGCGAGCTAGCCCATAACTCGCCGTCCACAGGCCCACGCCTACGGTGGCCGGGGGCCACCACGTGACCGACGCCCAGGGCGTCTCCCGCGGCGGCTGGGACGTGAGGCTCTTTCCCTCTCACGTTCCGTCACCTCCTTCACTAGCATGACTGCTTCGCAGAAGGAGGTGATGGCTTCCCATTCCCTCTCGCCCCGGACCAAGGCTTGAACCAGGGCCGGGCGCGAGAGGTCACCGCCGCCAATCGCCTCAACGAGGACAAGGCGCTGCTCCGCCCAAGCGGGGCAGGCCTCCACAGTGTGCTGCACCGTGTCCTCCGGACGATCCTCACAATGGAAACACCCAGGAATTTCCTCCCGCCCGATTCGGAACAACTGTGTCCGGTGAGGACCTGCGTCAGACGGAAGGTGAGGGCGCCGTGGCACCTCTCTAGCCACTCCTCAAAGAAGGGACTTATCGCCACTATGGTTGCGTGCCCTGTTCTGGACCATACCAGGGAACCTTCGAGTTACGGAGATATTGGAGGTCAAAGTTCCAACTTTGTAGTTTTTTTTTAAATACGCTTTGTTAATGTAAGATTTTTACTTTAAGCAAACACCCACGACCGCCATACTAGTCAATGCATAAATCAGCACAATATTTTGAGTGCGTAACATTGAGTTAAACGTGACTTTTTACCCCAAAAAAAAAGTGGTTTCCCAGCAACTTTGTTTGCGTAAATTTACTTAGTTTAATTGATTTGAAATTAAAAATCCGTGGGGCCAAGGATGAGTTATTGGGGCTGAAGAGACAGCAAATGACCCCTCCCGTCGGCCCGTGAACGATGCACTAAACACCCTGTATACATTTATGCGACAGCTAGTTTCCTCATCCCTTAATTTTTACAACTTTAACCCACATCATCATCATTCTCCAGGCGTCCATTACACGAAGTACCCTAACTTGTACCTCCAATATTTTTAATATCTGTATATTGTCCTAACTTATACCTCCAATATTTTTAACATCTGTATATTGTCCTAACTTTTACCTACAATATTTTTAACATCTGTATATTGTCCTAACTTGTACCTCCAATATTTTTAACATCTGTATAGTGTCCTAACTTGTTCCTCCAATATTTTTAACATCTGTATATTGTCCTAACTTGTACCTTTAATATTTTTAACATCTGTATATTGTCCTAACTTGTACCTCCAATATTTTTAACATCTGTATATTTTAATTGTTCTTTATGGGAGAAAATAAGGGGTATTCCTCAAACCGCAACTGTTTTTATGCGCAACCAACTAAGCGCAACTAAATTATTTAAGGAATAAACATATAATATTTTTAATTAGAACTTGTGAGCGCAACTAATGGTTGCGCTTCGAGCAATAATTTAGTTGCGCTTTGAGGAATACCCCGAAAATAAATCGTTATTATTCTCCTGTCCTTACCCCGATTTATTTGGGTCGGCTCAGCACACTGTCGTCTTCTTCCACACTTCAACTAACACACATACCAGCTACTATATGTTCCTAGCTACTCTCAAACTGTGCTCAAACTGAAACACTAACAAAACAGTATCAGTTACGAAATCCCAACGTCTCGCCGCCGGATTTAATTAAGAACATGTTTTTACCTACCTACTGGGTTTACGAAACAGGTCACATTCTTGAAGTATTTATTACATGCCGTATCGCTTACATGTAAATATTTAACTTGAGTATTGTATATTATCCTTTTAACTAGGGCTCAACAAAATATTGTGTAAACCACTTTGAAAGTGAAATGTGCTGATTTTTCGGGAATATCTTTCATCTGTATGACTCATAGTGGAAGTTCGCGTGTGGCCACAATAAAAACTTTAAGAAGGACCAGGATGGCCGCAATATACAAATTTTGTACGTTTTTTGCAATTTGCTTGTCAGTGTCAGACTGTATGTCAGTGATATTATAAAGAAAGATACGCTATGTTCATACTGAGCAGCGTTAAAATATCGTTGCGTTTGTCACGACTGCGATAGATAATACGAACCGTATGATAAAAATGAGTTAGGTATTGCGTTTGAAGTACTTAAATTACGACAATTGTCTGAATTTGTCTGGAACAATTTTCGCGCGCTATTGTGATATCTACCTCTTTTTATTTGTAATATCATTGCTGTATGTTGAAGAAAATAATATGATGCGCGACCGTAACACGTTTGTATTTGCAGAATTATAATTTAATCATTAAAATCATCAATACAGCCCTCTAAGTTAATTTAATCCCATAGAGTGACTTTATCATGATAATTGATGATTTTAACTCTGGGTTGTGGAGGCCAGACAAGCAGTCGCTCCATGTAAAATACTTGTATTCAGCTGCATCCGGTTAGACTGGAAGCCGACCCCAACATAGTTAGGAAAAGCCTAGGCAGATGATGATGAATGAATACAACTCTGTAAGGCCGTATTTGTTACGGCTGCGAATCATATTTTAATCAACATACAACCTGGCACTGAGGTGCAAATTTCCAGAAACGTAAGAAAATTTTAATTTAGGGGGCTGCCTTAACACATTCTCCATAACATAAATTACATAACAAGGTTCCTGTATGTGTATCTTTGAAGGGTTAAGTTGAATTAACCCTTCAAAGTTAAGTTGGTTGTTTGACCTGATGGCTTACCCACAGCTCTTCAGTTTTGTTTAAAAGTCTCGAGTAATAAGGGGCGAGTCTATTGCCATCCACAGGGCACAATTCTTGCTGAATGGTAACCTGTTTGTCGCAGTCACGACGTGCAAACTATTAACTTTATTTTGTTCCGGTCTGTTGTACTCTAAATGTTTGTTATGCGTTGTATTTTTATTGTTAATTGATTTTTTTCTAATTTTGTATGTTTATTGTTTATTTTATTTTTTTCTAATTTTCTAAGATATATTTTTTTTTTCCTTTCCATTCTTTTAATTCAAGTCTTTGGGGTGCTACTGACAACTTCCTGATGAAAAAACCCAATAACGCTTTGCCTGGGAATCGAACTACGGGGCAGCGAAATTCTTTACAGATTATTAACTTAAAACTTGTCATTTTTATTGGTCCTTCAAGGCGACAAGAAAATAATGTGGCCTTTTATAAGCAAATAGGTTATATTTAATTTATTCATGGGCATAAAATGAGTTAAATTATAGGTACAAGTATTTTAAAAAGGATTTTTCCTAATACGTTAACCAGTTTTATGATTAATAGACGAATTATGTAATGATTTTCCCTAATATTAATCACTGTCCTATGTTTATAATTAATCATGTACTTAGGTAACAAACATCAAGGTTTTGTAAAGGTGAAGTTATTACTGAATAAGTGTGTAAACGAACTTTTTCAAATTTAATACATAACTAATTAGGTCATTACTTGGTCCTTACTTTTAGAAAATATATGTAGTAAGCTACTATTGAAAAATAGTGCGAGAGGTTTGAACGAAGAGGCCACAATAAATCGTCACTAAAAACACAGTAAATAGAATTTGCTTTTTATAAAGTGACAAATCTTAGATTTAAAAAAAAATCAAAATAAAAAAAAACTGAATTTTTTTTAATCAAATACATTTGTTATGAAATTCTTCGCCGCAAGAGTAATCATATCCATAAAACATGTTTACGCATAACTTATTTTATTATAAGACCATGATTTCCACCACAAAACCAAAGGAAAACAATAGAACATCACGACTCATAAGTACATAGATTTCTAAAAATGAATCTCGGAATATCAGTAAGATAAATGATAAATATCAGCAAGGTTCAGGTAATACCTAGAATCAATAAGTCATCTGGAAAACCAATAATTATTGCGGTAAATATTTACTCATAGATGAGCTAACGAAATTGCAAATATGTACCTACTTAACACAATCGTCATAATTGTAGGTACTTCACCACTGCAGGATATCCCCCAGTAAGAATTTCTAGGTACACAGTCATAGATGACGGTGTGTCTTATAAAAAATGGTTGAAAGACAAAGGTTATGACTGTGAATCAAAAAACAAAATGAAACAATAGATGTGAGTGCCATAATTATGGAATTAAACAGAGGGGCATCCCGTATTTTTTAAGAACATTTTCAAAAAGTTTTTAATACTAGCGGTCGCTTGGATTACGAGTAGATTTTGATAATTAATAACCGACGTACAAAAAAGGAGGATGTAAATATTCAGCCAGTAGTTTTTACAGGCTTATGCCCGCGGCTTCGCCGGCGAGGAGTTCGGTAATTATCTAAAAAGTATCCTATGTTAATTCAGGTTATAAACTATCTGTGTGCCAAATTTCTTCAAAATCCAGTCAGTAGTTTTTGTGTGAAAGAGTAACAAACATCCATACATCCTCACAAACTTTCGCATTTATAATATTAGTAGGAATTTGGGTCTGTTTACGACATTTTTAGTGTTATTAAGATTCACAATTGGATGATAGTTTTCACCGCAGACAATAGTAGTAATATTTGGAAAAGTGAAAAAAACAATAAACGCAATTATATCCCAAGGACCAGAATCACCACCCAATCGTTAACAGTCCGAATCCATCCTCAGTCCCGTTGAGCCAAAGGCAAATCGAATCGAATCGCCTCTTTGGCACTTAAATAATTAAATCCTCGCTTTAATCCAGGATCCACCGTTGTAATCCCTTAGAATAACAAGATGGAACGATGCATACCATAAAGTACCGTCGCGTCGTTTTAATTCCAAGAAACAATTATGGTCTGATTCACTTACGGTTTTTCTTTACTTCTACGTTTATGAATAAATTAAAATCTTAACTGTGTAAAGAACCGTTATTCGCTTATAAGGACCAAGTACTTTTCCTATTCGTCACGAAGGACCAAAATAAAAATACTGATATTTGCTTTAATAAAGCTTTCAGAAGCAATATTATCGTAGTATTTTGTGGTTAAAATTATTAATTGATAAAATTGTCCCGTTAGATCAATTAAATTCTCTAATAATCAACGCTTTGCAACCAGATAGAAGATCACACTTTACATCTTTTTGACACTTTGAAACTTTTTAAATTCAGGTACAATACAAAGACGTCAACACTTAAAATTATCCCAAAAAACTGCAAACAAATGGACACATCTTCTAAAATTTATAACATAATAAAATTAATGGTATGTGAACAGAGACCACAGTGGTATTTCCTATGATTAGCAGGATAAAACGTGGTTACAAAAACATGATATAATCACGTGCTGTAAGATCGTTGTGATTTTTTATTAAATACCGACGATGAGTGAGAAATATACGACAACGGAGGCTAATTGAAAAAAAAAACAAGAGTATGTGGAAATATGGAAAGGCATGAAATAATTCTTCAAACAAAAAACTAAGGACTGATTGAAGATTCAACATGAACGAAGATTAGAAGAGAACCACACCTGAGGAGTAGATCACCGTTTCAGAAAATTTCGCTTTTATTTATTTATTTTATTTTATACTATGAAACAGACGCTGACGATCAGTATAGCAAAAAAATCACCGGTATTATAAATAGTTGTAAAACCATAAAAAACAAACGCAGAAAAAGAAACAAATTAACAGCTCACAGCATTAATTTGATAGACAAACGAACAACGAAAGAAATTGGGACTGCAGAATATAGAACAATAGACAAAGAGGTCAAAAGAAGTATTAGGAAGGATTTGAGAAATCCTAATACGCATTTAGTTAAAACAGCTCTAGAAAAACATGCATCTTTAAGGGTACTTAAACATGGAATAAATAAAGGAAAAGCTTGGATCAACAGTCTAGTCGATGATGCAGGAGTAAAACATTAAAGCAGAGCAAAAATCCTGAAAATTACTACCCAGTTTTATAAAATGTTATATTCAGATAACCCACTAAACGCTGGGCAAAGGTCTCAACACGATGGGTGCCGGAGAGTAGACAGCACCGCTGAGGCCGGCCCAGAAAACGGTGGCGAGATGATTTAGAGAAGAGTACCTGGAAGGATATGGAGGAGGCCTTTGTCCAGCAGTGGGACATACAAGGCTAATAAAAAAATAAAAACTATTCGGAAAACTTACAGCTAATATAAACAGTGCTCTTAAAAAATATGAATTCGAAGGCCATTTTTGACTTATACTCAAAAGTCTTTTTCTTCTACAAATCGCTGGAAGTTTAGGACCGGCATTTGAAATTCTGTCGATTTTAAATTTTGTAGAGCTAAACAGCAACAACCAGTAGTGAAGGGTCAATTTTGTAAGAGGCAGGCCAGAGTACATATCTTTAATGTGATTATATTATTTGTGTATAGAATACTGTCTGTGTCATTTCTCAAAAGGAAGCCTGTAGGAATCGAGTTGTTTGGAACATTCGCCACTGGCGGCAACAACATTGATTTCAGGCTACAATGGCCGTAGGGGTCCGCACGGGCCGATGCCTGCCAGGGCTGCGGGGCTGTTCGAAAGAGATACCGCGGCCCTGGAACACAAAGGGCAAAGAAGGAACATGGATGGGTTTTAGTCAGTACAAGTCTGACACTCCCTTGCGCACCGCCCAGAGCGGGGGGGGTCATTTGATGATTTCCCATCCTAAAAAAAAAAAAAGGCTACAATGGCCCATAGATACCTATATACCTTATAAACTAAAATATTTAAAGTAAATACAAGAACTTGTGTTAACAAATAAGACTTAAAAGTATGTGTGTGTGTGCTATGTGTAATGTTTGTAACCTTTACTATCACGCCATCGTCGCTGGTGGCACAGGGAGCATTTTATGAGGCACAGAGGGTAGGTGGAATATAGTTTGCGACTAAAAGTCGTCTTACGTGCTAATTAATTTCCCATTATGCTTAGACTTAAAATCTACAGGGTGTAAACGGACCCTTCACGAAGCCGTCAACTAAGCATTCTGTACATCAAACTAAGTAACCCTATGCAAAAATTATTGCTGGAAAACAACTTTGTTTTGGGGTGAAAAATCACGTTTTAAGGTAAAACTCAATGTAACGCACTCAAAACATTGTGCTTGTGGATGCTTTGAATAGTAAACAGGTCATTGAGGTAATTATTGTCAGTTTTTAACCTTAAAAACAAGTAAATAAAAAAAAAAATAGAAAAAATTGGAACTTTGAGCTCAAATATCTCCGTAACTAGAAGGTTCCCAGGTATGGTCCAGAACAAAAAAAATATCGCAATGACGGGGAGAACAAGTGCCTTTCGGCTTCGTTAAGGGTCTTTTTACACACTTTGTACTAATATTATAAAAAAATAGTTTCTAAGTTTTGCATGTCGGGGGTAATATCCGGAACTAAAGATCCAATTCAAAAAAATATTTCACTGGCAATAAGCTACATTATTCGTGGGTGCAATAGGCTATAAACTATATTTATATCATGCATATTAGCCGAACTATCACAATTTTTGCGAACGAAGTCGCGTGCGAAGTACTAGTCCTTTATAAATTGCTAGCTTACTGTTGCATAGAACATAGATTTCTGAAGATTAAAATTCAGAAAAAATCAGTTCCCACAGATTCGGTGATTAGAAAAATATGGACAATGAATTTATTTTATTGCATTGTGTTACAAGATACAAGACCGCATAAAATAGAACTACAAACCCAGCCAGTAGTAATATTTCTAATAAAGACTTTAATTACTAGAAAAACTTAATACCTACCTTATACCTAAGTAATTTGCAATAAAAGAAAAACAGAAAAAACGGATACATACGAGTAAGAAACTGTTTGATGTTATTAGCATCATAATAACATTGTAGCATAGCAAATCTTGCAAAAATATATTTTAAGACAAACAATGCAAGCCAAGTGGCTGATTAGCAACGGTCAAACACAAACTATGGCAGGCGTAATGTTTTGAAAAAAGAGTATTAACTTAGGTGATTTTAAACGATTCAACTTTAATATTCAATTTGCTCGGGTCATGGGGCCCGAGTGAGCGTCTCTTTTTTAAAGAAATCTCTCGCCGACTGGTCGACACTTCTCGTGACCAGAGGGCTGGCTCTTTTTTTGGCCAAAGAATTAGTATTGCTATTCAGTGTGGGAATGTTGCCAGTCTTCTGGGCACTTTGATGCCTAAGTGTCCTGTTGTCATCGTTGTATATTATGTATACAGGGTGTAACAGAAAGGGTATAGTCATATGAAAGGATATGTTGCAGACCATCAAACTGAACAACTTCCTCCATGGGTCCAATATCGTAAATGAGAAAAAATCATCAGCTGTCCCATACATTTGGGTCGAGTAGGTATTGAAATTTAGTATGAAGCAAACCATAATTATACGATACGCACATGAATCCGAAAAATTAAAGGTTGGGTTCGAACTCGAGACCTATAACTTGGCAGTCCGACGTTCACACCACTAGGCTATCACTGCTGCTAATTATCCAGATGGTAAAACTTATTAGCACTTTATACGACCTGGTGTACAGCCATGAGGTTTTAAAGCAGGCTTTAGTAGGTTTTAGCTCAGTAGTAGCGGTGCGACTACAAGACCCACGAAGCAGTCTGTCGGCACCTTGCTTAAAAAGTACAATCAGCCAAAAAGAACTTACCTTTTCATCACAAGTTGAGCTTCAAGGAAGGGGGAGTCAAGAACAGGCTCACGACGTTGACCAGAACATTGTCACAGAGAGGATTCACGTAGAGAAATGAACTGTATCTCACGTAATTAGACTTTTAAATGTTTTACTTAGATCTAGGTGGTTAAGGCGAAGTTGGGTTAGGATTTGTGTCTATATACAACATTAGTTTTAGTATATGCGAAACCTGATACACGTGTCTAATATTTTTATGTAAAGAATCTATGTACAAAATTTAAAAACTGTATCATGAAAAATCACAAAGTTATAAGCTTGTACTGTTATCTGTTCTGTATGGTGTCCGGACGTAAAGAATAGCACCATCCCATATCTTCTCGTGGGTGTCGTAAGAGGCGACTAAGGGACTTACCAGAGAATGGGCAGCAGCGTTCTCTGTGATTTTTATAACAAACATACTGCGATCGCCAACCCGCCTGCCAAGCGTGGCGATTATGGCAAAACCCCCCTTGGGGAGGCCTATGTCCAGCAGTGGACGTCTTTCGGCTGAAATGATGATGATGATGACTGTTATCTAGTTGTCCACACAAAATCGTGGTCACCACGCAGCGCGCGCCTCTAGCGTCGTCTTGAGCTCATTGATAATAATAATTTCACAGCAGGTACCTAAATTATTGCGATAGGTACTTAAAGTCGCTCGGTGTCCAACTTTTAACTTTTTAAATATTTTTGGGAAAAAATATTACATGGTTTAAAAATTATTGGAAACGATTCAGTTACTTATTCTGAACAAACTATATTCAGGTTTCGCATATACTAAAAATAATGTTGTATATACTTTGTTTATACTTTGTTTTCTGGCCATAAATATCGATTGAGATGCAACTAATGTTACTGAAAGACTTGTGTTCTTACGTTCAGTGAAATAAAACTGAGAGTAAGATTAAGTAAGTAGGAAACAGTTTTTACCCGACTGCCAAGGAAGGGTTATGTTTGTCGCGCGTATGTGTGTATGTTTCTTTGTTTGTTTTTTGTATTTTTTTTTAGTACCTCGTATGTTCCGAATGGCTGGATGGATTTTGACGAGTAAGGTATCATTAGATTCGTCTCAAAAACCCAAGTGTCGTAAAAGTATTTTAAAAAAACAAAATGGCGAATTTTTGGCGCTAAATTGTTTGTCGTTAATATTTTTTTTTCAACCAAATCTATCGTTTAGGGTATTAAAATGAAGGACTGGGCGACTGAAGGGGTTGTGTCCCCCGCGCAGGCGCACAACTGAGCGCTAGCGCCGTATGATTGCGATAGGTACTTAGTGTCGCTCGGTGTCCAACTTACAACCTTTTTTAAATATTTTTAGGACAAAATATAACATGGGTTAAAAATTATTGGAATCGATTCAGTTACTTATTCTGAACAAACTATATTCAGGTTTCGCATATACTAAAAATAATGTTGTATAGGTACATAATAACATTTGTAGTCGGTTTTTTTGATACTTTTAAATGTTAACCTAAGAAATCCAAGATTCAATGCCTCATATTCTTTTTTAATCAAATGTAGAAACAAAACCAGTTGATCCTTATATAGAAAAGTCCCGCAAAATTCAATAGCCATTTTCGGAGTTTTATATAAACCTAAGAAAGTTTATCTTTCAAATAAGGCAATCGGTTTCTTCTAGGCAAGCGTGCTCCACCCTAGGCCGCGTCATCGCTTCACATCAGGCGAGTTGCGGAAAACGCTAGTAATTTATTATTTAAAAAAAATCGTATTTAATTAATCTTTTCTAGCGGCAAGCTGTGGGTCAACATAACCACGATGTGGAGCCCTGACACAGCCAGATGGCGACGTGGTAGACTTCGCAAGAAATCGCGGGACGAGCTCGACAGAACCGACGACCAGTGGTCCACATTGGTCCTGAATCGAAGGTCCAAATCCTTCAAGTCAAGGGGAGAGGCCTTTGCCCAGCAGTGGGATGACACAGGCTAACAGTTACAGTAACAGTAACTTTCCTAGCATACGGTAATATAAACGTTTAAAAGTTTTTATAAATCACAATGTTGTACTTTCGGCACAAGGATAAATATTTTACAACAGTTTTTTTACGGCATAAGGAAAGTCCAAAAGAATCATCAAAATTTTGATACTCTGTGTGATCAATACTTGAATTTTTATGATTTTATGTTACTCAAATTGGTGCGAGCAATAAAAATTGGGATTAGCAGCTTACGTAAGATGAACATACGTCATCATTATTTTGAAGTTTTAATAAGGCCTGTGGTGTTGTAGAAAGTTAAAAACAAAGCTTCAGGTAGCCTACCATTACCTCTTATAGCTGTCGCTCTGCTCTTGTAGTGTCTATGTAACAGTACTCGCTATCAGCGTGCGAGTATGACCAGACAGGCTCTAGCACGCGCAGTGTAAACGTAAGGTAAATAAAAACGTCGATTGTTAAATTAAAAATTCCAGTTTCACATTATGTATTACATTTTCATCATTTTAAGAATCTATACTAATAAATGTAATGTTTTGACTGTGTTTATTGCAAACAATTTAACTAAAATGCTAAAGGATAATTGGAGGTGATCGTGGCTAAATAATAACAGCCGCTCGGATTGATCTTTAGGTAAAGCCGTGCTTGCCTAGGTTGGCCTGTGGATGGCCGACCATGACCACCCATTACATACCGAGTTTCGTCGGTGCCTCGGAAAGCATGTTAAGCCGTTGATCCCGGCTGTCATTTGTAGATCTTTGACAGTCGTTACAGGTATTCAGTGGCCCAAAAAGTCTGACAACCGGTCTTAGCAAGGGGTATCGTATTACCTAGTACGAACTGGGTTGTGGAGGCCAGATAGGCAGTCGCTCCATGTAAAATACTGGTATTCAGCTGCATCCGTTTAGACTGGAAGCCGACCCTAGCATAGTTGGGAAAAGATGCTAAAGGATAATTGGTTTTTTCGATTCAAAAATCGACGTATTTATGTTTAGTTATGTTTACACCGCGCATGCTAGGGTATCAGATGTATGATCGTGGATGTAGCAAAAATAGTAATTAAAGGTGATAACAGGTGGTGGTCTATTGTTTCTGCCTATCCCTTTGGAAAAAGACGCAAGTTTATGGAAGCATATGTGTATGAATGACAAAACTCATAACTCTAAAAAAATTTCGAACAAAATATTCAGACAAAACACACTATCCCTTAACGCGTGTCAAAATACCGTATCTCTAACACGCTGAAAATCCACGCTCATTAGAATAGCTTACTAACAAGCCACTATTTACTAATATGATACAAGACTTTGTACGCATAGAAGTATACAACATTAGTTTTAGTATATGCGAAACCTGATACACGTGTCTAGTATTTTTATGTAAAGAATCTATGTACAAAATTTCAAAACTGTATCATGAAAAATCACAAAGTTATAAGCTTGTTCTGTTACCTAGTTGTCCGCACAAAAACGCGGTCACCACGCAGCGCGCGCCTCCAGCGTCGTCTTGAGCTCATTGATAATAATAATTTGGCAGTAGGTACCCAAATTATTGCGATAGGTACTCAAAGTCGCTCGGTAATTCAATATTTAAAAAAGTTAAACGTTGGATACGTTTAACTTTTTTAAATATTTTTTGGGAAAAAAATATAAAATAGTTTAAAAATTATTGGAATCGATTCAGTTACTTATTCTGAACAAACTATATTCAGGTTTCGCATATACTAAAAATAATGTTGTATAGACGTAAACTTGCGACAAAGAAAGGCGGAGATTGAAGAACATAGTATTTTTTTATAAATACAATGTGTCTTTATTAGTATAAACAAAGATGGCTGACTGAAGTTCACGTGTATATATTTTTATGTGTGTTTTTTATGGGTATAAGAGCAGAGGAAGATAAAAGAAACGATGGTGAAACTGTGTGAAGGATGATATGGCTAGAAAGGAGGTGTCTGATGAGATGACGAGTAATAGAGAAGTATGGAAGAAGAAGACGTGCTGCGCCGACCCCAAATGAATTGGGATAAAGGCAGGAGAATGATGGTGATGATGATGACTGAAGTTCACGTGTTTAGATAGACAATGAGATTAAATAAGCAAACATTTCTTAGTCTTTTTGATGGACGAAAAAAGGAGTATGTCTTTGAGAGTTGAAATGTTTGTTTTGTGTTTGTTTTGTTTGTTTGTTTTGTTGTTGTTTGTTTGTTTTGTTTGTTTGTTGTGTTGTTTGTTTGATTGCTTGTTTATGTTTGTTTTGTTTGGACTTTAAGCTGTTACACACTTGCGAAATACATGGTGGAAGGGACACTGACACACAAACGCTTACCACGTGAAGGTATTGCACTTTCCTGGCACAAATTCAGACTCTATAGCTGTTACTGAGAAATTCCTAATGGAATTTTAGCAAACAGAAGCGAAGTTGTTTAAAAAAAGACAACGAGAAACACAAAATAATTAATACAATCATAAATTCTAACTTGGAATAAAATATCAATCACTGAAAGAAACCTAACCGCCAAAAATCATAACGAATTCAATAAGCACGTAATTGTTTAGAAAAATAGCAAGTAAGTACATAAAATTGGAATTATAAATCTTACGGCCCCTTGAGCGATGTTCCCGTCGAAAAAAAACTAATAACAATTTGCCCGACCCGGGAATCGAACCCATGACCTCATGCAGTGGCACTTGCGACCGCTAAACCAACGAGGTCAGTCATTAACTTATTCAGTCTTTTTTTTTTTAATAGCCTTGTATGTCGCACTGCTGAGCAAAAGCCTCCCCATATCCTTCCAGGTACCCTTCTCCTCCGCCACCTCGAACCAGCCTTCGTGATGCGCGTCTAAATCATCTCGCTACCGTTTTCTGGGTCGGCCTATATTCAATCATAAAAAATCAAAAATATTTTGAAGCTTAACACCAACAGTGGTGAAGGTTCCATACAACAAGATTCCTACCGGCTTCCCTTTGAAAAATGGCACAGTCAGTATTCTATAGACAAATAAAATAATCACATTAAAGATTTGTACTCCGGAGTACATATCTATGATAAAAACAAGTACATATAAAGATATGTACTCCGGCTTACCTCTTACAAAATTGACCCTTCGCTACTGATAACCAACATGGACTAAATCCTCAACCACGTGTATAGAAAACCAGAGTTCAAGACCACAATAACTGCCATTGACATTGAAACTAGATACACGGACATACAGACACACCGATATATAAAATATAGCCTCTAACTGCTCACCTCGTTGGCATTGTGTTCCAATCAAAGTTCCAGGCAATTTGCCTTATTGTCGCCAGACGTACTCGTGCGTCTAGCTAACAGGAAGACGCCTTTATGAACCCAGGTGAGAGTCTTGTGGCTTAAGAGAGTTTCTTTGTGTAAGTTTTCAGATTCCAAGTTGGTAAGGCTGAGTTTTGCGTGGAGAAATTGCTTGGGTAAGGTTCCAGATGGTTCAGATTTTTGAGAGAAGATTTCTTGGTGGGCAAGAGAATTACTGGAGTTTAATAAATTCATAATTACTTGTAAGAATACAACTCGATCCCTACCGGATTCCCTTCAAAAAATGGCACAGTCAGTATTCTATAGACAAATAATATAATCAGATTAAATATATGTACTCCGGCTTACCTGTTACAATAATTGATCCTTCGCTACTTATTGGTTGTTAGTAAATTCACGTATTTATTTAACACTTCAAGCACAAAGTAAAGAGGCGGACTTAATGACATTGGCATTTTCTAGAGACGCAGAGACAAACAGTGGTAGGTGGTAAGTATCTACACACATAACACTAAACAAAGAAAAAAATATACATAATAGACAGAAGAGCACAAAGGCTGCTTCATCAGACTGGTCAACAATTGGTTCTCTATCACAAATGTTTTAGTGATTTTTCAAGTTGTTTTTGCATTCAGTAATGGGGTCTATCGGGTTGCGATATCGCAGTGTTCTTTTACACTTCAAGTTAAGAATGATAATACTACAAAAAATCGAGGTATTCGTTATGCCTTTGTGCCTTTAGTTACGTCTCCTTACCATAATCAGAATATATTGTTCCCACAGCTGGGACACAAGCCTTCTGTCTATACGGGGGAATGAGAAATAATACACCACACGGACTCAGTATTGATTGGTATTTCTTCTTAGATTAAGCGATAATTATTTAAACATATTACTGGACTACATCTTCTACTGGACATGTAATGCGAAGAAATGAGGAAAATGTCGTGATTAAAGTTTTTAGTATCAATGACGGCACGGTTGGCACAGTGGTGGAGCAATTGGCTGCTGCGCTGCCTGTCGCGGGTTCGATCCCGGCACGGAACAAATATTTGTATCATCTACAGGTAGTTGTTCCGGGTCTGGCTGTTTGTGTATGTGAGTTTAAATGTTTGTAAACGCACCTACGATACAGGATAAATTACTAGTGTGGGGCAAGGGTTTATAAAAAAATGTGAATAAGAGTAGAGGAAATCCAAAGAAACGATGGATGGACTGTATGAAGGATGATATTATGGCAAGAAATGAGGTGTCTAATGAGATGACGAGTTATAGAGAAATATGGAAGAACAAGACATGCTGCGCCGACCCCAAATAAATTGGAATAAGGGCAGGGGAATGATGATGATTACCGGATGACTCCTTCTGAGGAAGCCATTAAAGTTTTAAGTTATTTAAAGAGGGTCAAAGTTCTTTTAGCCAAAGTTGAATGGTCTTATTATTTTATTAGCAGCGTGCTCTGAAAGTGATGACTCAATATCCGTTTCTTAGAAGAAACTCTAGTACTCTTACTAAAGGATGATTTCCACCAAACGGCTCGCTTCACATCGGATTGCAAACGATACGAACGGCTGCGGCGACAGTCGATCGCGTCCGGCAGGATGTTGACGCATATGTTCGGTTCCGTACCATCAAATAGTTTAATTTCTACCGTGTTGACGTGTTCTAATTTAGATCAGATACGACGGCTACGATCGCGTGTCGCGGGAGACGCCCTCGGTCAAGCTGCTGTGCGTGGATTGGTAATATAGACTTTAAATACTGTGTACACGATTTAATATCGTCCGTTCCGATCCGATGCGATGCGAGCCGTTTGTTGGAAATCATCCTTTAAATGACCAGTCTTTAAATAGGTCAAAGTTCAACCAGTTTAAAGTGACGTGGTGGACCCATTATATTGGTAATTTTTTCACTGAAACTTGATATTTTACCACAAGTATCTAAAGAGAAGATATAGTTATAATTCTTATGAAATTATCCCAATTTATTTAGGTTTAGCGCAGCATAATTATGTTACTTTTTACCCGACTTCTAATATAGGAGGTGGTTATGTATTTCACCAGTACCTTTTTGAACCGCCTTCTAAAAAAGAAAGTGGTTTTGTATTCCAACAGTATCTACCACTATTTTACTCGACTACGGCGAAGCCAAAAGGAAGGGTTATGATTTTTAGCAGTCTATGTATGTTTGTATTTACGTATGTTCCTCCGTAGAGCCTAAACTATTCATCCGATTTTGATGAATAAGGTGTCAATCGATTCGTTATTATGGCCCGGGTAGCATAGGCTAACATTTTAACCGACTTCAACAAAAGGATGAGTCGGTTTTACCCTGTGAACCCCGAATTTAATTAGAGCGAGATTTTTCAGTTGCGGGTTTTTTAGTTGTAGCACCACACAAATTCTTGTTTTTGTTTTTTTTTGGAAATCGTTTTACTGTATTATCATCTTACACACAGTGCATCCATTGTTGCTTTAGTCTTCCCCTATTTGGTCTCATACACATTCCTCATCCCTCCACATCACACGACTACCTCCAACATGCCATTGACAATGAAACCTAACTTCGACATCTGTACAGACACTCACGCTTTTTTCTCATGAGTGTGGACATAAACTACAGAACGAACAGCTTTGATCCCGTGAAAGCATTTATTTTCTTTTTATTCTCTATTGACACATAACATTCCGAACTCAGAGACATTTGTACCCAGACCGGACGTCCATACGCCATTTTGTTTTTGTTTTGTTTTCATTGAGACTCCGTGTAAATTCAGCAAACAGTTCGCAACATCCGCGTGTCAGTTGTTTGCATGTAAATACTCCTACTTTTTGTTTGTCCTAGTTTATTGGTAGTTCACCTACACTAGAAGTTGTGAACGAATGCTGGACAACTGCGACAAGTACTGACTTGTTTTATGTCATTATTATTTACACTTGAAACGGGATATTTACCATGTTTACTGTTTTCTTTGAGTTCCCGATATTGAGTGCAAAAAACGAACAAGAAAGAGGGTAGACCGATTTGTCTGCTCATAAACACCCACCCGCAATAACTTCAGTTTATCCGTGATCATGGTGCTTGCAACAGCGCCGAAATATCGGGAACTCAAAGAAAACAGTAAACATGGTACATATCCCGTTTCTAGTGTTAATAATAATGTTAGTGACTATGATAGTTTAAAATGTCAGTTTAGCATTTGCACATACCTGCATAAACTTTTGCCATATCCCCATGATGATTGGCAGAAACCTCAACTGTCTCATTGGTCATGTGCGACTGCTGAGCATGAGGTCCTAGGTTCGATTCCCGGATCGGACAAAGTTTTATTGGGTTTATTCATCAGGAATTTCTTAGTAGCCACGGAGTCTGGATTTGTCGTTCTACCGGGCCTTCTACTGGGATTTTTTTAATGGAAAAACCCAACAGCACTTTTTGACCGAACCGGGAATCGAACCACGTTTGCAATCACGAGACCAAAAGAGCAGTCAACCTCAGATAATTCCCATAATACCCGTGATATTCCTAGATAATCCTGCTAAGATAATATTGCTTGATACTGCCTTTAGTAATAAAGTAATAAGACTAGTTGAGTTTTGTAGAATAAGGTAATAGATTGTTGGTGCATTCCATAGTGAATAATAGATACCAGATGGCGCAGTTGTTGAGCGATTGGCTGCTGTGCTGCGTGTCTCGTATTCGAATCCCGCACGAAACAAATATTTGTATGATCTACAGGTAGTTGTTCCGGGTCCGGCTGTTTATGTATGTTAATTAAAATGTTTATAAACGCACCCACGATACAGGAGAAATTCCTAGTGTGGGCCAAAGTTTTTATTTTAATAAATAAAGCATCATATTGATTAATAGGTATAGGCCAGATTTCCATGTAACTTGGCGCTTTGAGTGTTG
Source organism: Noctua fimbriata (assembly GCA_905163415.1). Lineage (NCBI taxonomy): Eukaryota > Metazoa > Arthropoda > Insecta > Lepidoptera > Noctuidae > Noctua > Noctua fimbriata. The sequence continues at coordinate 6,307,424 of LR990945.1, forward strand.
TCCTAGCTCTTACGACTGGTTACAATAACAAAGTATTGCAATTGAATGGCAATACTGAGACCTAAAACCTCTGATAACCAACAAGCTATTATAATAATTAAAAATACAAAGCATTCCATAGAAATTAAAGTAAAAGCTAAGAAAAATATGCGAACATAAAGTCCTTCTTCCACAATGGGGTATTCCTCAGAGCGCAACCATTTTTAAGCGCAACCAACTAAGCGCAACTAAATTATTCATCGTAGCGCAACCATGATGAAAAACAGAGAGATATCATTAATAAATTCATCAATTTTTAATCATGGTTTCGCTACGAGGAATAATTTAGTTGCGCAGTTTCCATAGGCAATTTACGTCAATAAATAAGTCCAGTCCTACTCCAGTCTGGAGCTAGACACAGACACGATAAATTTGACATATAGCCAGACTGGAGCTCTCAACAATACAAAGGTTAGCTGGTTGCGCTTAAAAATTGCGCTCTGAGGAATACCCCACAATAATCACAGTCAGAGGAAAAAAAATAGAAAATTGTTTATTATCCAGGTTATAATAAATAAGCAGATACAATTATACACAAGAGATGTTACCTTGTTGCTTTGTTTCATAATTAGAACGATATGATGGCTTTTCTAACGTGTTTTATTACAGAACAGTCTGTTTGTAATTTAATTAATGTTTTGTTTAACAAAGAAATGTGGTGGTAAGAAGGTCAAAATCAAAGTATTTATTTCAAGTAGGCCAGTTACAGGCACTTTTGAACTGTCGAAACATAGACAACAATGATTTTTTTTTTTTTATCGTTGGCCCACTCTTGGTATATCTCCAGTATCGTGGGTGCGTTTACGAACATTTAAACTCACATACACAAACAGCCAGACCCGGAATAAATACCTGTAGGCCATACAAATATTTGTTCCGTGCGGAAATCAAACCCGCGACACGAAGCGCAGCAGTCAATCGCTCAGCCATTGCGCCAACCGTGCCGTCACAAATGTTATTTGTAATTTATTTATTTATGTTTATTGGATCTCCAACAGAAACTACACAATTACATGCAAGTATACATTAAACAGGGACAAGTACAAGTGTGCGCTTCCAATTATAGGAGACCACATCATTCACTTATAATCTAGGTGCATACAGTAAATTTGAAATGTAGCTACAGTCCCAGTCACAAGGCATAATAACTGTGAAAGTACTGTACAGCTCTTATTGCAGTGCCTTTCTTAAAGTTTTAAGTTAGGTTAAACTTTAGACTTCTAGAATTCAAGAACAAAGAACATTGTTTTTCATGAAGGACCAGAACTTGTTGTTGAAACCCGGTTCATCATTTTCCTGCCTATGCTATTTGTGGTCGGCGCAACACGTTTTCTTCTTCCATTCTCCCCTGTCAGACGTCACAGCATCATTTACTCCTTTCTCCTTCATATCAGTCTTCACACAATCTATCCATCTTTTCTTTTGGTTCCTCTCCCTCTCCATCCATCAACATTCATGTCCATTACTCTTTTAGTCACATGCGTTTCATCCCTCCTCATTACATGTCCATACCAAGACAAACGACTTCCTTTCAACCTTGTTGAAACCTGGTTAAAGGACCAAATATTTTTTTTTTTTTTTTTTTTTTTTTTTTTTTTAAAACTTTGCCCCACACTAGGAATTTCTCCTGTATCGTGGGTGCGTTTACAAACATTTAAATTCACATACACAAACAGCCAGACCCGGAACAACTACCTGTAGGCCATACAAATATTTGTTCCGTGCGGGGATCGAACCCGCGACACGAAGCGCAGCAGTCAATCGCTCAGCCACTGCGCCAACCGTGCCGTCATTGTTTGTGATTTCCACCCATTTTTTTAACATCACAAGAAAAGACAAAAGCTTTTTAATACCAAACAAAGTCGCGGGAAAAGCTAACTCACCGTCCGAGTTACAATGTTTCAAAGATACCAATCTATTGCCTTTCTTTTTTTTTTTTTTTTTTTTTTAGGATGGGAAATCATCAAATGACCCCTCCCGCTCTGGGCGGAGCGGAAGGGAGTGTCAGACTTGTACTGACTAAAACCCATCCATGTTCCTTATTTGCCCTTTGTGTTCCAGGGCCGCGGTATCTCTTTCGAACAGTCCCGCAGCCACCAATCTATTGCCTACCATCTCAATTCACGATTCTTGGAAAAAACCGGCCAAGTGCGAGTCGGACTCGCGCATGAAGAGTTCCGTACCACAGTAGGAGAGCCCCCGCTTAATTTTAATTTATTTTTATCAACAGACTAGCTTTTGCCCGCGACCTTCGTCCGCGTGAAATTTTATAGCCTATAACTTTCCTCGATAAATGGGCTATCTAACACTAAAAGAATTTTTCAAATCGAACCAGTAGTTCCTGAGATTAGCGCGTTCAAACAAACAAACAAACTCTTCAGCTTTATAATATTAGTACAGATTTCTGTTGCCGCCAAAAAAAAATCTCACCAAAAAAAACCCCGCCGCCGCCCATTGCCGCAAATTTTCACAGATTGTGTATTTACACATTCTGTGAAAATTTCAACTGCCTACCTGTTACGGATCATGAGATACAGCCCGCTTACAGACAGACGGACGGACGGACAGCGGAGGTTTAATAATAGGGTCCCGTTGGTTAATGTGTATTTATACATTTTGTGACAATTTCAACTGTCTACCTGTTACGGATCATGAGATACAGCCCGCTGACAGACGGACGGACGGACAGCGGAGGTTTAATAATATAATAGGGTCCCGTTGGTTAATGTGTATTTATACATTCTGTGAAAATTTCAACTGTCTACCTGTTACGGATCATGAGATACAGCCCGCTGGCAGACGGACGGACGGACAGCGGAGGTTTAGTAATAGGGTCCCGTTGGTTAATGTGTATTTATACATTTTGTGAAAATTTCAACTGTCTACCTGTTACGGATCATGAGATACAGCCCGCTGACAGACAGACGGACGGACGGACAGCGGAGGTTTAGTAATAAGGTCCCGTTGGTTACCCTTCGGGAACCCTAAAAAGGACTCACGTGATGGTCCGGACATGGATCACGCGAGACCTCGGTTGTTAACGATTATATTTAGGTATTTGGTAGAATGATATGAGTCATTCTTGGTTCAATAGCATGACTGTGACTTTGTTACTACCTACATAAGGTCTATATTCCTAAACCAGAAAATTCGAAGACATGTAGTGATATCCACCAAGTTACTATGTATGTACAAGGGGCCCGCGTGGTTGTTTTAAAAAAAATAAAACAAAAATCATTTATTCAAACGAGACCAAAAATCAGGACTTTTATCACATATTTAACATTTTATCTTATACAAAACTTGTTTGTATTGATACCAGCCATCGATTAATATAGGTTTTATGCGTAGCCGCAACTTTGAAAAAATTTCAACATGGCGGAAGTTCGGCCGGCCATTTAATTCAAACTCGTTATCTTTACAACAAACAACAACAACAGCCTCCTGAGGGTAGTGGCAGAACGACAGGATGCCGACTGTCCTATTATGAGGCACTGGACGAGGGTTCACATTACCTGTGAAACCTCGTCGGGTGCCCTTATGTTTTAATTGTTGTTGTTTTTATTTATTTTTTATATTGTACTAACATAGTTTATAAGTCTGATTGTTACTAACCTAATATGGACCTACTACAGTCTGAAATAAATGATTTGTATTTATTTATTTACTATCTAGGCCCATTCATTGCAAACTGTTTAAATACCTCTATCAATATGCTCGACCCCAATTACATAAAACCTGACCATAATTGGCGAAATGGTGGAGTATAATATCGTCGGGTATTGTGCAAATTCGCTGAACTAGCATTGGATTATTCCGCGTATCTGACAACTGTAGCCAATTTCAATTACGCATTGTCGTAGCAACTAAATTAATTAATTTAATAGATTTCTACTATTAACAATACTTAGAACACATGAATTGTTACTATTCATGGAAAAATGACTGCAGAATGGCCAGTGGTGGCGGCCCCGACTTACGAACAGTAAGTCGTGGGTTCGAACCCAGGCAGGAGTATTACTTTGTGTAAATTATTTCATCACCACTGCTCTCAAAACGGTGAAGGAAAACATTGTGAGAAAACCGGCATGTCGTAGAACCAAACATTCGAAAATGTGACATCTACCAACAAGCACTGGGCCCGCGTGGTGGATTATAGCCCATTCCCTCTCATACAGAGGAGGCCTGTGTCCCAGCAGTGGGAACATTATAGGCTGATTATGGTTATGGTTATGGTATAGGAAAAAGAGGTCAAAAATCGTTGAAATAAAAAAAAATATGAACTTATAACCTTCCCCTGTAAACCTACACGTTGTGCAGATACGCGCACTTTACGTATGGTAGATTCGCGGATTTGCACTATCCCGACCGCAGATATAGATAGACCTAGATAACGCAAGTATCACGATCTGTATGAAAACCAAGCGTGCCATTTTTTGACTACCTATTATGACGTCACAAGCACTATTTAGTGATGGGAAAATCAAATCGATTCAAAGACGCCGCCGCGGATGGCGCCCCCTTCGTCCTACCCCCCCATGACGCCGACTAGCGCTATGCTCCGATGCAGACTGAGTTCGAAATTGGCCACTTACGATTTTTGTACGTAAGCTACATAATAATATGGCACGCGAAGTAGTTGCTCTCGCGTTATCTAGGTCTATCTATATCTGTGATCCCGACGATATACAACCTACACTTATATCCCTTCAGGGAATACAAGGCATGAAAGGCATGAAGGTACAGACATATTATGTTAATCAAAAGCAAATATGGCCCTATTAAGTAATTACCGTCCGGTGTAATTACACGCAACTATCACGAGATCAAATCTTAAAGTAATTAGCATAATCCGATCGTATTACAACCTAATTAACAGGTTAACTAGATGATTTATTGTTCTCGGGGTAATTCTAATCTGACTGGGTGACAAAATAATATTGTGCGCTGATTCTCATTTTGAATTTGGTATTGCAACACTGCATAATAGCTGTTGCCCGCGACCTCCGACCGCGTGAAATTATACAATATTAGTTTAAGTATATGCTAAACCTGATACACGTGTCTAGTATTTTTATGTAAAGAATCTATGTACAAAATTTCAAAACTGTATCAAGAAAAATCACAAAGTTATAAGGTTGTTCTGTTACCTAGTTGTCCGCACAAAATCGCGGTCACCACGCAGCGTGCGCCTCCAGCGTCGTCTTGAGCTCATTGATAATAATAATTTGGCAGTAGGTACCTAAATTATTGCGATAGGTACTTAAAGTCGCTCGGTTTCCAAATTTTAACTTTTTTAAATATTTTTGGGAAAAAATATAACATGGTTTAAAAATTATTGGAATCGAACTATATTCAGGTTTCGCATATATGTACTAAAAATAATGTTGTATATTCTCAAATCGGGTTTTGTTGGTTTTCATGAGTTTTTTTTTTTCTACGGAACCGTAATCTATTTTTCTAAAATAAAAGTAGCCTAGTTACTCCTTATGATATCTATCTGCCAGTGAAATTCGCGTCAAAATCGATCTAACCGTTTCGGAGATTAGCCGGAACAAACAGACAGACGCAAATTGAAATAAAAGTTTTTTTTTTTATTAGTACCGTATATATTTTCATATGCATTTAGTAATAAGCTGTTATTTTGAAATTACAAACAGACCTTTAAATTTTACTTATTTTTTATTGAAGATTATCACAAAAATAATTAATATATAGAGAAATATAGAAATATACTAATCTGGTGGTACTATCATGACGGACGCTACTCAAAGTGCCAAACTCGTCGTCAAATGGGCTGAATCAATTTAGATCACTATCGATAAACTACTTAAGAAGAAGAAGTAGCATGACAAACAGTGATAAAACCTATGACCATTTTGTTTACTCTAGAATTTCAATTTTGATTAGATTAAATAATTTTCATTCTGCCTAAAATTTAGTCAACGCCTGATAGTTTCTTTATAGCAATTTGTAGATATGAGCAAATGTTATTTGGATATTACTATTTCATAAGGCGTTTGACAAAAAGTTACAGTGAAAACGCCGATGCTACCTTAATTGATGAACATAAAACTGTGATATTGAAAGTTTCGTTGAACGGGTTCACATTTCGGGTACTCTGAAATTAGCCCCATTAACCTCTCGCCACCACCAATTTAACTAACTCTTAGCGATAATATAATTTTTATAAAGGGTGTAAATAGACCCTTAACGAAGCCGAAATGTACTTGTTCTCCCAGTCTTTGCGATATTTTTTTTGTTCTAGACCATACCTGGGAATATTCTAGTTACGGAGATATTGGAGGTCAAAGTTTCAACTATCTCAAAAGTTTTTTTATTAATACAAGTTTTTTATGTTATAAATTTACTTTAAACACCTTCACGACCCCCGTACTATTTAATCCATCGATCAGCACAATGCTTCGAGTGCGTTCCATCGAGTCCTACCATAAAACGTGATGTTTCACCTAAAAAAAAAATCCGTTTCCTAGCAATAACTTTTGCGTAAAGTTACTTAGTTTGATGTCAGAATACTTGGTTGACGGCTTCGTGAAGGGTCCGTTTACACCCTGTATAATTTATGTACCTTAATAAATTATAAAAAAAAATTATATTATATAAATCTATACGATTGAAAACTCTGAAGGCTACTGCCAACAAAAGCGGTGTTTATTACAATAGCTTACAACCATAACAACAATATGTTGTAGACCACAGATATAGATAAGACTTTTACGACTCCCTGTAGAGTTGTAGATAGAACGATTGCAATTCGTGCTATAGACAGCTAGGTACGTGAGGTACCTACGTATACAGGGTGTAAACAGACCCTTCACATAGCCGTCAACCAAGCATTCTGTACATCAAACCAAGTAACTTATCGCAAAAATTATTGTTAGGAAACGACTTTTTTTTTGGGGGAAAAATCACGTTGTACGGTAGGACTTGATGGAACACACTCAAAGCATTGTGCTGATGGATGGATTGAATGAATAGTACGGGGGTCGTGGAGGTGTTTAAAGTAAAAATCTTACATTAAAAAAAATGTATTTAAAAAAAAAGTTTGAACGTTGACCCCCAATATCTCCGTAACTAGAAGGTTTCCAGGTATGGTCTAGAACAAAAAAAAATGATCGCAAAGACGGGGAGAACAAGTGCCTTTCGGCTATGTTAAGGGTCTATTTACACCCTTTAGATCTCTCGCTAATCTGTTTTAAGGGTATCATAACATCACACCTGTAATCTCCGAAGGGGCAGATGTGTACCTAAGAACACCCACTTGTCACCCGCTATGTTTAAGTCCCATGTAGGTGGCGAGCCTTTTGTCATCAATCCCGTCGTTTTTTCATCCTAAATTCTTATGATTAACTAGCTTTTCAGCACCAGTCAATAGTTACTTAAAAGGGTCTTTTTTTAAAGTGTAGAACTTTCGCATTATTGCCCAAATGCAGCCTGATTTAGGTACTGCGAAGAATGTGTGCAAATTGGACACATTCCAGCAGTCCTCTCGGCCAATCAACCAGCGAAGCAGTAGGTACGAGGTGTACTACAATACAATACGATAATGAACACAATCCTATAAGTTCCCATAGGTGGGACACAGGCCTCTCTAACAGACAAAATAGGTCCTAAATCCACAATTCATAATGCAGGCCCGGTGTGGATAGCCAAATGTCAAATGTTTTCGATTTTTGAATTACGCATTTTTTTTTTTCTTGACGATTTTCTAACTTCGTTTTAACAGGAACCCTCGAACTGTAAAAGGTAAACTGCTGTTACCTCTGGACCTGTTCCCAAGGGCTTATTTAAACATATAAAAGGTCAAAGGTCACAAAACTGAACGAGAGTCCTTCAAAAAGGTCAGGGCACAGAACAGATGCATTTGCAGCCGGCGCGCGTGTGTGGTCAGATGAATGAACGCGTACAAAGCAAAAGGAACGAGACATAGGTACCGCAGCACGTGGCGTTCTGTAGTTTTTGCATCCATTGGAAAAAAGGCGTGTGCTTGAATATGATATAGCTGTTCGATTGTAAAACTTGCCCGTGACTTTGTTTACGTTTTTTTCAGTATTTCATCTTTATTGAATACAAATAGCTCATAATCTGCTTAGCCTTTTCCCAAACCATGATGAGGTCGGCTTCCAGTCTAACCGGATGCCGCTGTATACCAGTATTTTACATGAAGCGACTGCCTATCTGACCTCCACAACCCAGTAACTGGTTAATACGATACCCCTTGGTAAGACTGGATGTCAGGATTTCGGCTTCTGACTACCCGTAACGACTGTCAAAGATTTACAGATGAGTGCCGGGACCAACGGCTTAACGTGCTTTCCGTGGAACCTTATTTATTCGAAGACTACTATTTATGATCACTTATAAGACGTTAAAACAAAGTTATGTCTTACTTACCGATTATTTGTGTTAACGAGTATGAGTTTTACTGCCGTCTAATAAAGCGTAAGACAGTCTCGCAAGACCCCACATCCGCTAGAAGCATCCGCAAATGGAATGAGGTTACGTATAGTCTCGTTTATAGGAACTAACAATAACATTGGTAACTATAACAAATCTTTACTTACACAGATACTTAATTTTGACATAATGAGCCACAATCTTACTTCTACAACATTATTTTTAGTATATGCGAAACCTGAATATAGTTAGTTCAGAATAAGTAACTGAATCGATTCCAATCATTTTTAAACCATGTTATAATTTGTCCCAAAAATATTTAAAAAAGGTCACAAGTTGGACACCGAGCGACACTAAGTACCTATCGCAATCATTTAGGTACCTACTGCTAAATTATTATTATCAATGAGCTCAAGTCGACGCTGGAGGCGCGCAAGCGGCTGCGCCGCGTGGCGACCAGGTTTTTGTGCAGACAACCAGGTAACAGAACAAGTTTATAACTTTGTGATTTTTCATGATACAGTTTTGAAATTTTGTACATTGATTCTTTACATAAAAATACTAGACGCGTGTGTATCTGAGACACCACACAAAAGGTCTTGCATTTATTATGTTACACCCTGTATACATCCAAAACGTGTGCTTAGTATAGATTTAAAATTAAAATGAGTACAATTACTTCGGAAAATAAGGGAATTTTGTTGTGGGTTACTTTTTGGCAGAACTATGCATACATAGTAAAAAAGAGAAAAGAAAAAAAAAAGGCACGAAAAAAGAGAGGCCTATACCCAGCAGTGGGTGAGTTCGGGCTGTGGATGATGATGATGCATGCATGTATTATGATAATTGTGTTCCAAGTCAGTTTTTCCCGAAAATAGCCTTTTTATTTGCCTACAATATTTCAAGAGAAGATAACAATAAATAAGGAACCACAAGATCTCTAAAACATACAAATGTCTATAACAATTGATAAGGCTCTTATCAGATCTCTTATGTGCTGTCATTAGCGAAATATCATATAAATAGAATTGATAACATGATAAAGTAAGTATGACTGGGTTGTGGAGGTCAGATAGGTAGTCGCTCCATGTAAATACTGGTATTCAGCTGCATCCGATTAGACTGGAAGCCGACCCCAACATAGTTGGGAAAAGGCTAGGCAGATGATGAACATGTTAAAGTAAGTGTTTGTCAAAAACTTCCTCTTCTACATTCCTGAATGAGTGAAAGGCAATACAACAAAAACAACAACAGGCAACTCACTTTCTAGCTTCCTCCAATAAATCCGTCATGGCCCTCTAATAATGATTTGCCCTCTCAATCAAAGGATGAAAAATATCTCACAATTTTCTAATTACTTCAAGTAAAATTAACTTTCATAATAGATACCGAAGTAAACTAAATGCGCATGTATGAAACTTAAAGCATAGTTGCATAGCAAATGACAAAATGTAGATGAAAATAAACGACACCTATGACAAAAAAAAAATACTCCATAAGGCAATGAATATGAGTTCGTATCGCAGACGTGTCTCGCTCGTGATATTATTTACGTCATAAAATACAAGTAAATTGTCTGCAGAGAATACTACTAGAAGTCTTCGAATAGAATAGGATAAGAATTTTCATAAATTTATGAAGATATCACACCACCACCACCACTTTTTTTCATACCAATCATCTTTACAGGGAATCTTATGATCACGCAATAACGTGGCGAAAATCTAGACTAGTTACAATTCATGCAGTAAATAAACTAATTTATGTTACAACATACCTTCAATTAAGACTCCGGGAACTGAAATTCGTCGTTGCTGATATGTGAAATCACTAAAGTAAACTTGAAACTAGTCTATACAATTTCAAAAAAGTCTAAACGTTACTCGAAGCTATAGAAAAACGCAGCTTCTTTTTGAAAACTTTCATTTTTCTCTTCACAAACGGATCCACTGTGCCAATCTCCAAAATGTTCAAACAGTTATGAAAAAAAAAGTTCACTGAATAAAACCTCTTTAGAAAAAACTATCACTGGCTGTAAGACTCGCGACCCGCTCCAATCGATGAAGCCATTAGATTGAACTTTCGCGGCAAAATTCAAAAATAGTACCGAACACGCGTCACTTAACAAAAATGGCGACGACTACCGTACGGAAATAGTTAAGTGGAAGCTATTTTGACCGTTCCACTGCGGTGCATTATTTATTTCTATTGGAAAATTAGTCTTTAATGGTGTGATTGGTGCGTAGCATATCGTAGAGCATCTGTGCCCACGCGGTATTCGTGTACGACTGAGGCACTGAGGCCCATACGTCTGAGTCGACAAATATTCAGTTTAATAATTTAAGACCATTGTATATAGTATGGGATTCTGTGTATCGCGTTCTCATATGACACTCGGGTACATGTGTGACGCAATGGGAATGACAGTGAGGGGATGAAACATACTTCAAATAAATTAAATATTTTGTGTGAAAATGTAAAGCGCTATTACAAATATTCTGCGTTGAATATCAATTCTGATATGAAATAAACAGCTTCTATCAAAAATCACATAACAAAAAAGGATAGTTCAAACCGATACGGACAAATTGTGGACGGTCCGACCACGGACACTGACAGATACTTCAGTAGGTAATTCTATGCAAGTGTCCAGGTTTGGAGTTTAGTCGCAATTTTTTCTCGGTTTAACCGATTCTTAAAAGAAGGTTCATAATATCGTGAAAAGCCTGTTTTGTTCTGTTCACCTCATCATCATCATCATCATCATCATATCAGCCCGGAATCACCCACTGTTACATTAACCTCAGAACATTCCATTCGTTGGTCTTCCCAAACTCCTTTAGCTTCATCCGCATTCATGCTATTTGCCACACGTGTGCTTTTTCCAGTACATCATCATCTGCCAAGCCTTTTTCCAACTATAGGGTCGGTTGTCTTCCAATTTAAGCAGATGCAGCTGAGTACCAATATTTAACATGGAGCGACTGCCTGTCTGACCTCTACAACCCAGTTAGTAGTGGGTAATATGATACCCGAAGGCGTAGTCTTACCAAAGTAAGACTGGTTTAAGACTGGTTGTCAGACTTTCGGGCCACTGCCTTTTCCAGTACATTCAATTTTGAATCACGCATATCAGACAGGGATCTAATGCTCTGTGTCAAATATTCCTATTGTAGTCACAGTTCAATGACTGCGGATATTATATCATTTCGTCCCATGTGATACTGTTAGCCTATTGCTCTATTTCGGTCGGTACAGCTCCTAATTCGATCCCTAGACTAAAATGGGAGCACGGTTCTCTGACTGCAATATAACATAAACATCACGCCTGTAATCCCCGAAGGGTTCGGCAGAGGTGCACCTAATAGTTCACCCACATTCCGCTAGGTAATATGGACCGAGTGTATAGAGGGAGCCATGAACCGGGCACAAATCCAGACTCCGTGGCTGCTACTGAGAAATTTCTGATACCAATATACCTGATAACCTAACCTAGCTTAAATACACCTTGCCCGACCAGGGAATCGAACCCAGGACCCCATGCTCAGCTTGCGACCATCTAGACTAATGAGGCAGTTGAAATAACATTTTGTGAGCAATCAAAAGTCAGAATCATCTTTTATCCAAGTTAGGGTACCTGACTTCTTCTGGTAGGAACAAACTACCCAAAGCCCTATTTTTTTTCTGGTGGGAATTCATCAAATGACCCCCCTCCGCACTGGGCGGAGCGGAAGGGAGTGTCAGACTTATACTGACTAAAACCCATCCATGTTCCTACTTTCCCCTTTATGTTCCAGGGCCGCGGTATCTCTTTCGAACAGTCCCGCAGCCCTAACAGGCATCGGCCCATGCGGACCCCTACGTGGTTACTGACATCTCTTTGAGGCGCGCGTGGAACACGAACGCGCCGTCGACACGGCCTGTCGTCATAAGACGGCCGGACGGCGAGCTAGCCCATAACTCGCCGTCCACAGACCCGCGCCTACGGTGGCCGGGGGCCACCACGTGACCCCCGACGCCCAGGGCGTCTCTCGCGGCGGCTGGGACGTGAGGCTCTTTCCCTCTCAGGTCCCGCCACCTCCTTCACTAGCATGACTGCTTCGCAGAAGGTGGTGACGGCTGCCCATTCCCTCTCGCTCCGGACCATGGCTTGAACCAGGGCCGGACGCGAGAGATCGCCGCCGCCAATCGCCGCTACGAGGACACGGCGGTGCTCCACCCAAGCCCAAAACCCTTGAAGCTATTAATGTAAACACCAAACCAGCCAGATCTAAAGGCACCTAACATCAATTGTACCTAAAAGAAACCAAAGCTCATTGCTACTTGTCAGATGGTAACAGTTTTTGGAAAATGAATGCTGAGGTAATTATGGCATTATAAGCACTGTTTTCCAAAAGTTCTGAAGTGGCAAACGCGAACCGGAAGACGCTGCATTGGAAGGCCTCGCACTAGGTGGACCGATGACCTGGTGAAGATTGCATGGATCCGCTGGATGCGAGTCGCACGGGACCGGTCAATGTGGCGACACTTGGCGGAGGCCTATGTCCAGCAGTGGACGTCTTTCGGCTGAAATGATGATGAAGCACTGTTTTCTTGCCGTTTTCATAGTTTTAAGGTTTTTTCTGTGAATTCTAATGACTATAATCGCATTTCTTTAATTATCACCGCTGAATGCTTCCCGACTTGCTCTGCAAAAGTTGGTGAGACGAGGCAATTTGATTGATTCGATCGATTCAATTCGAAAATCATTAAGACACCTTGATCCGGCAGTTTAGTATTACCACGATAATGAAGATGTAGCGAAAAGTAATCAATATAAAATGATTGTCTGACTTCAAAAAGACCTTTGATCCCCTCTGACAGCGGTAACCGCATAAAACGACGATGAGTAATGTTTTATCGTATTTACATCACATTTACTGAATGTAAATTATATGAGAAACATTATCTTAAGATAAAAGACGATATCTTATCCAGAATTTAAAGTTATACAGACTCTAAAATATTGCGCAAGCCCGTAGAGAAACTACGCTTGAATGTTTTAGATAAAACTAGTGTGTCTCGTCATTGTTATCAATAGGAAGTAATTCTGTGAATTCTTTTGACAGTAGTAACTCCAGTTAAAAGAGTAATACTCAAACTACCGACCTTTGGCTGTCAATCAATTAATCATTACAATTCATTTTTGTTTTTGGATTGTGTATAACAAATGACTGGTTGCATCAACATAGTTAGTAACAATCCCATTATCGTCATCTGCTCTTATCCCAATTTATTTGTGGTCAGGGCTGCATGTCTAGTTCTTCCATACTTCTCTATTACTTACTTGTCATCTCATTAGACACCTCCTTTCTTGCCATATCATCCTTCACACAGTAAAACAATCTCATTATTATCATAACAGCCTGGATAGCTTGGCTCCTACTCCTGGGTAGCTTGGCTTCCTTTCTGCTACCTTCCACGATTCGGTATATCCCTCTTCCAAGTTTTCTCGATACATTTATTGCCCAACTTAGTTTTGGACATCACAGGGTTCTTTAACCTGGCCTTAGCTATCGAGGCAACGCCTAGCCAGATGTCCAGTCGATATCTATTGCACCCCGTCCCTGACTAAGAAAATGTTCTAAAACTATTCATTGACACGTTGAAGAGTTCCAAAATACAGGGAAACACAGGATTCTAAGAAATTTCGTCTTCCTTCTTATTAGTCTCGCAAGCCGCTGAAAAAGACATATCGATAAACTTTCGTCTATAATCTAATCTTGTAATACACCTTTTATTGTGATACGGCCCGACTGCTGCTCTGTCAGATGCCTAGAGATAGTAACTAAACGACATACATAATGTTTGACTTTCTATAAGCACGTTCCGACTTGCATGATCATCAAGATCATCTTATCAATCACCCCCCGGCAAATCGTCAAGCAGTTGCTGTGGCGATATTAAATATGTGATGAAAAGATGATGTGAATGATACAACACTTACAAATGCTCAAAATTAGAAGGAAGATTTCCAGAAAAACATAACCCAATGAGTTTCTCGAGTTACGTGGTAGGTGTCATCGCTGGAGGCCAACGCAAAGATTGCGTATAAGCTGGACTACTTTGATATAGACTGGTCACAAATAGTTATGGCTAAAGAGAAATGGTGGAAGGAGAAAAGGGTAGGCATTTGCCCTACAGAGGGAAAAGCCAGGCTAATCTTCTTATATATAAAAATCTTGTGTCACAGTGTTTGTGGTCGCACTCCTCCGATACGGCTCGATTAATTTTTATGATTTTTTTTTATATATTTGGTAGATATGAGAATAAGTCGTAAAGTATATTTCACACCTCTATTTTCACGTGAGCGAAGGTCTCGGGACACAGCTAGTAATTATGTACATTACTGAACAAAACGTCATTACTGCTTCATTGGTCTAGTGGTCGCATGAGGTCCTGGTTTCGATTCCCGGATCAAGAAAAGTGTTTTTGGGTTTTTCCATGAGGAATTTCTCAGTAGATAGCCCTGGAGTCTGGATTTGTACCCGTTTGATGACCATAGATGATAATGAACAGGCTCGCCCCTTATTACATGGGACTTAAACATAACCGGCAAAAGGTGGATGCACTAATTAGTACTATTAAAATACACCTCTGCCTAACTCTTCGGGGATTATAGGCGTGATGTTATGTAGGTTGCTAATTCCATCTCACATTAATCAATTTTACTTTTTCAGTGCCTTGTAAAGACAACCACTTTTAACGTAGAAATAAGACTTGAACTTGATGAAGCATCTCCTTTCATATTGTTCTTTGAGTTCTAACTGTCCCTTGACGTTATAGCGGTTAATATGATAGTAATTCAAAACTCAGAAAATGTAACTTTAAACAAAAGTGGTTACAACAACTCTATACTCATATTTCAACACAAGAGCCTTGTTTCAATAATTTTATTGTACTTAGACTGAACGCCGCCTACGAGGTACGCCTTAGAATGTACCGTCAGCAACACAGATGTGTACCGTCAACAAAACAGGCGAGAATAAACAGACAATTAAACACCGCTAACATAAAGAGGAGTAATTACGAAATGTACAGCTGGCAAAAAAGGTAGGAATTAAAATTAAGGGTGGAATAAAATGCAAAAATAATGTAAACATTGCGATGCCAGATGGGTGCCTTTTGCAAAATAGGCTTTATGGGTAGAATTACCCTATTTAACCTAATTAATTGATGGAATGTACTGTCGATGTCGCAAAACTGTCGAATTTCAAAAACAAAGTCTAGATGGGGAACTTGTGTCAGTCAAAACACATGCTAGGCTAAGTATAGATATTTTTTTCGTGCTTTGTGGTGTTAGAAACTTGATCAATTTTAGCCAAAAGTTTTCCCCCTGTTCTTTGGGGGTTTCAGCTAAGATATAATAATATTTCAACTAGAAAACCATGTAAGAGATTTCCAGACAGCGATGTAGATTTTTGTTTGTACTTGCAACAACCAAAGGTTTTTAATAAAATTTGCACTATTTCCACCAATTATCTAGTCAATATTGATACCCAAGACAAACACACACGCACACTACAAAGCTGATACTAGTAGAATGGAGAAAAGATGTACGGGAATAAACCAATCATCATTATTCTCATGCAATTTATTTGGGGTCAGTGACTTCTTTTGCCATACTTCTCTATTACTCGACATCTCATCAAACACCTCATTTCTTGCCATATCGTCCTTCACACAGTCCATCCAGCGTTTCTTATACCCTTCCACATTCATACTCAAAATTTTTCTCACGACATTATCCTCATTTCTCCGCATCGCATGCCCATACATAGCCAACGATTACGACTCAACTTTTCAGTCGTAGACCAATCATATTGGTTGAAATTCACATCGGGTCCCTTGTATTTTCAGAGATAGGGCGAATCTTGGACTTCATAATCATAATCATCATTTTTTGCATTCATGTAGTTTACAAGTTGTTACAATTATATAGGTTTCATACATGAACCCTGCTAGGGCACAGCAATATAAGTAAATAGGTAAAAGTGCATTAAAAAATTAAAAACAGTTTAAAGTGCAACAGTGTCACAATAATAAACAAACCACTGTGCTTAAACAAAAGTACTAATTTCAACATGTTTATCAGATGTCCTTCATTTGTTATTTATATAGGATAGGGTAAAAACAATTAATTGGTCATAATTTCCATTCGCAAATTACAATAAAATAAAAAATACACTCCACTACCACTTACTTCCACTTTAGTGGAAACTGGATATAAAAATAACTTAAATAGTCATTACAAGCCAGACGCTCACCCGTACATGCACATCGAATGACGTCACAACTAATTGTAATAAGGGTTATGAGTTAATGACGTCATCGTCTCAATGTCGCCAGGGGACGCTCTGTAAGGCGAATGTCCCACCTCCTGCGAGTAGCGAGAAGCCAGTAGAGCTAGCAACTAAAACGCGATTTGATAGAGCTCTTACCGGCGAACTGTCAGTGATCATCATCTACCTAGCTTTTTCTCAACCATGTTGAGGTCGGCTTATAGTCTAACCGGAAGCAGCTGAAAACCAGTTTTTGACATAGGGCGACTGCCTGTTTGACCCCTATAATCTGGTTAATACGATAAACCCTTGATTAGGGTGGTTGTCAGACATTCGGGGGGCACCTGACGGCCAGTAACGACTGCCAAATATCTACAAATGACAGCCGGGGCCAACGACAGCGTGCTTCTCGAGGCACGGAGGGAACTCAGTATGTATTGGACCAATCCACGGACTGACCTAGACAAGCACACCTTGAAGACCAACCCATGCGTCTGTTAATAATATTTAACCACAAGTCCCCGTGAACAGTCAGCGATCAACTATTAGTATGACGCACAAGTCTCTTACTGACACGGAACCCAAAATCGTACGTCGTCGTTCGTTCGTTCGTCGTCGTCGTGTACTATACGTTTCTCGAGCAAGAAGAAGATAGCTTTAATCGCTTCCTCTTAGACAGTGAGACACGTACCTTACAGGGACATTGGATGCTTGTCACTCACAATCAGAGTATTTTTACACTGATTTGCATGTGAATCTGTATGTGCGCTTTGTTCTTGGTTAGGAATGTTGCTTGTTGCATTGATCCTGGGATTTGGGATATTTTGTCTCTTTTCTGGTCGGTGCTAGTAAAGTTCATGCATGACGACAATGGTAGTACATTAAAGTGAGTTAGAAATAAGGAAGGACGTACGAGAGAATAGTAGCATTGGTTTTTTTTTCTATCGATCAACATCTGCCTAGCCTTTTCCCAACTTTGTTGGGGTCGGCTTCTAGTCTATCCGGATGCAGCTGAATACCAGTATTATACAAAGCGTGTGTATTCCTACTGGCTGCTAACAAACATTAGCGGTGAGCGGTGTGCTGTGCGCAGCATGCTGCGAGCGGCGTGCCGCATTGCGCATCTCCGCACAGCTTCGGTGGATACACGCTAGCTCTTAAACATCTCCTCTCCTCTCTGCTTCGCACATCTCCACTAGGCTCCGTTTTAGTGAAGTCCGAGCCTAAAACCATCGTTGGGCCAGCATCTAACTAGAGAAAATACAACTGAAGTTCCATTCGTAATTTGAACGCATGAACAAGGGGAATGCACACTTAATGCGTTCGTCATTTGTCAGGTCCTTCTAATGAACGCGTACGACACATCATTGGTACTGTCGATGCTCTTTTGATAATGCATCCGTGAATGCGTATATTACTTAAGTGGTTCAGTGCGTCGCATTTCATGTACTGTTCTTTCACTGATAGCTTGCTTAAGATTGGGCATCACTGTCAAAATGACAATGTTATTTATTTTCGTTTCAATAAGGTTATAATTTGGTCTGACAATATTTACTTTTATACAAAGCGGTTGTTTTTGGGTTGTTACTGTTAGACGAAAACTAACTGTGCAAGTACTGTAGTGTCCCTATTAACTAGTTCACTGGCGACCTTATAAAGGTAGCTGGGCAAAAGGCATAGGACGGTGCTGGGGCGCAGCTTTGGCGAGGTCTGTCCAGCTGTAGACTGCAATAGGCTTAGTCTAGTCATGGTATGCCTGTATTCCCGTTAAAGAATACAGGCATACCATGACTAGACTAGAGGTGTATGTTTAGTAGGTACCTAAGATAGTTATTCGTTATACGGCACATGTACTCATGGGCGAGCCGAAATAAGAATATTTTTTTGCAAAAAAGTTATTATTTTACCCTTTTTAGTTGTGGTATCTCAAAGAAATCCTTGTCAAGTATCAATTTGTAACTAGAAATTATTAGCACATCATACACAGAGACAAAGAAGAAAAAATGCATATTATTCCCAGACCAGTTATCGGTAAACCTACACCGATTTCTCCGTGATAACTAAATATAAAAAAAGAAAACAAGAAAAAGATGCTGGTGGATTACTTAACCTCTTGTAGAAACTTTTTCCAACTATCGTAATCGACTTTGGTAACCCACGCCACGCTGGCACGACTAGACAAGACCAACAAAGTAGTTTGGCATTTCACATAGTCTTACTTTCCATGTATTCCCTCCAAACAAAATGCCCTGTCTCCTTTGCACTAAAACTCGGTCCCTTTCAAGACCTCGTAAAGTTACACAACATTACCACTATGCTATCTTTACCATTAAGCCCCTATCTACCCGCCGTTCCACCCCCTAAGGGGTGTATTAATACGTTATCACGATCACCCCCAGGTTTTTACGAA
The DNA here is from genome assembly GCA_905163415.1 of Noctua fimbriata. Classification (NCBI taxonomy): domain Eukaryota; kingdom Metazoa; phylum Arthropoda; class Insecta; order Lepidoptera; family Noctuidae; genus Noctua; species Noctua fimbriata. The sequence goes on from LR990945.1 coordinate 6,326,612, forward strand.
GCCATAATATGCAAACTGTTTATGACTATTTCACGATAGTGCCGGATCTTTGCACCTTAAAAATGAAGACTGGATTTTGATACTAGTATTTGGAAAGTGATTTTGGATATAAAACACCATTTTGTTTTGTATTTCCAGCAGTATACACTGACGTACCCAGGTGACATTAGACTGCCCGTCAATCAAGTGGGGCAATGCTCCTAAAAATGATTTGTGGTAGCGTTCGCTGAGGAAAATAAGTCAGGTTTGATAAGATTGATTCTAGACTCACTTTCATCATGAGTGAACTGAAATAGAGAACATGTATGAGAAAACTACAGATCCCTGCTCCTCGGAATCATGCCTCTTCTCTGCGAGATGCACCGGGCCGTTGCTGTAGTCCACCACAAAAGCCCAATGCGGGTTTTGTTGATGTTTCATGTTATAAATAATATAATAGTTAAAAAAAAAACTAAAAAACACGCTTTCCAGTGACGTCATTCTCTTTCTCGTATTCTTCTCAGCAAACCCTTTCATTTGAAATCCATATCATGGGAATGCATAAAAAATAACTAGTCCGCCATCTCTGGGACTCCGCCATATTGGATTTAGAATGACGTCACTTAGCTAATCAAGCATTGTCATCCAAACTAAACATGTATACACAATTTCAGCACAATCGATAACCGGAAAGTGGGTCAAATTAAACTTGTAAGATTTTTTTACATAGTTAGAGAGTTAGTTACAGGTGAAGCTAATAAAAGGGTGTTATATACCCACTCACATCACACGTCATTTATTTATTTTAAAAATTGCGGGTCAGAAAACTTAATAACTGCCCAAAAACTGTACAGAGGCCAGCACATCAAGCTACCCGAAACTATCAAAGCGAAAAGACAAAAAAAAAAAAGTCTGTCAAAGAAATTTGACAGATTGTAGCAGCTAGATGTGTGTGCGTCTATACGTCGAAAATAACAGATTTACTCCCAAAAAGATTCTACCCCAATCAAAATTCAAAACCACACTTTAACAACCCAATTAATTTCTCTAAACTACTCGTAGCTTTGGCCAAAAATCACAATATTGATCTTTCACCCGGTCCATTTCCTCTCAACATCAAAACAATCAGAACGAAAATAATTCTCATTAAGAACAGTTTACCAACTGAAATTTTATTGTGGGAACTCGGAAAAGCTGTTAAAGACATTCAAAGTGCCATTTTATGGCTGGCTACACTGAAATGGCTGTATCATAGGGATAATTTGAAGGGTGACGCTGTTTAATGCGGTCGTTAATTATGCGTTCTCTTTTTGACGGGGTGCGAAGAATAATTTAAGTAATTGGTGGTTTGAATGTGCGATTTTTACGTTTTAGAACACGTGTGCCGAAATGTTGATTCGATTTTTAGCTTTAAACGGAGGATAAATTAGGGATTCTCCTAAATTGAGCAATTCATCGAAATTCTGAAACTCACCAACCGATAAAACACAGCCTAAGCCGCACAATTTACACGCAGGAAATTTTGAAAGAGACTATTTTAACGAGCGTCAGCACTCATGAAAGATTTTTAAAAGTTTGTCTATAAAAATTTGCATGGAAGATCGTCACTTTTGCGGAAAAGAAATCCCATCAGGTGCGCAGCTTGTTTTAATAGTAAACGCATCCAAAATCTTTGTATTTTTAGCTTCATTCTACGCCTAAAATAATGACCTAATGCGCTTGTTTTAGGCTCGAAATTTTATAAATACCTTCTGGAATATTTCATCACATTGGATGAACGCTAGAAAACATAGAACGCCGAGACAAGTGGGCCTTGTCATACACTCGAACCGTGTAGGTATTGGAACTCGACGAGTTCTAGCAAACGGATTTTTTGTCTCTTGCTCCTTTTAGCAGCGCCCATATTCTCTTAAGGGCTTTTCATTGCTCGATGACCTTGATGATTTGATCCCTGTACTGGTTTTTGTTGACTTGCCCCGCACATTTCGCAAAATTTCGGTTTTTATTTATTATTTAAAGATATTAAAAGAAATAACAGAAAAAAACAATACAGATTGTTAAGTATATCATTACGTATTTGTTGTTATAAAATTCATGCCGATCTATTCAGCCGTTACAGAGATAATTTACAATTAAGGTTGAAAAAGGACCTATTTTCTACGATTATCCAAAAAAAATTGAGACAGTTTATTAAAATTTTAAACAATACAATTTATTTGTGATGAACTTAACTATAACATACTTTTTTACACGGAAAACGCACGAAGGGATTCATCAACAAATTTCTTTGAACATACGCTGTTTTTGGGATTTGAGCCATGTAATGCCCTTAACCACAACACACGACGTAAGTAAGTAAGAAAAACTAAAAACTATCAGAAAAGCCTTAGTCTAGTAACCGCGGCAAATCAAGTCTTTAATAGTGGTGCTCCCCAATCGATGTATTGCGTAATGCCAAATCAAGGGGCCTAAAATGGCCTGCTTTAGCAGAATCATAATTAATAGGATAATAAGTAAAAGTTAAATTTTAGTTGTTAGTGTTGTTAGTTGTTGTTGTTGTTGTTGTTTTAGGTGTGTTGTTGTTGTTGTGTGTGGTGGGTGTTGTTGTTAGGTGTTTGTTTTTTTAAGTTAAATTTTATTTTATGTACAACTTAAATAAGATATTATTGTGTGGTGTGTAATAATGTCTCTGATTATTTTGATACTAACATTATTTTTAAGTGTACTTACTAACTCAAGTATGGATCGTTGTGTCTGATGCAAATAAATAAATAAATAAATAATGTGAATCACGTTAAAATTCTAAAAATGGTCACAGACGCAGTCAATATTATGAATTGTTACTTTGTGACCATTTAGCGAATTGTAAAGTAAGTCATAATAATAATTATTATTATTATCCTATTATGATTCTGCTAAGATTGCCATTATTAGCCCCCTGATGTCTGTACAATATAGATACTGGTTGACGCTACAGAGGGAACCGAACTCGTAGAAAATTACTAGGCAGACTCAACTTAGATTGTCATCAACACGCTAAGAAGAACAAGTAATGACTTAAGTCTGAAATTCGACTCACCCTAAAACTCCAAACGCACAATTAGATGTACACTTCCAATTAAATAACAAAACTCACTACATTAACATAATAAAATGGAAACACAGGGAAAACTGAAGCCAAGTACCAAGATTATGTTGAGTTTGTTATAGATAAGATAGGATGAATCTTGTCATACAACGTCGATAAGTCTTGATCATGATCATGACATTTAAAGTATGCACAACACTTGAGGAAACTACTTCAAGTTCCTGATAGGGATTTATTTTTCTGTAATGTACATATTGAGGCACCTTAGTTGTTGACTCAATTATTTATATCATCATCAATATGTTGGGGTCGGCTTCCAGTCTATTTGGAAGCAGCTGAATACCAGTACTTTACAAGAAGCGACTGCCTATCTAACCTCCACAACCCAGTTAGCCTAGGTAATACGATACCCCTTGTTAAGACTGGTTATTAGACTTCGGGCCATTGACTACCTGTAACGACTGTCAAAGATCTACAATAGACAGCCGGGACCAACGTCTTAATGTGCTTTCCGAGGCACGGAGGAAACTTGGTAACTAAGGGTGGTTTCCTTGCCAGGGACCAACCCAGGCAAGCATGGCTTAACACGTTAATCGACCCGAGCGATTGTTTATATGATGTCTGTTCCTTATTCCTGTGGCCGTGGTAAAAGTGGGTTTTATGAAGAGTGATACCTAAGAAACTGAGATAGTATGGGACCTACTCGTTTAATATTTTCGGAATTATTCTGAATCCAAATGGTTGATTATTTTATAAAAATTTAAATGAATTCCTCGGAAAAGTACCTACTGGAGTTACGCGAATAGCTTGAAGAGTAAGCAAGCTGAAATGGCAGTTGACGGTCTAAGTTTGTCGATGGAAAGTGAAGACCGTGTATCGGCAAGTGCAGTGTGGGATGCCCGCCCCCCACCTAGATGAATGAACGACCTCAAATTGGTAACTGGGCCAGACTGAATGCAGAAGACAGAAGACAAGGTATTGTGGCCTGAAAAAGGCCTTCTAGCAGTGGACTCCGATAGACTTGGTTATTTGGTTAAGCTGCTTAAGAGTAAAATTGTAAATTGTAAAGAAATGACCGTAGGTACAATCAGATGTGTGATTTCGAAGCAAAAGGAGCACATAAGAAGAAGAAGGAGCATAAAAAGATCATAGTAGGCATTCTGAAAGACTAGATGAAACGAATGGGAGAGGAAACAAAGGAAAGGATGGATGGATTGTGTGAGGAATGATATGAAAGAAAAAGGAGTAAGAGAATGGAAGAGGAAAACGTGTTGCGCCGACCCCAAATAACATGGGACAAGGACAGGAAGATGATGAGTAGGCATTCTGAAGTTTCTGACTACACCCATGGCTTGAGTTTAACGTATGGCTAGGAATAAAATAAACGGCTATACACCCAACTTGTGCATAAGTCAGAGAAATATCCTCGATAAAGAAAAATACGTCGTTAAGGCTTATGAAAATTTTAGATTATAGCAGTGGATAATAATCAGAAAATCCCTCTATCGTTTGAGTACTTTATTTTAAAACATTGCTGATTATCTAGTTGCCATATAAAGCCAATATCTTGCACCTGTGTAAGGACATAAGATCTTAACATGAAAATAACCAAAAGACAACATGAACGATTTGATAATCATAAGTAGACACTTTCTTTGTTATTAAATCATGCCGTTAGATCCTCATCTTAGTTTTCCTGCACTGCCCATCATTATCTCTCATCTTTACACGGGCTTCTTCAGTTGCACGTAACTCTACTCGATGATCTGGTGTTCCTAACTTCCCATCGATTCCACTATGCAAAAGTCGGTGCTCCAACTTTCCTGAGGGCGTCCACTACAGTGGATGAAGATTATAGGTACCTACTACAGGGCAGACAAACATTAAATTAAAAATAAATTTGAACACGTTTTTGATAAATTTTGATCTGCTCCAACGCCCTGACTCCGGCGGATGTGGTCAATACGCTGATAAGCTAGCTGCTGACCATGAATCAGCCATAAGGCTAATTCATGGCCAGCAGCTAGATGAAGAAGAAGAAAATGTTGGAGAAGTCAGTTTAAGTATAAACTTAAACTGACTTCTACAACATCGTCTCTCTTCTCTGACATCCGAATTTTATGGATGTAGATTACCTCCTGTCGTCCGTTACTGATATGGCAACCATTTGAAATAGTAATGCAATACAGCCACTCCCAGAAAGCGTGATTAAACATTCATGTTGCATAATAAAGTAGCTAGTATCCTATTAATTATCTCAATAAAGTTGTAATATCATCCTGCAGGATCTTTTTCTATCGCACGGATCCCACCGTATTAATTTACTAACTTGTCCTACGAAATCGTGAATTCCTGCAGATATGACCTATTAATATACATGCATATAAATCAATCGTTTTCGTAAACAAAACTGTCCATAACAACAAGACTTTAAAGAGTGTAGAAAGACACTTAACGAAGCCAAAAGGTACTTGTTCTCCCCGTCATCATTGCGACCTTTTTTTTTGTTTTAGACCATACCTGGGAACCTTCTAGTTACGGAGATATTGGGGGTCTGAGTTTCACCTTTTTCATAAGTTTTTTTTTTTAATGCATTCTTTTAATGCATTCTTTTAATGTAAGATTTTTAACGACCCCAGTACTATTCAATCCATCCATCAGCACAATGTTTTGAGTGCGTTACATTCTTACCCTGAAACGTGATTTTACACCCCGAAAAAAAGTCGTATCCCAGCAATCATTTTTGCTTAGTGTTACTTAGTTTGATGTACAGAATGCTTGGTTGACGGCTTCGTGAAAGGTCCGTTTTCACTAGGTATGTAAGACGCAAGACTGCCGAGAATAGGATCTTACGATCGATTACTTTTTGTTGAGTTTGAATTTTTCAAACAGGAATTTCACAGTAACAGCCTGGAATTTTTGCTCGATTGATTTTTTGACGATAGTCGCAGCCTTGAACCTACTAGTTAAGTTGCACTGATTGAAATTGTACGATTTTCATTTTTCATCGGTTCATGTACTGAATACGTGGTAACCGTTTTCGCGCTGGTGTCCCTTCCACCCCGTATACATAATAATTATGTATTTCTCGTATTGCAGTAGTGAAAAACGGGCATTATTTAACTGGCGAAATTTTAACAACACATCATTCTACCAGCCTGCTTTCCTCTTCAGGGAATACAAGCACGGTGTTATGATGTTAAGATCCACTTACAATCCAGATCATGACTTCCCAACATTTTGAATAAGAACCTGGGTGATGTCTGAATAAAAAAGTTCCATAAAACTTTTAATCACACCATAGCGTGCTAGAATCCATCATTGTAGTCATGCGCAGTTGTCCAATAAATGATAAAAAACTTTTAAATACGGGACATGCATTGCCTAATCACGCCTTTGACGCATGCAATGCTCATCCTCATAAAATTTTATTATAATTGCAAACCAAGGTCTTTTCTATAAGGGATCACGTTTTGTAGATAAAGTTCTAAATAATTAAGATTTAATTCTAAAGTACCTAGGTTAATTAATGGTTTAAATGAAGTAAGTGTCGGTGTTTTATTTCTGGTAGCAGCAAAAAATAATTTGGATTAGCGCTATCTTCACTCTCGTACTATAAATTTGAAAGGTTTCAGTCGGGCTACTTAAAATTCTAGCTTCGGCTACTTTGTGTGGAAAGAGTAATGATCTAATTACTTTACTCTGTGGTAATGATTAAAAAGTAAGTATTTAAAAATGTGGGTTTTCGTACTTTTATTTAAACAATTTAAGTTTTTAAACCGTCATGGTCACTTACATTATCATTAATGCTAGAAACTGGAGATTTATCATGTTTACTGTTTGTTTTGAGATCTCGATATTTCGGCACTGTTGCAAGCACGAAAAAGATAAACTGAAGTTATTGCGGGTGTGTGTTTAAAGGTTTTAAAATAATGTAGTGATACTTTAGTAAACGATAATGGTTTTTTTTTCGAAAAAGTAAATACTTTTTACATTTATGTAGGCTGTATGATAAAAAAAAACTCACATTCAGGAATGGTATTTATAAATTGGCATTACTGGCAACACTGTGAAAACTGTCGACATAACTGTCAATGAGAAGTGACATGCGGTTCATAGATTTCAGTATGATCTATTTTATTTTTCAAATTATTTGTGTTTAAACATAAAATTTTCACGTGTAATGTCGTTATTCGACAACGCTGTTTTCAATTCCACCCTTTACGAGGCTTTGTATCTTCAAATCGGGGATACTTTGTCGTTCGCAAGGGATTTCTTCGATTCGTGCGTATCATCGTTACCGATTGAAAGTTTTCCTAAATCTATTGTTTTCACCGAGTTATCCTTCTACGACGAGCTAGCGGAGGTTTTCTACTTCAACGAGTTCCAATTTCTGTTGCTGAAGACGTTTTTCTTGATTTTGTTGTTTACATTGTTATTGATTTTTATTTCGTGGCGAGTGTACGGCAAACGTATCTCAGAGCGGTTTATGAAACCCGGTGAGTCATTTTTTGTACTTGTTTTTGTTAGTTGGGGTACACTGCACAGTTTACGTAATCTAGAGAGGTGTAAGTATCGATTGGTACCTTGTTTTCTTTGTAAAACTTCATCCCCTTCTACTAACGGCTGTTTTGTTATTTCGTGAGTATTTCTGTTGTTATTCTCCTATTGTGTTCATATTCATGACGGTATACCCTTTTATTTACTTATTTGCATCATTGAATCTAAATCTATGCAGATCTGCTATAAGTAATTGAATGCCATGCACATTTTATATTTAAAAGATGTTGTATTGATCTACATTATGTATAAAATTTTAAATTCTGTAGGTAATATTTTTAGCCACTCATTTTAACTCATTCTGTATTATCCTATGTTCTGCTTACCAAACTGGATAGTAACCTTTTTGCTATTAATTCACTGACTGACAATGCACAGCCTTAAACTGTGGGTCACAAATCATGAAGTTTTACAAAAGGGTTTCTTTTATTATAGGGATGAGCAATATGGAAGGATTTCAGAAATTAGAGATTAAAAAAGAACTGTGTCATTTTATATCATGATCACACTGCTTGTAATCCCAACAAAACCATATAAACTGGCTGTTCTGTATTTTATTTACGATAAACTCTATTCTTTTGCATCCATTTTCCTGCAAAACAAAAGAAACCATTGATAAAAATTGTGTATTAAAGACTCTTTTGAACAAAAACAATATTAGTCATCCAACCAGCTGTGCAATCACATGATTAGATTAAGAAATATATCTGAACTATTGTGAGCTATCTCGATTTTACAATGTTTTTTTTTAAAGAAAAACAGAAAACTTTTATTAAATGACTATTTAAGAAAACGAGTCTGATTTGGACTCATTCCTGACTGATTGGCCAGAAAAGGCAAAACACTAGCAGAGTTGGAAAGGAATGGGGCAGGCCTTTGCCTAGCAGTGGGACAGAATAGGCTAATTAAAAAAATGCAAGAAAACAGCTTTTGATCTCAACAAGCTAAAACAATATTCAATGTGTTGATAGTGTAATCATAATACTGAATCCAATGCAGAAGTGTGATAGCTTTTTACTACTAAATAACTGATAGTTATTGATTAAATTAATCATGCAGGTAGACCATGAATAAGAGATGACGACATAGGACTTATATTTCTGTAGTATGTCCTTGTGGGGTAACAAATAAATGATTCTGACATTTCAACCGTACATGTAAGTGAAGTCGCAATCAACAGCTAATTAATAATGTGAAACCAATGCATGAAACTGTTCCCCCACTAATAGTGGGGGAAAAAGTGCAAAGTTCATTCAGGAACACCTGTATGTATAGGCTTTATAAAGGTACTCTAGAAGTATTATTTCCTTTGAAACCACAAATTGGAAAGTCCATAAATGAACAAGTTTTAAAGCAAGTAATCAAATAAGCATTTAAATATAATTAAATATAATTTAATGAATAGATAGACTTGCATCATCATCATCATCATCACCATTTCAGCCGAAAGACGTCCACTGCTGGACATAGGCCTCCCCCAAGTGTCAGTGCCACATTGACCGGTCCCATGCGACTTGACAATATAAGACTTGCATATACAATATTAATAGAATAAGTTAATGAATGGAAATATAAAATACTTAATAGGATAGAAAATAATAAAAATTTAAAAACAAGGAAAAGAAATAAAGCGCTCTTCCTCTCTCTACTTATTTAAAAAAATTGCTGTGCCCGACAGGGTCCATAATTGTTTAATTTTTTTTTTTATTTACCACATGTAAGTGTACATTATGGATATAGCAATAAACAATTTGATTTATAAAGCTAGGTTACACCTGTAGGTCCACTGAAGCTAGCTAATACATTATACTAGTGATGTGGCTTATTTTTAGTTTAATTTTTTAGTTTTAGTTTTTAGTTTTGCTTATGTCTCGACTATTTGGAGGTGGGTGTTAATGACTGCGACACAGTTGTATACTAATGCAGTTGTTATCGAACACAGGGTTTTCGTAAACTGAGTTTTTCTTTCCAATAAATTATTTATTTGGCTGTTTGGTGTATACAATTGTCCGAAACTTCATGACTGGACTGGACTTCAAACAAATATTTTATTGTGATTTTTAGAAAGAACTTATTTAAGGTGTGAAACTAAATAAGATTTTTTGTAAGAAAATGTATTTTTTATTGATTTTTCAAACCCGTTTACCTGGTTTAATTGTCATAATATGTTGTGATACTTTAGTTATTCCCCCATCATATTAAAGCCCTTAATTTTTATGTGGGTCATTCTGACCAAATCCAACACTTGGTGTTACAATTTACCACTATACTGTTGCATGGTTCAAACTAAGTAACTTTACGCAAAAATTATTGCTGGGAATCGACTTTTTTTTTGGCGTGAAAAATCACATTTTGCGGTAGGACTCGATGGAAAGCACTCAATGCATTGTGCTGATGGATGGATTGAATAGTACGGGGGTCGAGGAGGTGTGTAAAGTAAAAATCTTACATAAAAAACATGTATTTAAGAAAAAACATACAAAAAAGTTGGAACTTTGACCCCCAAAAGAACATAAAAATGGTCGCAAAGACGGGGAGAACAAGTGCCTTTCGGCTATGTTAAGGGTCTATTTACACCCTTTATTTAAGTTATCTTAAGCAACACTATTGATTCTGAAATCGTAAATATCACAATATGGGTTGAGGCCTTTGCTGTTAATATCAAGCATATTGTCATTAATTTCTGACTGCAAAAATAAAAATATATCCTCCACACTTAAATAAATAAGTACTAAAACAAACACTCATTACAGCAACTTCAGCGACAATAGAGCAATTGAAAGAAAGCGTATCAAAACTAAAACTACCTAAAGAACACACGCCAAGAATCTAAATAAAATGACAGATCGAATAAAGAAATTCTTTCAAAAGAAGAAGGTCGATGCGAAATTCAAGATGGCTGGCCCCGGCCACAAGTTGAGCGACTCCACGTTGAGCAGTAACAGCTCACACAACTCGAGGAAAGAGGCTCCTGTAAAAAGGTCTGGATTGTCAGAGGAGAGTAAGGTGGCCGCTGAGGCAGCTTTGGCAAGGCTGACCCAGAAGAGGGAGAATCCATCTTTCAATACTTCGTTGGCTGCTATACAGGTTGGTTTTTGTTGAGAAAGAAGTTTTTGTTGCTATATTATTCTTATGCTTGTGTTTTAGAACTAAATGTCTTGAAATATATCCAGGCAGTCGCTGGAGGAACATCATTGTGTAATTCCAGACCATCTCAATTTCTTGTCATGAATTGTCTTCAACTCAATCAGAGAAATAACGGAGAGTCCTAGAGAATCAGATTTTCAGCCTTCGTTTTGCTACTACACTATACACACCATGATAGAAGTACAAAATTTAAAAAAACCCCCATCGCAGCAAAGAAAAGCGAACAAATATTTGAAAAGTCAATAAAATGGCTGAGCTGGTTTTGATAAAACATGTCTAGTTGTAATATACACATTATGCCCTTTTATTTGATGCCCCACTGGATATGTTTGAAAATATTCGATTATTATCACCACTTTCACCCCCATGTCTAAAATGGCTGAACTTATTTTGGTAATACAAGTCTAATTGTAATATAAACATCATTCGCTTTCATTTGATACCCCACTTGAGTGTATTTGAAAATATTGTATTTTTCATCCCCCAAATCTAGTAAATGGCTACACCGATTTCGATAAAACTTGTCTAATTGTAATATACACATCATGGACTTTCATTTGATACCACACTTGGGTATATTTGAAAATATTCGATTTTTCATACCCACTTTCAACCCCCGTAACTAGTAAATGGCTGCACCGATTTTGATAAAACGTATCTAAGAACCATCGCCAAGAAAGGTTCACTCGTTTAAGAGCTACGGTGCTAGAGACAGACACCCACACACACCCACATTGCGGTCAAACTTATAACACCCCTCTTTTTGCGTCGGGGGTTAAAAACTATTAAAAATAATCATATCCACACTTTTTGAGCAAAAATAATCACATTATAGCTCTTTAAAACACTCACTTCGCTACTTCTAAGTGTTTAAGCTGGGAAGGAGGTACACTAACTCCTCGGAAACTCCTCCAATACAAGTCTTCTATAAAAATCTTATTATAATTTCAGGCGCAAGTAAAGAAAGAGCTAGAGAATGAGAGAGCCGAGGCTGCCGCGGCATCGTCGTCGGCGCCCAAGGCAACACCATCGGAGAATCGGTCGCGCGATCCTGAAGACCTGCCAAGGAACTATGTCGCCAGTGGCGTTTATTTCAAGTAAGATATTAGAAAATTTAGTTATTGTTATAACGTGATAATGTTTTTTCATTAGTTAAATTTAAATTCGGAAAATTTAAATTCTTTATTGACAACTAGGTTATGCCCGCAGCTTTATCCGCCTGGAGTTCGGTAGTTGTCCCATGGGATCGTACTATCGAGATAAAAAGTAACCAAAGTGGTAATCCAGGTTAAAAACCAGGGTCTGCAATTATCAAAATAATTATTTTCTTTGATAATTATCATGATAATTATTGGGTAATTATCCACACTGATTCATAACTTGATCTCTTCAGTTTTTCTCATTTGTACATATAAAATGTATCTTGTAGTAAAATAAAATAGGAGTTTTTTTATTGGGTTCATCTGAGAACACAGCAGGAAATGCTGAAATAATGTAAATTTTGGTCTTCTACCTTCAAAAATACCTCCAAGTCGCTCCATATAAAATACTGTTATTCTCATGCTACGTTTTGTTGGCATAGTTATGCAATAAAAATGTCCTTTTAGAGAAAGATCCTATATTCTTCTTTAGACGTACCTTATAAGGAAGAACAATTCAATATTATGAAAAGACGGTTGTGGTGGCTTTGACAGCTAGCAGGTAACAAAGGTGTGTTAAACAGATTCTAAGTTAAGTCATACTATAAAGCGTGATTTTTTAATTTAAGGGCTAGAATGATGACTCACCTCCTCCACTGCCAGACACTTTGTGTGGTGGAAAACCCGCGCCAGACGCCTTTAAAGTATGCTAAATTGTGAGTGAACTTGGCATTCATGGGATTTTGGTTCATTTTGCTTGCAGATGTCCATTGATAAGCAACGACATCCTCCCTCGGGATGAATGGAAGAAGAACATCAAGATATTTCTTTATGAACAGCTAGAAGAGGAGAGAGGGCTCACCGCTTGTCTCATGATACAGTCTTGTAACAATAATAGGGAAAGGGTATGTGCAACTCCATCAGTTCTGAAATTCCCATCGGCCTCGTGCTTATTGGAATTGTAGCATTGTCCTTTGGCATAGAAATCTACATGCAACATTATTTCTCACCGTCTTGAAATGTGTTTCATTGAAAAAAAATCTTTCATAATTTCCAGGTGGACACATGTGTGGAGACACTGTGCAAGTATTTAGAGAACATCATTACATGTCCTGAAGAAGAGAAGTTCCAGAAAATAAGGATGAGTAACAGGTATGTTACCTGGAATCAATGATATTACACAAGATATGTTACATTCATGGTTACCGTTGTTTAAAATCTGGTATACAACATTATTTTTAGTATATGCGAAACCTGAATATAGTTTTTTCAGAATAAGTAACTGAATCGATTCCAATAATTTTTAAACCATGTTATATTTTTTCCCAAAAATATATATAAAAACGTTAAAAGTTGGACATCGAACGACTTTAAGTACCTATCGCAATAATTTAGGCACCTACTGCCAAATTATTATTATCAATGAGCTCAAGACGACGCTGGAGGCGCGCGCTGCGAGGTGACCGCGTTTTTGTGCGGACAACAAGGTAACAGAACAAGCTATAATTTTGTGATTTTTCATGATACAGTTTTTAAATTTTGTAGATAGATTCTTTACATAAAAATACTAGACACGTGTATCAGGTTTCGCATATACTAAAAATAATGTTGTATATGTCACCGTAAAATTGTAAAAACCGTTAGATTATAATCTATCTCGCGAGATTGTAATCTGTCGAAAGATTGTGAACCGTAGCATATTGCTTACAATTTTATGCATTATTTTTCGGTAGATTATAATCTATCGAAGTGAAACCGTGAAATTATCAAATGGCATGCTACGGATCGCACCTCGCGCTCTGATTTGTTGAACGTCATGTTCCCCGCGCTGCCATATTTGTTTCGAATTCAAAATCATTTATTTGCTAATACGGGTAATTACATAAAGTTGTTAATTCGTTAATCAATTTACAATCACCAAAACATTTAACAAACAAATATGGCGGCGGGCACATGACGTTCAACCAATCAGCGCGCGAGGTGCGATCCGTCGTGCTGTGCGATACGGTGACATATACATACATGCCTATGGTGCACACAAATGTTGACAAGTTCCACTAATGAATAGTATAAAAGATAGGAAAAGTACGTAAGTAAAAGATATGGCTATCATTTGAACTATTGCGCTTCAAATGTTTTGACGAGGCACAGATTATGATTTTCTTGACACGAATTGAAGACAAGATGTCCCAATTGGGCCGTATTTGAGTCGTCACATTGCACGTACTAGTAGCATACTAGTATCTGATTCATATGATATCATAGCCAATATACACAATCCGTTTTAATACAAGGCTTGTCAAAAATATTTTGTGTATAATTTTCCGAGTACCAACCCGGAGTACTAGTTTTATATAGCCAGTTTTTCATGAGAATCCTATTACCCTATTAGCAGTTTATCCTATTAACATGGCTTCCATAAGGAAGTTCAACGGAATGCCCCTACGGAGAGTTGAAAATACAACAGTGCTCTTTTTTTCACACTGGTAAAATAATAACAGCCGCTCGGGTCAATCTGTAGGTTAAGCCGCATTGGGCTAGGTTGGACCGTGGATGGGTACTACCCATTACATACCTAGTTTCCTCAATGCCTTGAAAACCACGCTAAGCCGTTGGTCCCGGCTGTCATTTATAGATATTTGGCAGTCGTTACAGGTAGTCAGTGACCCGAATGTCTGACAACCAATCTTATCAAGGAGTATCGTATTACCCAGTACTAACTGGGTTGTGGAGGTCAGATAGGTAGTAGCTCTACTGATATTCACCTGTATCCGGTAAGACTGGAAGCTCTTCCCAACATAGTTGGGAAAAAGGCTAGGCAGATGATGATACACTGTTGGTTATCCAATGCTTGGTTCAATACAGAGACTTCAAAATTCAGTGCACGTTAAATAAATCCCCCTTTCGTAGTCTGACGAGACGTGGGTGCACTACACACATCTGCTTACCCTTCATACCCTTACATCTTCGGGGAATATGTTAGTCGTAATGCCACGTATATCTTTTTCAGAGCATTCCAAGAACGCGTCGTCCCAATTGAAGGCTCGATGGAGTTGCTCCTAGCGGCCGGCTTCGTCCAGCAGAAGGTGACGAACGCAGATGGAGTGGAAGAAGATTACCTGGTCTTTCAGAAGGATAATGTGCCTTCTATTGAGAGTTTGGTGGTAAGTAGTATAGCGGCACTAGAAAAAGGACCACAGCAATATAGTACAAAAAGTACTACAGCGCCATCTATGCCATAAATGATCTAAACTCCCTAAGGGTCAGTTCACACCGAGACGTGACAGGACGCGACGCGGTGTGCACTCAAGCTATTTTATGCTTTATCTCCATTAGGAAATGCATAGTATCGTTTGAAAGACTGGCCGCGTGACGTCTCGCGGTGGCTTTCAAACGAAACTATGCATTTCTTAATGGAGCAAAAAACATAAAATGGCTTGACAGTGACACTGCGCGGCCGACCGCTGCCACTTCGGTGTGAAGACGATATAGAAAATGTATTATTAATTTAATTCCTTTATTACAAAGCTTATCAAAAGTTCTCCAAACTTCCAGGGTCTAATAGAAGGCCTGAGAACAGCAGAGCCCATTCAGCTAGAACTGGACAGGAACCTGCAAGTGTTGCTGCCTTCGCAAGCAGCTCACAAGGTGCAGCTACCGCCTTCGTTCTACGCGATGTCTCCTGAGGAGATCAAGAGGGAACAGCAATTGAGGTGAGAAACCTTCATCATCACCATTCGACACTATCGCGCAAGACTAGTAACAACTGAGTTCTAATACAACATTAGTTTTAGTATATGCGAAACCTGCTACACGTGTCTAGTATTTTTATGTAAAAAATCTATGTACAAAATTACAAAACTGTATCATGAAAAATCTCAAAGTTATAAGCTTGTTCTGTTACCTAGTTGTCCGCACAAAAACGTTGTCACCACGCAGCGCGCGCCTCCAGCGTCGTCTTGAGCTCATTGATAATAATAATTTGGCAGTAGGTACCTAAATTAGTGCGATAGGTACTCAAAGTCGCTCGGTGTCCAACTTTTAACTTCTTTAAATATTTTTGGGAAAAACTATAACATGGTTTTAAAATTATTGGAATCGATTCAGTTACTTATTCTGAACAAACTACATATATTCAGGTTTCACATATTATACTAAAAATAATGTTGTATAACCGGCCCTACGTACTACAGAGTTCACGGAAGGTCTGCCACTTTGGACCATAAGCCTAAGTGATAAGGTAGAAAAGTGGTCGACCGTCAGTGAACCCGGTTGTACTATTACCAAATCTTGAATCTGCTGATTTAAATCCCGTGCACACGATGACCACTTCTGTTTACCGCGCCAACCAATAGTAGTAAAACAAAAGAAAAGTAAGTACTCGTTTTGTGCGGACCAATAGTAGTAGACCGAAAAATATATAAGATTTTAAACTATCATGGTCACTAACATTATTATATACACTAGAAACGCGATAAAACAAAAACGCCACTATATTCCTAGGCTGGTTAGAGAAGCTATTGAGATTACCAAATATAGGAACTTCAACCGGGATGATGGGTTTCAACTGTCGAGAGCTTGGAATCCAGTGGTCCAGCTGTGCAAAAAGCGGAAAAGTGCGGAAAAAAGTTCGCGAGCGGACACAGTGAGTTTCGTGTGTCGGGAACAGAATCGAGTTGCGAGTGACAGTGGTAGCGGTACTGAGTGCAAAAAACGAACAAAAGGGTAGACCGATTTGTCTGCTCATAAACACCCACCCGCAATAACTTCAGTTTATCCGTGATCATGATCAAGCACCATGATCACGATATGTAAACATGTAAATATCCCGTTTCTAGTGTATATAATAATGACCGAAAAATATGCTCTATTTTTTTATTATATGTTTAAAAAAAAATCTCAGGCTCTTCACAGATGTTTGACCACCCTTTTTCGACCAATAGGAATGAAACAAAAAAAAGGACCTAACAAGAGAATGTTTTTCAGTGTTTATAGCGGCCGGCGCTGCAAACAGGGATAGCCCTTACGGTGTTCAGATTCAAGTTTCCTTGACTGTATGTAACTATTTGTCAATGTGTGTGTGTGTTTTCAGTCTTTGTATGATTCTGCAAAGATTTAATCATTAGATGTACCCTTACCATACTGAGGACGTGCGAAAAAGCGTAAAAAGTATGAAGAGCGGGCTCACGCATCCCGCATCTGTCAATAGATACTATTCAGTTTCAGTATGAATGAGTGAGACGTGGAATCGAACGATTTAAATCGTTGATTCTTAATCTCATTTCAGACAGTCGCCTCACTGATATCCACTGATAATTTCGATTTATTTATTGAATTGATTGATATAATTGTTACCAACAGGCAAGAAGCTATAGAGAAGAGTCAAATGCTGAGAACTAAGGCTATGAGAGAAAAGGATGAACTGAGAGAAATGCGCAAATACAAGTTTGCTGTTATTCGAGTACGCTTCCCAGATGGCATTTTACTGCAGGTAATAAATGTTTCTATATAATATTATTAATGTCTCATCATCTGCCTAGCCTTTTCCCAACTGTATTGGGGTCGGCTTCCAGTCTAACCGGATGCAGCTGAATACCAGTATTTTACATGGAGCGACTGCTAATCTGACACAACCCAGTTAGTACTGGGTAATATGATACCCCTTGGTAAGACTGGTTGTCAGAATTTTTGGGCCCCTGACTACCTAACGACTGTTCACTGTCCACTGTGACATCCACAGACCAACCTAGGCAAGCACGGCTTAACCTAAAGATCGACCCGAGCGGCTGTTATTACTTAGCCACGAGCTCCTCCATATTATTAATGTCTAAACCAGTATCTTAATCACAAAACATCATTTTACAAAAAAAGAGACCCGCGGGATTCCGGGAGCACGTGCACATTAACCTGTAGCATCTGGGCGACTGAAGTGGTCGTGTTACCCCCGCACCGCTGTGCGCACGCGCCTAGTGCCGCTATGACTTGCCGTGACTTGTGTTGTGCGCGTATGATTGCGGATACGTACTTAGTGACGCTCGGTGTCCAACTTGTAACCTTTTTTAAATATTTTTGGGGCAAAATATAACATGGTTTAAAAATGATAGGAATCGATTCAGTTACTAATTCTGAACAAACTATACTCAGGTTTCGCATATACTAAAAATAATGTTGTAGTTAGAAAAGCTAGGCAGATGATGACTTGACTAATATCAAATATTTGCATTATTTCAGGGAACATTCTCAGTGTACGAACGCTACAATGAAATCCACGAATTCGTTCGTGAAAACTTGGAACACGACCTCCCATTCGTGCTAAACACACCAACAGGTCATAAGTTAAACCCCGAAGACGACGCCAATAAGACCCTTATCGACCTTCGGCTTGTACCGGCAACAATACTCACTTTCGCTTGGCACTCGTCGGTGGCGGAACAAATTCATAATAGCCCAAATAAGGATGTGTTTTTGAAGCCTGAAGTCATGGTTTTGGTGCAAGAAGTGTAAGGTATATTATTGATCGTGTATTATACGGTTCTTGTGCAAAATGGCCCTTATTGATATGGTGATAGAGTACATGTGTACCTAGTAAGAATCAACAATCATTGTTGTTCATTGAGAAAATAACTGTCAAGCGGGCTTGAAATATTTGTCCCATATTTTCTTTAACATCTGGTTTTAGAGGAATATCTTGATATACAGTAAGGGTAATTAATTTTTAAGCAAATTGACGCCCTACGTTAATGGCGAAGACCGTTAAAAGCTAATTGTAGATGGCGCGACCATAGCTAGATCTCAATCTGACCAATAAGGTCAACCTATTTTGACATATAAAATGCCATTACCAGATTTTCAACCAATGACGATGCTTGGACCCAGCTATGCTAGCGACATTAGTTTCACAGTTGCCATCTCCATTTGCCGTGTAATTGCCATTTCATACCACTTTCAAACAATGTCATTTATGTGGTAATCAATTTGATTAACAACTAATTTCCCCAATTGTTTAAGTAAAGTTAGTTCCTCATGGCTCGATAGATGGCGTTTCTTGATTAAAAAGCAAGCTATCGTTACCTGTCCGCCAATTTCATAAGGGCTCACGCATGATTTATTCTAAATACAGTTCTTCCACAATAAAAGTATTAGTTTTATTAAACACCAATATATGGGCCATTTTGCACCTGAGCCTTCATTGTACGCAAAGAATTATTTATTTTAAGTACCCCTTTAAATGACTGTTAAGTAATCGATGTTTAGAACTTCTGTAGTTCTGCGGCTAAGGTACTGACTCAAAGTCAAGGAGAGATTAACAGATGAATGGTATAATTCGACCACTGACATTCCAAATATCAATAGATCGCGCGAAATTATTATAATAATATCTTCCCTCTTTGAATCGGATTTTGTTAATAATTTTATTTTTATTTTGCACGGAACTCTAATCTTGTTTTAAATTAAAAGTAGCTAAAGTTACTCCTTATAAAATCAAGTATCTCCCATTAAAATTCCCGTTAAAATCGGTCCGGCCGTTTCGGAGATTAGCCGGAACAACTTGACATACTAAAATTAAAACAAAAATCTTTTTTTTTTTGTAATAAGGACCGTATATACTTTCATATGCATTCAATAAAAAACTATTATTTTGAAATTACAAACAGACAGTTCAATTTTATTTATTTGTTGTTGATCAGTTATGTTGGAAAGTTTTGCTGCTCAGTCTGAGCTAATCCTAACGTTGTCTTTTTGCTGTTACACATCAAACGCCTATGTTCGTGTATAAAGGCCAGTGCAAAACAGGGACGGCACGTCAGGGCATTTTATCTTTACCCCACGTATTCATACGTTGCTAGTCGTAACAAGATACAGATTCCAATGTTCAATTCTGCGAAGGGAAATCCTCTTTAATGCCTTGGGGTCGATCTCTAAACATTGAGTTCTCATAGCTGAATTTTGGGGTAAATACAATTGAACTTGTTTGCCATCGACACGCTAAGATGTGTGGTCACTTACTCTTCATTTGTTAATTATTCCGTGTCCCCTAAGCCGTAGAACTATGGCAGCGAGCCCATAGGTCAAGCTTTAGCTTAGGGGTCATCCATTAATCACGTGAGGCTAGTAAAGGCGGGGAGGGGTGGGGGGTTTAGTGAGATATCACGTGTATTTATTTTTTCTTTGAACGGACCTTGACAAATTTATCCACGGTGCTTAATTTTCCAGAATTAAATTAGTTATACCTGTTAACCTGTATTTAAAGATAATATTCAAAATTTTTTTAAGATACTTTACCAAAAAATACACGTGATGAGGTTTTAGACCACATCTAAAACCTCACCACGAAGGAGCCACTTTTTAACACCCCCCCCCCCCCCCCCCCCCACCCCCGGGGTTAAAAAGTTGCTAAAAACATCACGTGATTAATGGACGACCCCTTAGATGGGTGAGCAGGGAAGTTAGTGACTCGCACTAAGTATTCACTAGTAATGGACGGTGCACTAAAGAATTTTAGTTACATTTATACGCTGACTTTTAAAAGACTGAGGAGCTCGTGGCTTAATAATAACAGCCACACGGGTCGATCTTCAAGGTTAAGCAGCGCTTGCGTTGGTCGGTCGTGGATGGGTGAACATCCATTACATACCGAGATTCCTGTTCCGTTATTACATGGGACTAACATAACTGGCGAAATGTGGGCGTACTATTAAGTACACCTCTACCGAACTCTTTGGGGATTACAGGCGTGATATCGACGTCATAAGCCAAATTGCGTGCTATTTAATTTTGAACTTTAAGCATTTAATTGAATATTGCAAATCCTAAAGCAATTACGAATTTACACTTCCGTGTCTATTCAAAACAAAGTCAGCGTGTATGTAAATAGTTGTATGTCAGTGTATCCAGACATATTCTTATAAAAAGCCTGAAAAGAAAAATGTTGAATTTTGTGATATCCTAACTGAAAGTTGCATATTAATGTACGAGTATGTATGTAATGGAAATTTATTAATAAACGTATTGTAAATTATGGAATATGTTTAGATATTTATTTAGGCCTTCACCTTGTATAGTTAATCGTTAACCTTTTCAACGCCAGAGCTTAAACGCACGCGCGTGCCCTCCACGTCAATCCACAATTTCCCCTACTATGTTGTCACATATTTGTGTCGTTTGGCGTACAGGGCACGCGGTTGCTTGTCACGTATACGTGACTATGGCGGTCAAAAGGTTAAAAATCTATCTTAATGTCAACTTTATTCTATAGTTGCCGTTAACGCCACGATTTGAAATCGAATTTTAACTTTATTCAACAGTTTTAAGATCGATTAATTATCACTTTTAATGTGTCCTTTCGATATATTATTGCACTAAAATCGCCTTTAAAGCTAAGGCACGATATAGGCCAAAAAACAGTGGCAAATGATAACAATGGCTTCCATAGTCTAATATTGTTGTCAATGGTCTTAACCTTTTGAACGCCATTGTCACATATACGTGACAAGCAAGCGTGTGCCCTGTACGCCAACGACACAAATATGTGACAAAATGGTAGGTGAAATTGTGGCTTGGCGTTAGAGGGCACGCGCGTGCGTGTAGGCTCTGGCGTTCAAAAGGTTATAATTCTTATGCATTCCCTCTCACCCATTCCTCCCATCTTCTTCGCACTAGCCTGCATTTAAATGTAAGAGATTCAGTCTAAATCTTTATTCGGAAGTAAAATAAAATGGGCCAAAATAACTCGAAAATCAGAGAAATATTAAGGGTTTTGGTAAGTGGCCATTCATAAATTATGTCACACGATAAAAGGGGTCGACGAAGTGTGACTAGGGGTGGGAGGCACACACACACATTTCAAAATCTATTATATCTAAGTATTAAACACTATAAATATTTCCAACTCTTATCTGTATGGACACATAAATTGCAAAATGTGTGACGTCACACTAGGGAGGAGAGAGTTTCACAAATGTGACCAGCGGGGGAGGGTTAAAATATGAAATTTGTGTGACGTAATTTATGGATGGCCCCTAAGCAAAGTATGAGAGCAATGGATACCGTCAAAAATTGACGAATTTACGGATTTAAAAGATCCACTCGACATGTAGGCTCTCAGTGTCCCTGAATGCGGCAGTTAGGGTCACGACACATTGATCGACGGCGTTTGACGGTTTTTCCATAGAAAAAGAGCAGTAAGTATGAGAGCGTGTTCGTCACGAATCAAGGATACGTATATCGCTTGTTTGCGATAATACTTAATGACATAACTCGAAAAATAAGAAATACAGGACAGCGTTTTTTTTTTAAGTGAGACTACAAAAATACAGGTTGGAATAGAAATTTTTCATCAGTTTTAAAAAAAAACAGCTGTTTCCTACAAAAAACAGCTGTTTCCTACAAAACCTACACGGTCAAAATGTATGGAACAGCAGATCTTTTTTAAATTATCGATGATAAATTTACATGTTCCTCAGAATGATGTACTGGATACGTGGCAACCGTTTTCGCGTCGGTGTCCCTTCCACCCCGCATTTTATTTATAATGCCAATATTTTTTTGCATTGCAACCTTTTATCAAAAGATGAAAGGTTTATTTTACGTATTTCGTTACTTAATTTAATACTTACTTTCGTTAATTTTATATTCAACTACAAACCACATCGAATAATCTAAATTTTTGAGTTACGTCATCCGTGTCGTAAACGAGCGATCTGTCCCCGTAGACAAGGATTTCTTTGACGGAAGAATCGACAAAATGACGGATAGTACCAAGAAATCTGTCATTGTGTCGACACAATCTGTCATTTTGTCGATTCTTCCGTCAAAGAAATCCTTGTCTACGGTGGTCATGCTACGGGTGATGATGTCCCATAATTGACGACGTCGGAACCAGAGTAAGCTGGGGCACAACAGTATGTAAGTGCACCTCATTATTTAGATGTGTGTGGCATGCCTCCACTGCAAACCGCACCAATTCTATATTAACGTGTTGTGATCACTCAAGGAAGAAACTGAAGAGCACTGAGATCCGTGTGGCAAGGAAGAATTATGATTGTTCCATGCCATTGTGTAATAATCTCAGCATTGGTAAAAATTTTCACTTAGATCACTCTGGTTCCTTCTTCAATTTATGCTCGTTTTGCATAGACAATCCGTCGAACACCGTCGACCAATGTGTACCCTTGGAGTTTATAGTTTAACCCATATACTGCGACAGGACTGCGGGGACAGGACTGGCATGTCTTCTATATCGTGGACAAACACGCTCGTCGGTGCTGCGTAACGCCAAACTTTACGCTCTCCACACACTGTTCGTTTCTCTAAGAGAATTGTATAATCTGTTAATGTATAACATGTATACTATGCAATATTATTGAGGAATAAATAAAAAACAAGAAGTTATTTTTTGTGTTTTTTATTCTTTTCGTATTGTTTACAAACTACTGTGAATTAACTTTTTTGAAAGTGGAATATGGCTTTAATTATTAAGAAGAAGACTACAGTTGTTACTTCTATCTCGGCAATATCGGTCATACCATTTTTTTTTAACTATTCCCCACACTAGGAATTAGAAGTAGAAAAAGAAGAACCATCCCATTAAAACGGGTTCCATTTAGAAGTTCTTCAATTCAAAAACGGAAGTTTTTTTAATGAAATCTTCTGTCTTTTTCCTGAATCGACAGCTATCGTGATCCATCAACGTTTTAACAATATTAAAGACGGTACTGTATCGTTCTTTGTTTAGGTTCGTGCTTAGAGGTACAAGGAAAAGCTCAATGAGCGCTATAGCCGTGCTAAACGGCAACATCTACAGAAGATAACGCTGCGCCCGCCCCTTATTAACTGGACAGGTGGATAAAGATGAATTATTGTAATTACAAACTAACTTAGCGATCGTATAACTTCACAATCAGATTATTCAGCTTATTCTACAAAAAAAATGCATAAAAATTACGGTAAACGAAGTAATTTTACTCTCGGACGAGAACTGGTGTATTCAACGTAGTATGGACGTTGGTGGAAGCGAGTCGAAAATTACCGATCTGTTTCTTAGTTTGACATGACATCATAATTTACAGCTATTCTTATTTCAAGCACTCACAAAAGTAAATTTTATTTACATAGATTTAAACAGTAATTCCGTTTGATGGTCTCTTAGGGAGTTTGTTATCGACCATGACGGATTTGGTGCAGTCCTCGGTCTTGTAAATGCCGATGAGACGGTTGCAGACCTCGAACATGTTGTATCGAAGTGAGATAATTATGAATTGACCGTTTTTCGTGCGTTCCTGAAAAAAGAGAATGAGAGGTTTTATTTTAAACTAGCGACCCACCCTTGCTTGGGTGTACTATGCCAAATCGAATACCAAATAATCGAATACCAAATAATCGAATATCAATTGATCGACCACTATAAGTCGAACATCTAAATACTCGAACGTTCTTAATATCGAATGGTTAATAAATCGAACATTCAAAATATCGTACACTCAATACATCGAGTGTTCAAAATATCGAATGATTGTTTGATCGAGCGTTCAAGGCATCGCATATTCATTCTATCGAAATATCAATACACTGAATACTTTTTATATAGAATACAAGAAAAACACAAAATTTACTAATAAATCACATTTTAATCTTTAATTATTATCTTTTACAGGTACATTTTAATATTTTGTGTGAATTGCAATTGCACGGAGATGTTGTTTTTATTCGATTTTAAACACCTTTATAAAATGATTACCTCTTTTTTTGAAGAGTATTATGATTATATTGAAAATTAATCATAGATAAATTAAATGTATAATTTTATTACAATACATAAACTTTCGTTAAAAACAAGTATATTTCTGAACGAACAACTAAGTAAGTCATATTTATTTCAGGCTACCCTCATACATTGTAATATTGTTTTCACCTCATAAATAAAACTATGTTCATCTGCAGAAAGCATTGTGACTAAGTAGTGCATTACAAGTGAATTTTGTGAAAAATGTCTGTAGGGTCTTATTATAAGCCAGAATTGTCCCAAAAACGCAAGTCGGTCTTAGTTTTGGATGGCTATGTAATGGCAATAAACAAAAATATTAATAACAAGTTCTACTGGCATTGTTCCTACAAATATAAATACCATTGTAATAGTACTGCAACAACAAAATTGCACGGAAGTGAGGAGCATTTGTTGGAAAGCTATACAACGCAGCATAATCACGCACCAGATCCTGGTAAGGTAGATGAACTACGTTTTAGGAATTCCCTAAAAAGTGATGCTACCAGCTCGCTTGATAGACCGAGTCAAATTATTCAGCGAAATGAGGCCAACATTTCAAAATCAAGTTCGTGTGCTCTGCCAAACAAAAAAGCAGCATCGCAAATTATACGTCGAGCAAGAAGAAAAGAAATGCCAAAGGAACCGATTACTTTGGATGATATAAACATCCCCGATAGATTGCAGAAAGTTGATGGTGAAAGATTTTTAGGGCGTCAGGTTAAGTTTGAAGAAAACTGTGTTATGTTATTTGCAACGAAATCGAATTTAATACTATTAAATAAATCACAACTTTGGGTGATGGATGGTACCTTCGCAACATGTCCTATACTTTTCAAACAAATATATAGTATACATGGTTTGGTGGACACGGGTACAGATCGTTATTACGTACCTTTAGTATATGCGTTTCTAACGAATAAGACGCTAAATTGTTACTTGTATTTTTTTCAAGCACTAAAGGCATATGCTCTAGAATATGATATCCAATTGAACCCACGAGTAATAATGACGGATTTCGAGATGGCGGTCATTAATAGTGTAAAAGAAGAATTTCCTGATGCGCAACACAAATGCTGTCTATTCCACTTAGGTCAAAATGTATGGCGTCAAATTCAACAAAATGGTTTGCAAAGTAAATATGGCCAAGATGCTGAGTTTGCTGTCAAGTTAAGACACATTATCGCACTTGCTTATTTACACCAAGATGAGATACCAGATGCTTTCGATAAATTGAGAGAAGAAGTGTTACCCGACGAGGCAAGTGATATCACCAACTGGTTTGGAAAATATTATGTTTGGGGAAATATTAATTCTCGTGAGACGGGAAATAATAAATTACTTATAGCACGCTCAGCACCGATGTTTCCACCTTCACTGTGGTCTGTGTTTCAAAATAATACACTGGGTTTGCCTAGGACTCAAAATAACATTGAAGGATGGCACAGAAGATGGAACACGTTGCTTGATAAGCACAAAAGGGGTCTTTATGCTACCATAGAATTTTTAGTTAAGGAGCAAGCTATAACAAATAGGACAATTGAAAAGGCAAACGCGGGATTGGAAATACCTACTCCACAAAAAAGAGGCAAAAGAGATGACAATGCGATTGAAAAAATATTAAACAGTAAAAACAACATGGATTTATTAGAGTTCCTCCGTGCAATCGCAATTCACACAAAATATTAAAATGTACCTGTAAAAGATAATAATTAAAGATTAAAATGTGATTTATTAGTAAATTTTGTGTTTTTCTTGTATTCTATATAAAAAGTATTCAGTGTATTGATATTTCGATAGAATGAATATGCGATGCCTTGAACGCTCGATCAAACAATCATTCGATATTTTGAACACTCGATGTATTGAGTGTACGATATTTTGAATGTTCGATTTATTAACCATTCGATATTAAGAACGTTCGAGTATTTAGATGTTCGACTTATAGTGGTCGATCAATTGATATTCGATTATTTGGTATTCGATTTGGCATAGTACACCCCCCTTGCTTCGCACAGCGCCACCTATCGGGTCCAAAAATATATCTAATGTAGCCTATAATTTTAAGTTAGGTATCTAGCAGTAGAGCGGTGAAAACTGCGTTCAAATCCATGCAGTAGTTTTTGCTTAATACGCAGACAAAAAGACAGACAGACAAAATTCTATTCTGTTGCTCTAATATACATATATAGCTGAATTAGTCACAACTAGAACAGTTCCAATCCAACATGTTAGAGGACAAAAGCCGTTTACAATGCTATCACATACTCGGCGTCATTATTCAAATGAATCAAACTAGACGAAACGGAATAATTGAAAACTATAAAGAAACAAAAAAATTTTTTTTTTTTTAGTTTTTTTAATAAAATCGTCTATTCCGGTACTGTTGCTTTCAAAGCAAGGGCATGTTTAGTTGTTGAACTTGTCGTCAGACTTCGGGCACGGCGCATGGATCACGAATACTGAGAATGTGATAGCATCGTAAATGGTCTCTGTCCCTGCACATGTTGGATTGGAACTGTTCTGGATGAAACTGATTCAGTCGAGTTGCTTGCGCGCTCCCAGTTCCTCCACCTGAAATCCTCTACGTAGTAAGCGCTCGCGTCGAGCTCAGAACCAGCTCGTTCACGTACGAATATACTGTACATCGCCATCAAGTGACGGACGACGGCGGCGACAACGATTCGTATAAAATTCATATTTTATTTTTCCCCTTATATATTGATGCATGATTAGTCGAAGTAGCTTATTTCCGTTATGCATACAGTCGCAGTAGATTATTATATTATGTAAGCAGTCATTTTTGTGTTTTCCAGTCAATCTCAAGTAATAAATCAATACCAGTTTTGCGTAAATACTGTTACATCTGTTAGAAATCCAGTCATATTACTAAGTCGAAAGATTGACGAAGCCAGCCGATTACACCGCAAATCACAGTATGTGTGCGACGTTAACGTTGCGTTCAGCGGATGTAACGCTTGCCAATAGAAACTCGCGACGTTAGCGTCGCGTCTGCGCGACGTTGGCGTTTATTAGTTGCGTAATTGCGTACACAAAAGTAAAAAAAAAATACTGACTCGCGCATACCACCGCAGATTTCAATAAACATAAACAATGCATTGCCCGCAAGAAGCCAAGGTCCTGGCTACCGCGCGGCACCGCGACGCGCTTATCGCTGTGACGTCACTTTTATCATGACTCGTCATCGTGCCTTCGCGCGCCGTATGTATATGAGATCGTTGAAGTTAATGTCATCGGTATCATTGAGTACTGTATTTTTTTGGTAGTCTTTGAAAATCAGTGAACACTTTTTGTTATAAAATGAAGCGATTCAGAACATTAAACTCAGTTACGAGCTAGAAGAACGACAGGTTCCTTGAACCCTTTTACCAAAATTTGGACCAATCCAACGCAAGTCCAGCAGTATTTAAGTAAAACTGGTGTTGATTGTTGGAAATTAACTGGAATGCAGACAGAAATGGCTGCTTTCATAAGGGTAATAAGCTACTTCGACTATCATGCACCAATATTATATAAGGGGAATAACAAAACATGGATTTTATACAAACCACTATCGCTGCCATTGTCCGTCACTTGACGGCGATGTACAACATGCTTGTACGTGAACGAGCTGACTCTGAGCTTGACGCGAGCGCCTACTTTGTTGAGAGATTCAGGTGGATACAGTTGAACTCAGCTGAATTAGTCTCAACTAGAACAGTTCCAATCCAACATGTTAGAGGACAAAAGCCGTTTACAATGCTATCACATACTCGGCGCCATTATTCAAATGAATCAAACTAGACGAAACGGAATAATTAAAACTATAAAGAAACAAAAAAAAAATATTTTTTTTGTAGTTTTTTTAGTAAAATCATCTATTCCGGTACTGTTGCTTTCAGAGCAAGGGCATGTTTAGTTGTTGAACTTGTCGTCAGACTTCGGGCACGGCGCATGGATCACGAATACTGAGAATGTGATAGCATCGTAAATGGTCTCTGTCCCTGCACATGTTGGATTGGAACTGTTCTGGATGAAACTGATTCAGTCGAGTTGCTTGCGCGCTCCCAGTTCCTCCACCTGAAATCCTCTACGTAGTAAGCGCTCGCGTCGAGCTCAGAACCAGCTCGTTCACGTACGAATATACTGTACATCGCCATCAAGTGACGGACGACGGCGGCGACAACGATTCGTATAAAATTCATGTTTTATTTTTCCCCTTATATATTGTTGCATGATTAGTCGAAGTAGCTTATTTCCGTTATGCATACAGTCGCAGTAGATTATTATATTATGTAAGCAGTCATTTTTGTGTTTTCCAGTCAATCTCAAGTAATAAATCAATACCAGTTTTGCGTAAATACTGTTACATCTGTTAGAAATCCAGTCATATTACTAAGTCGAAAGATTGACGAAGCCAGCCGATTACACCGCAAATCACAGCATGTGTGCGACGTTAACGTTGCGTTCAGCGGATGTAACGCTTGCCAATAGAAACTCGCGACGTTGGCGTTTATTAGTTGCTTAATTGCGTACACAAAAGTAAAAAAAAATACTGACTCGCGCATACCACCGCAGATTTCAATAAACATAAACAATGCATTGCCCGCAAGAAGCCAAGGTCCTGGCTACCGCGCGGCACCGCGACGCGCTTATCGCTGTGACGTCACTTTTATCATGACTCGTCATCGTGCCTTCGCGCGCCGTATGTATATGAGATCGTTGAAGTTAATGTCATCGGTATCATTGAGTACTGTATTTTTTTGGTAGTCTTTGAAAATCAGTGAACACTTTTTGTTATAAAATGAAGCGATTCAGAACATTAAACTCAGTTACGAGCTAGAAGAACGACAGGTTCCTTGAACCCTTTTACCAAAATTTGGACCAATCCAACGCAAGTCCAGCAGTATTTAAGTAAAACTGGTGTTGATTGTTGGAAATTAACTGGAATGCAGACAGAAATGGCTGCTTTCATAAGGGTAATAAGCTACTTCGACTATCATGCACCAATATTATATAAGGGGAATAACAAAACATGGATTTTATACAAACCACTATCGCTGCCATTGTCCGTCACTTGACGGCGATGTACAACATGCTTGTACGTGAACGAGCTGACTCTGAGCTTGACGCGAGCGCCTACTTTGTTGAGAGATTCAGGTGGATACAGTTGAACTCAGCTGAATTAGTCTCAACTAGAACAGTTCCAATCCAACATGTTAGAGGACAAAAGCCGTTTACAATGCTATCACATACTCGGCGTCATTATTCAAATGAATCAAACTAGACGAAACGGAATAATTGAAAACTATAAAGAAACAAAAAAAAAATATTTTTTTACTATATACTGAGAATGTGATAGCATCGTAAATGGTCTCTGTCCCTGCACATGTCAAATGAATCAAACTAGACGAAACGGAATAATTAAAACTATAAAGAAACAAAAAAAAAATATTTTTTTTGTAGTTTTTTTAGTAAAATCATCTATTCCGGTACTGTTGCTTTCAGAGCAAGGGCATGTTTAGTTGTTGAACTTGTCGTCAGACTTCGGGCACGGCGCATGGATCACGAATACTGAGAATGTGATAGCATCGTAAATGGTCTCTGTCCCTGCACATGTTGGATTGGAACTGTTCTGGATGAAACTGATTCAGTCGAGTTGCTTGCGCGCTCCCAGTTCCTCCACCTGAAATCCTCTACGTAGTAAGCGCTCGCGTCGAGCTCAGAACCAGCTCGTTCACGTACGAATATACTGTACATCGCCATCAAGTGACGGACGACGGCGGCGACAACGATTCGTATAAAATTCATGTTTTATTTTTCCCCTTATATATTGTTGCATGATTAGTCGAAGTAGCTTATTTCCGTTATGCATACAGTCGCAGTAGATTATTATATTATGTAAGCAGTCATTTTTGTGTTTTCCAGTCAATCTCAAGTAATAAATCAATACCAGTTTTGCGTAAATACTGTTACATCTGTTAGAAATCCAGTCATATTACTAAGTCGAAAGATTGACGAAGCCAGCCTCTGTTCTTCTCTTAAGTGTTGGTTCGAACTGAGTCAAATGAGCTGCACTGCTTGTGCGCGCTGACAGGTGGTTCGGATCTAACAACCAGCTATCGTCAATGTAGAACGGTCTCTCAGGCGAGAGCTCCGAGTAGTAGCTATCGCGTGCAAACATAGTGTACGCCAGGCGACATACGTAGCGAACGAATGCAGCGGATGCGGTGCGGATAGAATTCATGTTCTCAAATCCTCCTTATACTATACGATGCGCCATGGTAAGTAGGTACCGGTCGAAGGAGCACAATGTTGTCTAGTGAAATCTATCACATTTGCCTTCATTGGTACAACGATTATTATTTACCCTCTTCAACATTTTTTATTTATTTTTTTAACCTACCTACAAGAATTTCTACTATGTAGCTGTGACAGATAGTCTTAGGTATAAATAGGTTATAAAACTATATTAGGCCGCTATCCCACGGGCGTTTTACGAGCGTTGGCGCTTCTCTGACGTCTGCGCAGCGCCAACTTTGCGAGTTTCTAGTGGTAAAGCGCCGACGCGACGTTAACGTCGCGAGTTTCTTGCGTTTTTTGGCAACAGGTACAACCACGCCGTCCCGTTCTTTGTATCTGTGTGGGCGCGGGTGGGGGTTATGGCAGGCGGCCATTTGCACGGTAGTTGCTTTAGCGAGCGTACGTAGGCACTGGCACGATTCGGAATGCAGTCACTATCAGCAAACGAGTTCGATATCGAACTATTTATAAATGAAATTCTAAATCGACCTGTGTTATGGGATATGTCAAAACGAGAATACAGTGATCGTGTTGCTAAAAGATATATATACAGCCTGTATGAGAAATTTAATTGTATTATTTTTCTTACATACCTCAAAGTTATAACAAGCCTCACTTCTGGTGACACTGAATTTCTGAGATTAGTGTCTAAATACTGTATGTCATTTTTAATCACTTCTAAAAGTTCGTTAAATGTAGTCTCCGGCATTCGCAAATATTTATAAAATTCCGATTCATTATTTTTAATATTATTAGAGTACAGTGTGAAATATTCACTTTCTTGTAATCGATTGGACCATAAAGGATTTTCCCAAAATTGACGATGAGACTTTATTTTTCTTTTACGTCGTTTTCGTCGAAGTAGCAAAGCCAACAGTAGTGTTTCCTCGTCGGAATCCATTTTGTCTCTGATTACACCGCAAATCACAGCATGTGTGCGACGTTAACGTTGCGTTCAGCGGATGTAACGCTTGCCAATAGAAACTCGCGACGTTAGCGTCGCGTCTGCGCGACGTTGGCGTTTATTAGTTGCGTAATTGCGTACACAAAAGTAAAAAAAAATACTGACTCGCGCATACCACCGCAGATTTCAATAAACATAAACAATGCATTGCCCGCAAGAAACCAAGGTCCTGGCTACCGCGCGGCACCGCGACGCGCTTATCGCTGTGACGTCACTTTTATCATGACTCGTCATCGTGCCTTCGCGCGCCGTATGTATATGAGATCGTTGAAGTTAATGCCATCGGTATCGTTGAGTACTGTATTTTTTTGGTAGTCTTTGAAAATCAGTGAACACTTTTTGTTATAAGATGAAGCAATTCAGAACATTAAACTCAGTCACGAGCTAGAAGAACGACAGGTTCCTTGAACCCTTTTACCAAAATTTGGACCAATCCAACGCAAGTCCGGCAGTATTTAAGTAAAGCTGGTGTTGATTGTTGGAAATTAACTGGAATGCAGACAGAAATGGCTGCTTTCATAAGGGTAATAAGCTACTTCGACTATCATGCACCAATATTATATAAGGGGAATAACAAAACATGGATTTTATACAAACCACTATCGCTGCCATTGTCCGTCACTTGACGGCGATGTACAACATGCTTGTACGTGAACGAGCTGACTCTGAGCTTGACGCGAGCGCCTACTTTGTTGAGAGATTCAGGTGGATACAGTTGAACTCAGCTGAATTAGTCTCAACTAGAACAGTTCCAATCCAACATGTTAGAGGACAAAAGCCGTTTACAATGCTATCACATACTCGGCGTCATTATTCAAATGAATCAAACTAGACGAAACGGAATAATTGAAAACTATAAAGAAACAAAAAAAAAAAAATTTTTTACTATATACTGAGAATGTGATAGCATCGTAAATGGTCTCTGTCCCTGCACATGTTGGATTGAAACTGTTTTGGATGAAACTGATTCAGTCGAGTTGCTTGCGCGCTCCCAGTTCCTCCACCTGAAATCCTCTACGTAGTAAGCGCTCGCGTCGAGCTCAGAACCAGCTCGTTCACGTACGAATATACTGTACATCGCCATCAAGTGACGGACGACGGCGGCGACAACGATTCGTATAAAATTCATGTTTTATTTTTCCCCTTATATATTGATGCATGATTAGTCGAAGTAGCTTATTTCCGTTATGCATACAGTCGCAGTAGATTATTATATTATGTAAGCAGTCATTTTTGTGTTTTCCAGTCAATCTCAAGTAATAAATCAATACCAGTTTTGCGTAAATACTGTTACATCTGTTAGAAATCCAGTCATATTACTAAGTCGAAAGATTGACGAAGCCAGCCTCTGTTCTTCTCTTAAGTGTTGGTTCGAACTGAGTCAAATGAGCTGCACTGCTTGTGCGCGCTGACAGGTGGTTCGGATCTAACAACCAGCTATCGTCAATGTAGAACGGTCTCTCAGGCGAGAGCTCCGAGTCTGTGCTATCGCGTGCAAACATAGTGTACGCCAGGCGACATACGTAGCGAACGAATGCAGCGGATGCGGTGCGGATAGAATTCATGTTCTCAAATCCTCCTTATACTATACGATGCGCCATGGTAAGTAGGTACCGGTCGAAGGAGCACAATGTTGTCTAGTGAAATCTATCACATTTGCCTGCATTGGTACAACGATTATTATTTACCCTCTTCAACATTTTTTATTTATTTTTTTAACCTACCTACAAGAATTCCTAATATGTAGCTGTGACAGATAGGTAGTCTTAGGTATAAATACGTTATAAAACTATATTAGGACGCTATCCCACGGGCGTTTTACGAGCGTTGGCGCTTCTCTGACGTCTGCGCAGCGCCAACTTTGCGAGTTTCTAGTGGTAAAGCGCCGACGCGACGTTAACGTCGCGAGTTTCTTGCGTTTTTTGGCAACAGGTACAACCACGCCGTCCCGTTCTTTGTATCTGTGTGGGCGCGGGTGGGGGTTATGGCAGGCGGCCATTTGCACGGTAGTTGCTTTAGCGAGCGTACGTAGGCACTGGCACGATTCGGAATGCAGTCACTATCAGCAAACGAGTTCGATATCGAACTATTTATAAATGAAATTCTAAATCGACCTGTGTTATGGGATATGTCAAAACGAGAATACAGTGATCGTGTTGCTAAAAAATATATATACAGCCTGTATGAGAAATTTAATTGTATTATTTTTCTTACATACCTCAAAGTTATAACAAGCCTCTCTTCTGGTGACACTGAATTTCTGAGATTAGTGTCTAAATACTGTATGTCATTTTTAATCACTTCTAAAAGTTCGTTAAATGTAGTCTCCGGCATTCGCAAATATTTATAAAATTCCGATTCATTATTTTTAATATTATTCGAGTACAGTGCGAAATATTCACTTTCTTGTAATCGATTGGACCATAAAGGATTTTCCCAAAATTGACGATGAGACTTTATTTTTCTTTTACGTCGTTTTCGTCGAAGTAGCAAAGCCAACAGTAGTGTTTCCTCGTCGGAATCCATTTTGTCTCTGATTACACCGCAAATCACAGCATGTGTGCGACGTTAACGTTGCATTCAGCGGATGTAACGCTTGCCAATAGAAACTCGCGACGTTAACGTCGCGTCTGCGCGACGTTGGCGTTTATTAGTTGCTTAATTGCGTACACAAAAGTAAAAAAAAATACTGACTCGCGCATACCACCGCAGATTTCAATAAACATAAACAATGCATTGCCCGCAAGAAGCCAAGGTCCTGGCTACCGCGCGGCACCGCGACGCGCTTATCGCTGTGACGTCACTTTTATCATGACTCGTCATCGTGCCTTCGCGCGCCGTATGTATATGAGATCGTTGAAGTTAATGTCATCGGTATCATTGAGTACTGTATTTTTTTGGTAGTCTTTGAAAATCAGTGAACACTTTTTGTTATAAGATGAAGCGATTCAGAACATTAAACTCAGTTACGAGCTAGAAGAACGACAGGTTCCTTGAACCCTTTTACCAAAATTTGGACCAATCCAACGCAAGTCCAGCAGTATTTAAGTAAAACTGGTGTTGATTGTTGGAAATTAACTGGAATGCAGACAGAAATGGCTGCTTTCAAAAGGGTAATAAGCTACTTCGACTATCATGCACCAATATTATATAAGGGGAATAACAAAACATGGATTTTATACGAACCACTATCGCTGCCATTGTCCGTCACTTGACGGCGATGTACAATATGCTTGTACGTGAACGAGCTGACTCTGAGCTTGACGCGAGCGCCTACTTTGTTGAGAGATTCAGGTGGATACGTCGAGTCCGCCTACTCTGTATTGTGTTCGTATAACCGACATCGTTTTGTAGTCTCGCGACGTCGCACGCGCCCACAGCGACGAGCAGGGGCGTGCATACCTTACAGGCTATTAGGCCTAGCCTACCCTACCAACAACGCCAAATGCATTTATTATAAGTTTGTAATAAAATAATACAAAATATTAAAAAAAAACCTTAAAAATCCTGTTAGAA
This sequence comes from Noctua fimbriata, assembly GCA_905163415.1. Classification (NCBI taxonomy): domain Eukaryota; kingdom Metazoa; phylum Arthropoda; class Insecta; order Lepidoptera; family Noctuidae; genus Noctua; species Noctua fimbriata. Next base: position 6,362,068 of record LR990945.1, read on the forward strand.
CACTTATAGCAACTTGTCGCGCCCGTGTGACGTAACTCAAACTCACACTATACTGTAAGGTAAGTTCGTAGCTACAAATTGTCAATTCTGAGGCTAGACGTCAGAAAGCCTATAAAACAATATATTTCATTCATAATTTTACGCACACTATTACATATTACCGTGTGTAGGAACGGCACACATGTGTAGATTATGGGCGTAACTCCGTTCACTGTAGACGATCACCACGAGTTATGATTGGCTAGCTAGATTATTGAATGAAAAAATATTAGAGCAGTGTTCCCAATTTGTGGACATTTCCCCGTTTTGTGGGGAATTTGAGCAAAAGAGACAGACACGATAGTTTCCTTAATGACTAGAAAGAAAGAAAGAAAGAAAATATATTTATTTGCCGCAGGTACATGACGTGCATCACACAAAACTACAAAAAAAAAAAAAAATAACAAAACACAAATAAAACAAATAAATACAACAGGATGGAACAAAAAAGAAAAAAATTAACAGCTTGCACGTCGTGACTGCGACAAGCAGGTTACCACTCAGCATGATGCTGTGCTATGGGGGGCCCACAACACAACGCTGGTTTTCAGTGGTCACCTGTGAAAAAAAACGTACGGAAGCCAAGACAGCGTATATATTTTTACATAAATATGATAATAAAATAAACAGTACTTGGGTTATACTTATAATATAAAACAACTACCTCTAGGAAATATAATAAACACTACTAGATACAATTAAAAGAACATGAAGCTATTGTCGAATTTATACTTTCCACAAAAATTATAAATTGTGTTTATAAGAATTGCAAAAGCCCTATAAAAATAATTAAAAACTACATTAATTTTATTTTTCGCTTTGATTTTTGGGGAGTTTGGAAAAAAAATATGACAACACCACCGTTACTATCGTCTGTCACTTATGTCAGAAAAATTTTTAGTAGCCATATTGTTTCATGTGACAAGCAAATTATAATCAATCATGAATGTTTTTATATCTAACTTAAGTTATAACTTATAAGTCATTCGTTTTGAAACGTACATTCATGTAAATATTATTTGTTAAGTACATTTACACTTAAAGATGGTATTCTGTTGTGAAGTGTGTGGTGATTACGTGTGTTAGAAGTTAAAAGCAATAAGTTTTCACAATTATCGTTTAATGATAAGATTCATGTGGTGTCTGAAGATAGATGTATACCCGAATTACGAGAGTTAATCCAAAAATATGATAATTCACCTCGTACTCGTCATTTCAATCTTCAAAATATTATGCAACATTTAAGCTGGCTGTGTGGGTAAGCGCTTCTATTTTACACACAAATAAATTATATTGTTTTCCGTGCATTTTGTTTAATACCTGCCCACACGCCCAAGTGCCAAAATTGGGACCGGAACGAAAAAGCTTAACTGCTCAACGCCCAATTTTATTATTACTTATTTTTTTTGTTGACAGCGCACTCTGTGTTATTTTTTAGAATTTTTCTAACGAAGCGACATCCTTCGTTCTTGTACTGATAGAAAGCCATTGAAGTACCTCATTTTTTAGACAGATGGCGTTGTTTCCAATTAGCTTAATTAAAATTTTATACGCTGTGGGTAAAGTTGAATTTTGAGTGAATTAATAGCTGTTTATTTTTTCTGTGGTTGTGTTTTGAAGTGATAGTTGTAGGAGTTTGTTATTTGTTTGGTAAATAATATTATATACCTTTTTGTTCCTGTTTTTACGGCCTTTCGAATGACACATGTGAATTTCGAATCGATTTGTAAATTGAATGATTAAATTGAAAAGTTAGTTTATAATTTTGTCAGAAAAATCTTTAAATTAATAAAAACGTGATATAACTATTTTAGGTAAATTGCTAGTTTGTACTTAGTCATTGTGAATTAAAAAAAAAAGCGTGATTAATAACAAACGATTTAGTACCAATTCATTCCATACCATTTAGTTAAAAGTTCGAAGGTGTGTAATGATTTGCTTACGTAGTGTAGGTATTTGTTTTGACTAGAAAACTAGTCAACGCGATGTTATTAATATCTTTAGTTCAAATTTTGTGTGAAGAGTGGTCACTATTATGATGTTATTTGATGCCTACTGAGTAAGGCTATAATTTAGGTTCAAAAAAACATAGGGTCATCGCTTTAAATTTTGAAATAATACAAGTTTTATTATGTTTTGGCTTATAAAACACAAAGGCAGTTATTCAAAGTTACTAGCCTACCCTCCGAGGAGGACCAGTGCACGCCACTGGCGACGAGTATACGTTTGAACGGATCACACAACAATCGCGCGCGTGAGACACGTCGCGGACAAGAAATACAAACGACAACACGCATCGCAACCCTCACTGGCACTGGTAATGTTATCACCGACCGAAGAATCGCGAGCGCGCGTGTGTTTTCACACACGTCCGCCGCGTTTCTTTTGTACGTCCGCACGCGCGTACACAATGTGCATACTTCACGTAAATCATCGAGCGCGACACGAGTCGTTCGACAAATGTCTTTTATACAATCTGTATAATGTATCGTTATATTTGAACGGACAACTCTCGAAGTCCCTGCGCGCATACGCACGCATTAAACATCTCGCGCAGAACCGTCAAATGCGTGTTACATGTGATTTCTCACATGAAACGCAATGTGGCATTTGTATTTTATACAGCCGGCCCTCAGACAGGAGTGGTCCTGGATGTGTCTCCACGGACCGCAATGTGCGTTCGAAATGTCGATGTTCAAATGTGTCCTGCAGTTCACACTATGACGCGCAGTTAACTGCGTACTTCATCGACCCGCGAGCCAAGTGATCCACCGTCCAGGGTAATAGTTTCGTTACGCATATAACAAACATATATTACCACATGGATGTAAATATACATAAATCGATAAATGTTACAAGAAATAAATCAAATATATTATTGTTGTATAAATAATCAAATTAAAAAAATTCAATCCCACCGCAGTATGAGGGACGATTGTGTTAACGAACGCGTCCAACGGTACTCTTGGTGCGGGTTTTTAGACCAGTCTTCGTACCGTGCGAGGACGCGACGCGAGAACGACGCGCGTTTCGCTTCAAACCAGGCGCTAGGCCCTACGTTCGTCGAAACGCGCGTTTCTATCCTCTATTACATTAATTGTAACAACACAGACACAACACACAGGCGACAACGACAAACAGCAACGCGACTTCTCGTCGTCGTCCGTCGTAGTGCGTGCGCGCGCGTCTGTGTGTTTTGTTTTTGGGTTGTATGGTAAGTAGGTACCGGTCGAAGGAGCACAATGTTGTCTAGTGAAATCTATCACATTTGCCGGCATTCTAGACGTGGAATGGCATCATCAAGGCTCTTACAGCTTTGTACCATAAATCAAAAAAATCAAAAAATTGCAACTGCATTTGGCACGCAGATCGACTTGGAAATCTATCAATGTACTACCGCGCTCACTGACGGTCGACCACTTTTCACCCTTATGCCCTGAGTAATAAGATTGAAAAGTGGTCAACCGTCAATGAGCGCGGTTTGTACTAGACGCTTGCGAGGGTTTGTGTTGATTACCAACCAAGGTTGGAGTGCTAAAATAGTCAGAAATTGCAAATAAATTTTCCCATACATTTTGGATGAAAATTTTACACAATTTTTTTTAATGATAATCTATCCTGTGAACAACCTTTGTACTAAGAGTTCTTGAAATTCGCATAAAAAATGGATTTTGTATAGGAACTGACTCGATCAGCTGATCAGACAGCTGTGAACCTGTGTTTAGGTCTCTGAGGATACTGACTTTTCCATGTTGGTACATATTGAAGGTGGCAATTTTACACATACGTTTAAAAAAAATACTGACTCGCGCATACCACCGCAGATTTCAATAAACATAAACAATGCATTGCCCGCAAGAAGCCAAGGTCCTGGCTACCGCGCGGCACCGCGACGCGCTTATCGCTGTGACGTCACTTTTATCATGACTCGTCATCGTGTCTTCGCGCGCCGTATGTATATGAGATCGTTGAAGTTAATGTCATCGGTATCATTGAGTACTGTATTTTTTTGGTAGTCTTTGAAAATCAGTGAACACTTTTTAATATAAGATGAAGCGATTCAGAACATTAAACTCAGTTACGAGCTAGAAAAACGACAGGTTCCTTGAACCCTTTTACCAAAATTTGGACCAATCCAACGCAAGTCCAGCAGTATTTAAGTAAAACTGGTGTTGATTGTTGGAAATTAACTGGAATGCAGACAGAAATGGCTGCTTTCATAAGGGTAATAAGCTACTTCGACTATCATGCACCAATATTATATAAGGGGAATAACAAAACATGGATTATATACGAACCACTATCGCTGCCATTGTCCGTCACTTGACAGCGATGTACAATATGCTTGTACGTGAACGAGCTGACTCTGAGCTTGACGCGAGCGCCTACTTTGTTGAGAGATTCAGGTGGATACAGTTGAACCGAGCTGAATTAGTCTCAACCACCACTTTTCACCCTTATGCCTGAGTAATAAGATTGAAAAGTGGTCAACCGTCAGTGAGCGCGGTTTGTACTAGACGCTTGCGAGGGTTCGTGTTGATGAATCGTGCCCACGCCATAACTACGTGACGAAGTGCTACATGGTAGTAAACATGTTTAAATTGTTATATAAATATTAAAATTGTTAAAATTGTTAGGTATATAAATATATAAATATTTCATACTTGCCCGTCTATGAAAAAAAAAATTGTCAAGTGTGAGTCGTTTTTTTATGTTTTGATACTTCGCGTGGCACGGTCAGATAATGACTGAGGGGTGATTTTCTCCAAATTTTTTCCAGACCCCCAGATATCGAGATTTTTGTGACGTCAGAGGGCTCTCGGCCAATCAGAGACCAGGGTTTCGATTACCCTGTCGAGATTGTCCTCGACGGGGCAGTCGAGGCACGGTCGAGTCCAGGTACCTACCTTTGCTCTCGCGCGCGACTCATTTCTTCTCCGACCGTTGTACAGTGAGGAGGAGAAGAAAAAGAATAAAAAATTACGCCGGTCTACGAACCTTTATTTTTATTAGGGGGCCAAAAAATAACTTGAAAAATTTGAAGTAGACATGTCTTCGTGCACCGGTACTGTATACGTCTCTCATGGTGTGGTTATTCGTGAGTTTGATCGTGACGCTAATGCTGCGAAGAACATACTAATCAACTATACACGGTCTGCCCTCTGCAGGCCAGGATGTTCCACGAGCGGCATCGTAATCTCCTAGATATTGTAACTCGATCGCAATAAGGTCCAATTTCGTACTTGAACTTTGTTGAGGTCGGGCCTTAGGAGGTTATTCGTCTTGTTTAGGTACTGTTACAAATATAACTGACTCGCACATTTTATTAAACAAATCAAGTAAGAAAACTCAAATCAATGTGTCTATCGTATAAAAGCATTGCCCCCGCGAGGCCAAGGTCACTGATACAACCGCGGCGGCGAACGCCGCGTCGAGAAGCCGTTATCTCAATGATGTCACTTTTATCATGACTCGTCATTCTGTTTCCGCGCGGGGCATGTATTATGCGTTCATTGAAGTTAATGTTATCGGTGCCTTGAGTACCGTATTTTTTTTTTATAATATATGTATTTTAGGAAAGTTTGAGCAAGACAGTAAGGGGAACTACGTCTTAGGAAATTATCCATATTTTTTAATAAAATTTCGATGATCCTTATTGACAGAATTTCAAAAAAATGTACTAAGTACTAATAATTTGCAAGAAAATGGCCATTTTAACTTTTTTTTGCTTTATTGATCCCAATCGATTCTGTTTCCCATACTGATAAAAAAACTTCTACGGACCAACCAAGGTTGGAGTACTAAAAAAGTCAGAAATTGCAAATAAATTTGCCCATACATTTTGTATGAAAATTTTACACAATTTTTTTTTAATGATAATCGATCCTGTGAACAACTCTTGTACTACGAGTTCTAGAAATTCGCATAAAAAATGGATTTTGTATAGGAACTGACTCGGACTGACCCGCGCATACCACCGCAGATTTCAATAAACATAAACAATGCATTGCGCCCAAGAAGCCAAGGTCGCGGCACCGCGACGCGCTTATCGCAGTGACGTCACTTTTATCATGACTCGTCATCGTGTCTTCGCGCGCCTTATGTATATGAGATCGTTGAAGTTAATGTCATCGGTATCACTGAGCACTGTATTTTATGGTAGTCTTTGAAAATCAGTGAACACTTTTTGTTATAAGATGAAGCGATTCAGAACATTAAACTCAGTTACGAGCTAGAAGAACGACAGGTTCCTTGAACCCTTTTACCAAAATTTGGACCAATCCAACGCAAGTCCAGCAGTATTTAAGTAAAACTGGTGTTGATTGTTGGAAATTAACTGGAATGCAGACAGAAATGGCTGCTTTCATAAGGGTAATAAGCTACTTCGACTATCATGCACCAATATTATATAAGGGGAATAACAAAACATGGATTTTATACAAACCACTATCGCTGCCATTGTCCGTCACTTGACGGCGATGTACAACATGCTTGTACGTGAACGAGCTGACTCTGAACTTGACGCGAGCGCCTACTTTGTTGAGAGATTCAGGTGGATACAGTTGAACTCAGCTGAATTAGTCTCAACTAGAACAGTTCCAATCCAACATGTTAGAGGACAAAAGCCGTTTACAATGCTATCACATACTCGGCGCCATTATTCAAATGAATCAAACTAGACGAAACGGAATAATTGAAAACTATAAAGAAACAAAAAAAAAATATTTTTTTTGTAGTTTTTTTAGTAAAATCATCTATTCCGGTACTGTTGCTTTCAGAGCAAGGGCATGTTTAGTTGTTGAACTTGTCGTCAGACTTCGGGCACGGCGCATGGATCACGAATACTGAGAATGTGATAGCATCGTAAATGGTCTCTGTCCCTGCACATGTTGGATTGGAACTGTTCTGGATGAAACTGATTCAGTCGAGTTGCTTGCACGCTCCCAGTTCCTCCACCTGAAATCCTCTACGAAGTAAGCGCTCGCGTCGAGCTCGGAACCAGCTCGTTCACGTACGAATATACTGTACATCGCCATCAAGTGACGGACGACGGCGGCGACAACGATTCGTATAAAATTCATGTTTTATTTTTCCCCTTATATATTGATGCATGATTAGTCGAAGTAGCTTATTTCCGTTATGCATACAGTCGCAGTAGATTATTATATTATGTAAGCAGTCATTTTTGTGTTTTCCAGTCAATCTCAAGTAATAAATCAATACCAGTTTTGCGTAAATACTGTTACATCTGTTAGAAATCCAGTCATATTACTAAGTCGAAAGATTGACGAAGCCAGCCGATTACACCGCAAATCACAGCATGTGTGCGACGTTAACGTTGCGTTCAGCGGATGTAACGCTTGCCAATAGAAACTCGCGACGTTAGCGTCGCGTCTGCGCGACGTTGGCGTTTATTAGTTGCTTAATTGCGTACACAAAAGTAAAAAAAAATACTGACTCGCGCATACCACCGCAGATTTCAATAAACATAAACAATGCATTGCCCGCAAGAAGCCAAGGTCCTGGCTACCGCGCGGCACCGCGACGCGCTTATCGCTGTGACGTCACTTTTATCATGACTCGTCATCGTGCCTTCGCGCGCCGTATGTATATGAGATCGTTGAAGTTAATGTCATCGGTATCATTGAGTACTGTATTTTTTTGGTAGTCTTTGAAAATCAGTGAACACTTTTTGTTATAAAATGAAGCGATTCAGAACATTAAACTCAGTTACGAGCTAGAAGAACGACAGGTTCCTTGAACCCTTTTACCAAAATTTGGACCAATCCAACGCAAGTCCAGCAGTATTTAAGTAAAACTGGTGTTGATTGTTGGAAATTAACTGGAATGCAGACAGAAATGGCTGCTTTCATAAGGGTAATAAGCTACTTCGACTATCATGCACCAATATTATATAAGGGGAATAACAAAACATGGATTTTATACAAACCACTATCGCTGCCATTGTCCGTCACTTGACGGCGATGTACAACATGCTTGTACGTGAACGAGCTGACTCTGAGCTTGACGCGAGCGCCTACTTTGTTGAGAGATTCAGGTGGATACAGTTGAACTCAGCTGAATTAGTCTCAACTAGAACAGTTCCAATCCAACATGTTAGAGGACAAAAGCCGTTTACAATGCTATCACATACTCGGCGCCATTATTCAAATGAATCAAACTAGACGAAACGGAATAATTGAAAACTATAAAGAAACAAAAAAAAAATATTTTTTTTGTAGTTTTTTTAGTAAAATCATCTATTCCGGTACTGTTGCTTTCAGAGCAAGGGCATGTTTAGTTGTTGAACTTGTCGTCAGACTTCGGGCACGGCGCATGGATCACGAATACTGAGAATGTGATAGCATCGTAAATGGTCTCTGTCCCTGCACATGTTGGATTGGAACTGTTCTGGATGAAACTGATTCAGTCGAGTTGCTTGCACGCTCCCAGTTCCTCCACCTGAAATCCTCTACGAAGTAAGCGCTCGCGTCGAGCTCAGAACCAGCTCGTTCACGTACGAATATACTGTACATCGCCGTCAAGTGACGGACGACGGCGGCGACAACGATTCGTATAAAATTCATGTTTTATTTTTCCCCTTATATATTGATGCATGATTAGTCGAAGTAGCTTATTTCCGTTATGCATACAGTCGCAGTAGATTATTATATTATGTAAGCAGTCATTTTTGTGTTTTCCAGTCAATCTCAAGTAATAAATCAATACCAGTTTTGCGTAAATACTGTTACATCTGTTAGAAATCCAGTCATATTACTAAGTCGAAAGATTGACGAAGCCAGCCGATTACACCGCAAATCACAGCATGTGTGCGACGTTAACGTTGCGTTCAGCGGATGTAACGCTTGCCAATAGAAGCTCGCGACGTTAGCGTCGCGTCTGCGCGACGTTGGCGTTTATTAGTTGCTTAATTGCGTACACAAAAGTAAAAAAAAATACTGACTCGCGCATACCACCGCAGATTTCAATAAACATAAACAATGCATTGCCCGCAAGAAGCCAAGGTTCTGGCTACCGCGCGGCACCGCGACGCGCTTATCGCTGTGACGTCACTTTTATCATGACTCGTCATCGTGCCTTCGCGCTCCGTATGTATATGAGATCGTTGAAGTTAATGTCATCGGTATCATTGAGTACTGTATTTTTTTGGTAGTCTTTGAAAATCAGTGAACACTTTTTGTTATAAGATGAAGCGATTCAGAACATTAAACTCAGTTACGAGCTAGAAGAACGACAGGTTCCTTGAACCCTTTTACCAAAATTTGGACCAATCCAACGCAAGTCCAGCAGTATTTAAGTAAAACTGGTGTGATTGTTGGAAATTAACTGGAATGCAGACAGAAATGGCTGCTTTCATAAGGGTAATAAGCTACTTCGACTATCATGCACCAATATTATATAAGTTGAATAACAAAACATGGATTTTATACAAACCACTATCGCTGCCATTGTCCGTCACTTGACGGCGATGTACAACATGCTTGTACGTGAACGAGCTGACTCTGATCTTGACGCGAGCGCCTACTTTGTTGAGAGATTCAGGTGGATACAGTTGAACTCAGCTGAATTAGTCTCAACTAGAACAGTTCCAATCCAACATGTTAGAGGACAAAAGCCGTTTACAATGCTATCACATACTCGGCGCCATTATTCAAATGAATCAAACTAGACGAAACGGAATAATTGAAAACTATAAAGAAACAAAAAAAAATATTTTTTTTTGTAGTTTTTTTAGTAAAATCATCTATTCCGGTACTGTTGCTTTCAGAGCAAGGGCATGTTTAGTTGTTGAACTTGTCGTCAGACTTCGGGCACGGCGCATGGATCACGAATACTGAGAATGTGATAGCATCGTAAATGGTCTCTGTCCCTGCACATGTTGGATTGAAACTGTTCTGGATGAAACTGATTCAGTCGAGTTGCTTGCGCGCTCCCAGTTCCTCCACCTGAAATCCTCTACGTAGTAAGCGCTCGCGTCGAGCTCAGAACCAGCTCGTACGAATATACTGTACATCGCCATCAAGTGACGGACGACGGCGGCGACAACGATTCGTATAAAATTCATGTTTTATTTTTCCCCTTATATATTGATGCATGATTAGTCGAAGTAGCTTATTTCCGTTTGTTGAACGTTTATTTAAAAATCCAAAAACTTCTCCTTCAAAATAACTTTATTGGTATTACAATATGATAATCATGAACAACTCGCTTCGTAGCTCAAAGATGACTGCCGTGGAATCACTCCTTGGTCATGAGCATGATTCTCAGCCGTACGTATGTACTCAACTGACTACTAACGACATTTTCCCGCCGTTACCGTATCGGAAGTCAAAATTGAGCTACGAATTTAAAATAACATTATGAATAATTTTACAAATAAAATATAAGATTATTCTAAAAATACAAGTAAAAATCAACATAATTCATAGTATAATAAACAATAATTAATATATTACTTAAAACAAACTTCCGTAAATCAACGAGTTTTGATAGAATTCACAACTTATTTATATTTAAATTGGCAAAGGTATTTAAAAATGCACAATATTTAATAGAAATTAATACATGAATTTTAATCAAGCTTACAATTCGTCCATCCTGATTAATTTCGCGTCCCCGCGAACGACACCATTAGGCAAAAACAACTATTTGAATATATTACATAAAAATAAAAATTACCCAAACATTCAATAAATACTTCATAGTATTAATTATTCTTAAATGACAATGTTATGTCAGTTATTGTGCACATTGCACTTCAAAGTAGTCTTTCGCTCATAGCGACTCTCATAGTTATGTGCACATTGCACTTTAAAGCAGCCTTTCGCTCATAGCGGCTTATATAGTTATGTGCACATTGCACTTCAAAGTAGCCTTTCGCTCATAGCGGCTTATATAGTTATGTGCACATTGCACTTCAAAGAAGCCTTTCGCTCATAGCGGCTTATATAGTTATGTGCACATTGCACTTCAAAGAAGCCTTTCGCTCATAGCGGCTTATATAGTTATGTGCACATTGCACTTTAAAAGTAATTCGCTCATAGCGGCTTATATAGTTATGTGCACATTGCACTTCAAAGTACTTAACACTCAAGCTCATAACAGTGTAGGTTAACAATAATGTAATTATCAGTATTCAATTTAGTAACAAAAGTTTGCATTTAATAATCACCCCTAAAAGAATATTCTAAGTTATTCATTCATTTATTGTTTTTAAAACTAGTCTCTGTACAAATCACATAAATTGTTTCATTACATTTAACAAATAAAATAAAGTGTTAATAAACTTAATCATTATGAAATTTACTCATTACTATACACATACATTAAATATTCAGACACCGCAACATAGGTTTCTCTTACTCTAATCTTATATTATTTTAATCATCTGTACTCTCGCCAGAAGATGACTCACTACCTTTACTATTAAAACAAAGCCAAGGATGTATTTTGTCTATAGAAAATATACCCTTATACTTTGACGCTCCTTTCTTTTTAGTAATAGGAGTATCTTCAATCTCATACCTATCGTGATCCAAAACTTTAGTTATTCTATATGGCCCTGAGCATTTAGCTAATAATTTTCTACTTTTCCCTACAGTATGTACTGCTCTTTCAACTCTCACTAACTCTCCAATTTTAAATTTAAGCGGTTGCTTTCTTTTTTTATCGTACCGATTCTTCTGTTTTTCCTGAGACTTTTTTGTATGATCGTCTACTTCATCCCTAATCTCACGTAATTTATCATTACAGTTGCTTAATTCACTTTCGTCATGTGTGTTTTTAACTATATCATCATCAATTTCCGAAACTAGGCTACCTTCATTAATCCCAGTAAGCCTTAGCCCAAACAAAACCTCAGAAGGGGTTTTACCCGTACCTTTGTTTAGGGTGTTGTTTAGGCCCCACTGTACCTGTAATAGTCTGTCATCCCAAAGTCTTTCGTCTTTACCATGATTTTGTGAAGCTAAAGAATCCAAAATTGTTCTATTATACCGCTCCACCTGACCATTTGCTCTAGGTGAAGCCACTGCATTTTTTATATGATGGACTCCTATTTCAGTAAGAAAACTTTTAAACTTCGAACTTGTAAATGACGTGCCTCTATCACTGATAAGTCGTTTTGGTAACCCTAATGTACCAAAATAATCCCTAAGAACTGCAATAGTGGAAGTGGACTTGGTATTTTTAACCGCCTTTAACACAATAAATTTTGTGAACGACTCTACAATCACCAAAATGTAACAATTTTTCCTTTTTGATTTTACGAATGGACCAACATGATCCACATGAATAGTGTGAAAGGGCGTATTTACTTTAGGTATAGGGTGCAAGAAACCCTGCTTTTTTCCCGCCGGTAATTTATTATGAGCACACTCTAAACAGGAATTGACATATTTTTGAATAAACTTTCGCATGCGAGGAAACCAGTAATGTTCTTTTATTTTATCTAAAGTCTTATCTCATCATGATTTTTCTGGAGGATTTGCCACCGACAACCCTTTGGCACCACCCACCTTAATCCGTCTTCAGTTACTTTATAAACCCTATCGCGCTTTAGGACGAAATTCTTACGTATTTCTACCATGTCATCGAAGTCTTTTTCAGAAAGAATTTTCCTGATGCGTTGTATTTCGGAGTCCGCTAGCTGTACCGTCGTTAACCAATCATCAGTTATCGTCATAATATCAAAAGTGTCAATAGCCTGAATTATCCCTGCATTTTCCATAGTCGGGTTCCTACTCAATGCATCAACGTGAATCATGCCTTTACCGGATTTGTATACCACGTTACAATCATACTCCTGAATCAAACTCCACCATCGCGCAACTCGGGGTAACATGTCTCGTTTTAAAAACGTTGCTCTAAGAGAGTTACAGTCTGTTACAATGGAGAAGTTTAACCCAAGTACGTATGTTCTGAACTTTACTAGAGCAGCAATAACGGCAAGAGTCTCTAACTCATACGACGAAAAATGGGACTCCTCAGGTGAAGTCTGTCTACTGTAGTAAGCTACCGGTTTGAAAACTCCATCGATTTGTTTTTGAAGTAAAACACTACCTATACCGTGTTTGCTCGCGTCTGTGTGTATTTGAGTTTCAAGATAAGGATTATACAATGCTAGTACAGGCCTAGAAATCAGTGCATTTTTCAGCTTAACAAATGCTTCTTCTTGAGCTTGTGACCAAACCCAAACAGAGTTTTTCTTTAATAATTTTGTAAGGGGACGAGCTATCTCTCCGAAACCCCTGATAAAACGACGGAAAAAACTGGCTAGGCCGATAAACTGTCGAACATTGTGGACATCTTTTGGCTTAGGAAAGTTTTTAACGGATTCAATTTTCTTAAAGCCCGGCCTTACACCTTCGTTGGAAATTTCAAAACCTAAGTAGTCAACATGATTTTGAAAGAAATAACATTTTTGCGGTTTTAATGTTAAGCCTGCCTCCCTAAACTTTTGAAGTACGATTTCTAATCTTTCGATGCCTTCGTCAAATGACCTACTGGGTACCAAGATATCATCCATATAAGCCAATGCAATATTATAGCGTAAATTGCCCAAGACCAAATTGATAGTTCGCTGGAAAACGGCTGGTGCATTGGCTAGACCGAAGGGCATTCTAGTAAATTCAAACTGCCCATCGGGCGTTACAAACGAGCTTTTACGCCTGCTTTCTTCAGTAAGTGGAATTTGGTAATACCCAGATGCCAGATCTAAAGCAGAAAAGTACCTATTCCCAGCCAAACGATCAATTTGGTCCTCAATACGAGGCAGTGGATAATGTTGCTTAATAGTTTTCTTATTCAGGGCACGATAGTCTACACAAAGCCGTTTATCTCCAGTTTTCTTTTTCACTAACAGAACCGGACTCGCGTATGGAGACTGAGACTCTTTTATTATGTCATATTTTAAGAGTTCGTCAATCATAATTCTAACTTCTTCCCGTTCTGAATGACTTAACTTGTATGGTCGATAAACGACTGGCTCCGTATCTACTAACTGAATATTCATTTCTGCAACCGTTGTCTGACCTAATTCAGACAAATCCTTGGCAAAACAATCGCGATATTGGTTCAAAGTATTGAATAATTTAATTCTCTGATTTACGTCTAAATTGTCATCAATATTGAGGTCATCCAATGTTAATGGAGGTTTACCGCCGCGATTTTGAACTTCGTGTATTCTATTAATGATTTTAATATTATTATTAATTCGAAAAGCACGTGCCAAGACTTGCCCCTTATTAAATTGAATTGATTTATTATCATGGTTTAGAATAGTTAAGTAACCACTACCATTTTTTATATTGTAAGGGCCAATTTCTACACTATAGTTTAAGCGATGACCATTTTCAACGAAAATAATTCCATTGAATTCGAAATCGGTAAATACTTTTACAGAAATACAACCTTCAGCCTTAACAGTTTTGAAAGACTTCAAAACCAGTCGTGAATCATCTTGCACTCGTTTATCATTAATCACCAAATTTGTATCAGATTTAAATACCCATATTTGGGGTTGTTCCGTAGCCGTCTGACCAATAAGTAGGTCATAGTTTAGATAACTATCAGGTACAACAATCGCCTCGACAGAAATTTTAGCATTGTCAATCATTAACGAAATTTTAGTCTTACCTAATGCATTCACGTATGTATTACCAAAGCCTTTAAGAGACGGCAAATTATTTGTCTCCCATTTTTCACGCGGTACAATTACTTTTATAACTGATTCCTTGACTAACGTACACTGACTACCAAAATCTACGTACCCGGTCAACTGGACATTATTAACGTTAACACCTTTGATAAATTTGCTGTCTGCCCCTAAATTTCTACTATTATCTAGTCATAATGTCTTAACTTCGGCTTTTGTCCAAACGCTTCTATTACAGCTAGGATCATCATGACCAATACGCTTACATTTTTGGCACTTAACAATAGGTTTTTTACATTCTGGTACCGTGTTCCATGGCAGTTAAAACACTTCAAAACTCTAACCACTTCATGTTTTACAGGTTTACGCGTTTCGGTTACAGAACGTACTGGTTTCTTATTGAACCTATCGAATCGCTCATGTTTGACACCCCTCAGATAGCCCAGCAATTTATCAGCATCCTCAAAACCTACTGCTTCTGCTCCGTACCGAACTGATCTATCATCTATTCCGTAAACAATGCAGTCAATCGCATTCCTACCTTCTATACCACACCTATTCAAAGCTATTAATTTTCATAATAGTACTCTTCTAAATCATCTCCAAACTTTGCCCTTTTAGCTAACATTTCCGTAAGCAAATGGCCATAATTTTCGTACGACGGAAAAGCAGATTTAAGTTTTTCGACCCATTCATCCCATGTAAGCAAAATTGATGGCTGTCCTTCATACCACTTTTTGGCAGTACCTACTAGCTTTGGGAGAGCATAGTGAGCCGTCTGTTTACAATCCCAGCCGTAGATCTCAGAGCATTCTTTAACTTTATTCAACCAAGTAACAACTGTTTGGTTTTTCAATTTAGGATCGAATTCTGGAACTACATTACTATTGGTAAATCTTTCTTTATGCTCTGGATTTACAGCTGAAATGGATTGCAACGATTCTTTGATTATTTTAAGTAATTCATTATTAACAGCATCGGTAGATGCAGGCTGCGGCGGCGCAGATGTAGTGGTTTCATTCGTAAAAGAGCTGACTGGACTACGTGATCTATTAATGCTTTCTCTGCGAGGGGTCTGCAATCTCAGACGCCTCTGCCTACTAAGACTACGATCTATAATTCTAGCTCTCGGTACATGTGCATGCGTGTCCGTTGGTGGCGCACGTGGTTTGTGATGCGGTAATGGCATTATTACGACTGACCTGCTTCGACTTCTTGCCGGCGACTCCACACGTCGAGATGACCTTCTGGATCTACGCCGCTCGGAGCAACGAATATCGCTGCGGGGTGCTACCGACAAGCGATGACTTTGTCTCGAAGTTCGAGCACGTGTCCGGGATCGGCTGCGTCTCGAGGACCCTCCCGGCATGACGCTGTGATGACTTCGAATGGACTTCTGTCTGTTCTCGGACCGGTCACTAGGCATCATCCAATTGTACTAACAGTGCAATGTCCAATATACTGAAAAAAAAATTGAAACAACGAGTATCTATTTCATATAATTGTCCTAAGTATCAAACATGTTATTCAAATATTAGGCAATTAATTGAATAAATAAGGTCATAAATTCGTTACTGTGGTTTATTTTATTTCACACAGCAGAAAAATAAATACTTACAATACAGGTGGTAAAGTTGATTTCAAACCATCCCAATAACATACAAGAATAAACCCCGGTCAGTGGGTCGTCTTAGCCCATTTATGAAAATAAATAACTGCTACATCACGGCCACACTAGCCATAGGATATATAATTTTTTTTAATTTTTTTTAAACTCATCATCATTTGAGTACACAGAGTACTCAAATGATGACCTACATAAAATGTAAAAACATTGAGCAAGCAGTGTTGGGAAAGAGAAAAAAAATACAAGAGAGAAAAAAATATAGCTTGGAACTTTGATATTTCAGCTCTCAAGTTCGTTCTTGTACAGAAAAATGATCGTAATTTCCAGTAAAACACGTGACTTTCGGGTTCGCTAAGCGTATTTTACACCAATATGTACAAAAAAAAATCTAATTAGTAAATAATCTTTAAGCAGAATTGCAACAATACGGATTTTTTTTCCTTTATGGTAGGTATCAACGGAAAAATTTGGCACAACACTTGCAAAAGAAATTACACAATAAAAATCATATTGAATATTCAAATGCACTAATAACATACCTTGTTGTAGACGTATGATCACACCAGGGTGGCAGCAATAGGTGCACCAGAATCCTTGGTGTAATCCCACTTCTGAATTGTTGAACGTTTATTTAAAAATCCAAAAACTTCTCCTTCAAAATAACTTTATTGGTATTACAATATGATAATCATGAACAACTCGCTTCGTAGCTCAAAGATGACTGCCGTGGAATCACTCCTTGGTCATGAGCATGATTCTCAGCCGTACGTATGTACTCAACTGACTACTAACGACATTTTCCCGCCGTTACCGTATCGGAAGTCAAAATTGAGCTACGAATTTAAAATAACATTATGAATAATTTTACAAATAAAATATAAGATTATTCTAAAAATACAAGTAAAAATCAACATAATTCATAGTATAATAAACAATAATTAATATATTACTTAAAACAAACTTCCGTAAATCAACGAGTTTTGATAGAATTCACAACTTATTTATATTTAAATTGGCAAAGGTATTTAAAAATGCACAATATTTAATAGAAATTAATACATGAATTTTAATCAAGCTTACACGTTATGCATACAGTCGCAGTAGATTATTATATTATGTAAGCAGTCATTTTTGTGATTTCCAGTCAATCTCAAGTAATAAATCAATACCAGTTTTGCGTAAATACTGTTACATCTGTTAGAAATCCAGTCATATTACTAAGTCGAAAGATTGACGAAGCCAGCCGATTACACCGCAAATCACAGCATGTGTGCGACGTTAACGTTGCGTTCAGCGGATGTAACGCTTGCCAATAGAAGCTCGCGACGTTAGCGTCGCGTCTGCGCGACGTTGGCGTTTATTAGTTGCTTAATTGCGTACACAAAAGTAAAAAAAAATACTGACTCGCGCATACCACCGCAGATTTCAATAAACATAAACAATGCATTGCCCGCAAGAAGCCAAGGTCCTGGCTACCGCGCGGCACCGCGACGCGCTTATCGCTGTGACGTCACTTTTATCATGACTCGTCATCGTGCCTTCGCGCTCCGTATGTATATGAGATCGTTGAAGTTAATGTCATCGGTATCATTGAGTACTGTATTTTTTTGGTAGTCTTTGAAAATCAGTGAACACTTTTTGTTATAAGATGAAGCGATTCAGAACATTAAACTCAGTTACGAGCTAGAAGAACGACAGGTTCCTTGAACCCTTTTACCAAAATTTGGACCAATCCAACGCAAGTCCAGCAGTATTTAAGTAAAACTGGTGTTGATTGTTGGAAATTAACTGGAATGCAGACAGAAATGGCTGCTTTCATAAGGGTAATAAGCTACTTCGACTATCATGCACCAATATTATATAAGTTGAATAACAAAACATGGATTTTATACAAACCACTATCGCTGCCATTGTCCGTCACTTGACGGCGATGTACAACATGCTTGTACGTGAACGAGCTGACTCTGATCTTGACGCGAGCGCCTACTTTGTTGAGAGATTCAGGTGGATACAGTTGAACTCAGCTGAATTAGTCTCAACTAGAACAGTTCCAATCCAACATGTTAGAGGACAAAAGCCGTTTACAATGCTATCACATACTCGGCGTCATTATTCAAATGAATCAAACTAGACGAAACGGAATAATTGAAAACTATAAAGAAACAAAAAAAAATATTTTTTTTTGTAGTTTTTTTAGTAAAATCATCTATTCCGGTACTGTTGCTTTCAGAGCAAGGGCATGTTTAGTTGTTGAACTTGTCGTCAGACTTCGGGCACGGCGCATGGATCACGAATACTGAGAATGTGATAGCATCGTAAATGGTCTCTGTCCCTGCACATGTTGGATTGAAACTGTTCTGGATGAAACTGATTCAGTCGAGTTGCTTGCGCGCTCCCAGTTCCTCCACCTGAAATCCTCTACGTAGTAAGCGCTCGCGTCGAGCTCAGAACCAGCTCGTTCACGTACGAATATACTGTACATCGCCATCAAGTGACGGACGACGGCGGCGACAACGATTCGTATAAAATTCATGTTTTATTTTTCCCCTTATATATTGATGCATGATTAGTCGAAGTAGCTTATTTCCGTTATGCATACAGTCGCAGTAGATTATTATATTATGTAAGCAGTCATTTTTGTGATTTCCAGTCAATCTCAAGTAATAAATCAATACCAGTTTTGCGTAAATACTGTTACATCTGTTAGAAATCCAGTCATATTACTAAGTCGAAAGATTGACGAAGCCAGCCTCTGTTCTTCTCTTAAGTGTTGGTTCGAACTGAGTCAAATGAGCTGCACTGCTTGTGCGCGCTGACAGGTGGTTCGGATCTAACAACCAGCTATCGTCAATGTAGAATGGTCTCGCAGGCGAGAGCTCCGAGTCTGTGCTATCGCGTGCAAACATAGTGTACGCCAGGCGACATAGGTAGCGAACGAATGCAGCGGATGCGGTGCGGATAGAATTCATGTTTTCAAATCCTCTTTATACTATACGATGTGCCATGGTAAGTAGGTACCGGTCGATTCTTGGAAATTAACTGGAAATGCAGACAGAAATGGCTACTTTTATAAGGGAAATAATCTACTTCGACTATCATGCACCAATATTATATAAGGGGAATAACAAAACATGGATTTTTAACGAACCACTATTGCTGCCATTGTCCGTCACTTGACGGCGATGTACAATATGCTTGTACGTGAACGAGCTGACTCTGAGCTTGACGCGAGCGCCCACTTTGTTAAGAGATTCAGGTGGATACAGTTGAACTCAGCTGAATTAGTCTCAACTAGAACAGTTCCAATCCAACATGTTAGAGGACAAAAGCCGTTTACAATGCTATCACATACTCGGCGTCATTATTCAAATGAATCAAACTAGACGAAACGGAGTAATTGAAAACTATAAAGAAAAAAAAAAAAAAAATTTTGATTTTTTTTTATTAAAATCATCTATTCCGGTACTGTTGCTTTCAGAGCAAGGGCATGTTTATGAACGAGCTGACTCTGAGCTTGACGCGAGCGCCTACTTTGTTGAGAGATTCAGGTGGATACAGTTGAACTCAGCTGAATTAGTCCCAACTATAACAGTTCCAATCCAACATGTTAGAGGACAAAAGCCGTTTACAATGCTATCACATACTCGGCGTCATTATTCAAAGAATCAAACTAGACGAAACGGAATAATTGAAAATTATAAAGAAAAAAAAAAAAAAAAAAATTTGATTTTTTTTTATTAAAATCATCTATTCCGGTATTGTTGCTTTCAGAGCAAGGGCATGTTTAGTTGTTGAACTTGTCGTCAGACTTCGGGCACGGCGCATGGATAACGAATACTGAGAATGTGATAACATCGTAAATGGTGTCTGTCCCTGCACATGTTGGATTGGAACTGTTCTGGATGAAACTGATTCAGTCGAGTTGCTTGCGCGCTCCCAGTTCCTCCACCTGAAATCCTCTACGAAGTAAGCGCTCGCGTCGAGCTCAGAACCAGCTCGTTCACGTACGAATATACTGTACATCGCCATGAGAGTCAAATGAGCTGCACTGCTTGTGCGCGCTGACAGGTGGTTCGGATCTAACAACCAGCTATCCTCAATGTAGAACGGTCTCTCAGGCGAGAGCTCCGAGTCTGTGCTATCGCGTGCAAACATAGTGTACGCCAGGCGACATACGTAGCGAACGAATGCAGCGGATGCGGTGCGGATAGAATTCATGTTCTCAAATCCTCCTTATACTATACGATGCGCTATGGTAAGTAGGTACCGGTCGATTGTTGGAAATTAACTGGAAATGCAGACAGAAATGGCTACTTTTATAAGGGAAATAATCTACTTCGATTATCATGCACCAATATTATATAAGGGGAATAACAAAACATGGATTTTTAACGAACCACTATTGCTGCCATTGTCCGTCACTTGACGGCGATGTACAATATGCTTGTACGTGAACGAGCTGACTCTGAGCTTGACGCGAGCGCCTACTTTGTTGAGAGATTCAGGTGGATACAGTTGAACTCAGCTGAATTATTCTCAACTAGAACAGTTCCAATCCAACATGTTAGAGGACAAAAGCCGTTTACAATGCTATCACATACTCGGCGTCATTATTCAAATGAATCAAACAAGACGAAACGGAGTAATTGAAAACTATAAAGAAAAATAAAAAAAATAAAAAAAAATGAATTTTTTTTATTAAAATCATCTATTCCGGTACTGTTGCTTTCAGAGCAAGGGCATGTTTAGTTGTTGAACTTGTCGTCAGACTTCGGGCACGGCGCATGGATAACGAATACTGAGAATGTGATAACATCGTAAATGGTCTCTGTCCCTGCACATGTTGGATTGGAACTGTTCTGGATGAAACTGATTCGGTCGAGTTGCTTGCGCGCTCCCAGTTCCTCCACCTGAAATCCTCTACGAAGTAAGCGCTCGCGTCGAGCTCAGAACCAGCTCGTTCACGTACGAATATACTGTACATCGCCATGAGAGTCAAATGAGCTGCACTGCTTGTGCGCGCTGACAGGTGGTTCGGATCTAACAACCAGCTATCCTCAATGTAGAACGGTCTCTCAGGCGAGAGCTCCGAGTCTGTGCTATCGCGTGCAAACATAGTGTACGCCAGGCGACATACGTAGCGAACGAATGCAGCGGATGCGGTGCGGATAGAATTCATGTTCTCAAATCCTCCTTATACTATACGATGCGCTATGGTAAGTAGGTACCGGTCGATTCTTGGAAATTAACTGGAAATGAAGACAGAAATGGCTACTTTTATAAGGGAAATAATCTACTTCGACTATCATGCACCAATATTATATAAGGGGAATAACAAAACATGGATTTTTAACGAACCACTATTGCTGCCATTGTCCGTCACTTGACGGCGATGTACAATATGCTTGTACGTGAACGAGCTGACTCTGAGCTTGACGCGAGCGCCTACTTTGTTGAGAGATTCAGGTGGATACAGTTGAACTCAGCTGAATTAGTCTCCACTAGAACAGTTCCAATCCAACATGTTAGAGGGCAAAAGCCGTTTACAATGCTATCACATACTCGGCGTCATTATTCAAATGAATCAAACTAGACGAAACGGAGTAATTGAAAACTATAAAAAAAAAAAAAAAAAAAAAAAAAAAAAAAATGATTTTTTTTTAATTAAAATCATCTATTCCGGTACTGTTGCTTTCAGAGCAAGGGCATGTTTAGTTGTTGAACTTGTCGTCAGACTTCGGGCACGGCGCATGGATCACGAATACTGAGAATGTGATAACATCGTAAATGGTCTCTGTCCCTGCACATGTTGGATTGGAACTGTTCTGGATGAAACTGATTCAGTCGAGTTGCTTGCGCGCTCCCAGTTCCTCCACCTGAAATCCTCTACGAAGTAAGCGCTCGCGTCGAGCTCAGAACCAGCTCGTTCACGTACGCATATACTGTACATCGCCATGAGAGTTAAATGAGCTGCACTGCTTGTGCGCGCTGACAGGTGGTTCGGATCTAACAACCAGCTATCCTCAATGTAGAACGGTCTCTCAGGCGAGAGCTCCGAGTCTGTGCTATCGCGTGCAAACATAGTGTACGCCAGGCGACATACGTAGCGAACGAATGCAGCGGATGCGGTGCGGATAGAATTCATGTTCTCAAATCCTCCTTATACTTTACGATGCGCTATGGTAAGTAGGTACCGGGCGATTGTTGGAAATTAACTGGAAATGCAGACAGAAATGGCTACTTTTATAAGGGAAATAATCTACTTCGATTATCATGCACCAATATTATATAAGGGGAATAACAAAACATGGATTTTTAACGAACCACTATTGCTGCCATTGTCCGTCACTTGACGGCGATGTACAATATGCTTGTACGTGAACGAGCTGACTCTGAGCTTGACGCGAGCGCCTACTTTGTTGAGAGATTCAGGTGGATACAGTTGAACTCAGCTGAATTATTCTCAACTAGAACAGTTCCAATCCAACATGTTAGAGGACAAAAGCCGTTTACAATGCTATCACATACTCGGCGTCATTATTCAAATGAATCAAACAAGACGAAACGGAGTAATTGAAAACTATAAAGACAAATAAAAAAAATTGATTTTTTTTTATTAAAATCATCTATTCCGGTACTGTTGCTTTCAGAGCAAGGGCATGTTTAGTTGTTGAACTTGTCGTCAGACTTCGGGCACGGCGCATGGATAACGAATACTGAGAATGTGATAACATCGTAAATGGTCTCTGTCCCTGCACATGTTGGATTGGAACTGTTCTGGATGAAACTGATTCAGTCGATTTGCTTGCGCGCTCCCAGTTCCTCCACCTGAAATCCTCTACGAAGTAAGCGCTCGCGTCGAGCTCAGAACCAGCTCGTTCACGTACGAATATACTGTACATCGCCATGAGAGTCAAATGAGCTGCACTGCTTGTGCGCGCTGACAGGTGGTTCGGATCTAACAACCAGCTATCCTCAATGTAGAACGGTCTCTCAGGCGAGAGCTCCGAGTCTGTGCTATCGCGTGCAAACATAGTGTACGCCAGGCGACATACGTAGCGAACGAATGCAGCGGATGCGGTGGGGATAGAATTCATGTTCTCAAATCCTCCTTATACTATACGATGCGCTATGGTAAGTAGGTACCGGTCGATTGTTGGAAATTAACTGGAAATGCAGACAGAAATGGCTACTTTTATAAGAGAAATAATCTACTTCGATTATCATGCACCAATATTATATAAGGGGAATAACAAAACATGGATTTTTAACGAACCACTATTGCTGCCATTGTCCGTCACTTGACGGCGATGTACAATATGCTTGTACGTGAACGAGCTGACTCTGAGCTTGACGCGAGCGCCTACTTTGTTGAGAGATTCAGGTGGATACAGTTGAACTCAGCTGAATTAGTCTCCACTAGAACAGTTCCAATCCAACATGTTAGAGGGCAAAAGCCGTTTACAATGCTATCACATACTCGGCGTCATTATTCAAATGAATCAAACTAGACGAAACGGAGTAATTGAAAACTATAAAAAAAAAAAAAAAAAAAAAAAAAAAAAAAATGATTTTTTTTTTATTAAAATCATCTATTCCGGTACTGTTGCTTTCAGAGCAAGGGCATGTTTAGTTGTTGAACTTGTCGTCAGACTTCGGGCACGGCGCATGGATCACGAATACTGAGAATGTGATAACATCGTAAATGGTCTCTGTCCCTGCACATGTTGGATTGGAACTGTTCTGGATGAAACTGATTCAGTCGAGTTGCTTGCGCGCTCCCAGTTCCTCCACCTGAAATCCTCTACGAAGTAAGCGCTCGCGTCGAGCTCAGAACCAGCTCGTTCACGTACGCATATACTGTACATCGCCATGAGAGTTAAATGAGCTGCACTGCTTGTGCGCGCTGACAGGTGGTTCGGATCTAACAACCAGCTATCCTCAATGTAGAACGGTCTCTCAGGCGAGAGCTCCGAGTCTGTGCTATCGCGTGCAAACATAGTGTACGCCAGGCGACATACGTAGCGAACGAATGCAGCGGATGCGGTGCGGATAGAATTCATGTTCTCAAATCCTCCTTATACTTTACGATGCGCTATGGTAAGTAGGTACCGGGCGATTGTTGGAAATTAACTGGAAATGCAGACAGAAATGGCTACTTTTATAAGGGAAATAATCTACTTCGATTATCATGCACCAATATTATATAAGGGGAATAACAAAACATGGATTTTTAACGAACCACTATTGCTGCCATTGTCCGTCACTTGACGGCGATGTACAATATGCTTGTACGTGAACGAGCTGACTCTGAGCTTGACGCGAGCGCCTACTTTGTTGAGAGATTCAGGTGGATACAGTTGAACTCAGCTGAATTATTCTCAACTAGAACAGTTCCAATCCAACATGTTAGAGGACAAAAGCCGTTTACAATGCTATCACATACTCGGCGTCATTATTCAAATGAATCAAACAAGACGAAACGGAGTAATTGAAAACTATAAAGACAAATAAAAAAAATTGATTTTTTTTTATTAAAATCATCTATTCCGGTACTGTTGCTTTCAGAGCAAGGGCATGTTTAGTTGTTGAACTTGTCGTCAGACTTCGGGCACGGCGCATGGATAACGAATACTGAGAATGTGATAACATCGTAAATGGTCTCTGTCCCTGCACATGTTGGATTGGAACTGTTCTGGATGAAACTGATTCAGTCGATTTGCTTGCGCGCTCCCAGTTCCTCCACCTGAAATCCTCTACGAAGTAAGCGCTCGCGTCGAGCTCAGAACCAGCTCGTTCACGTACGAATATACTGTACATCGCCATGAGAGTCAAATGAGCTGCACTGCTTGTGCGCGCTGACAGGTGGTTCGGATCTAACAACCAGCTATCCTCAATGTAGAACGGTCTCTCAGGCGAGAGCTCCGAGTCTGTGCTATCGCGTGCAAACATAGTGTACGCCAGGCGACATACGTAGCGAACGAATGCAGCGGATGCGGTGCGGATAGAATTCATGTTCTCAAATCCTCCTTATACTATACGATGCGCTATGGTAAGTAGGTACCGGTCGATTGTTGGAAATTAACTGGAAATGCAGACAGAAATGGCTACTTTTATAAGAGAAATAATCTACTTCGATTATCATGCACCAATATTATATAAGGGGAATAACAAAACATGGATTTTTAACGAACCACTATTGCTGCCATTGTCCGTCACTTGACGGCGATGTACAATATGCTTGTACGTGAACGAGCTGACTCTGAGCTTGACGCGAGCGCCTACTTTGTTGAGAGATTCAGGTGGATACAGTTGAACTCAGCTGAATTATTCTCAACTAGAACAGTTCCAATCCAACATGTTAGAGGACAAAAGCCGTTTACAATGCTATCACATACTCGGCGTCATTATTCAAATGAATCAAACTAGACGAAACGGAGTAACTGAAAACTATAAAGAAAAATTAAAAAAAATGATTTTTTTTTATTAAAATCATCTATTCCGGTACTGTTGCTTTCAGAGCAAGGGCATGTTTAGTTGTTGAACTTGTCGTCAGACTTCGGGCACGGCGCATGGATCACGAATACTGAGAATGTGATAACATCGTAAATGGTCTCTGTCCCTGCACATGCTGGATTGGAACTGTTCTGGATGAAACTGATTCAGTCGAGTTGCTTGCGCGCTCCCAGTTCCTCCACCTGAAATCCTCTACGAAGTAAGCGCTCGCGTCGAGCTCAGAACCAGCTCGTTCACGTACGAATATACTGTACATCGCCATGAGAGTCAAATGAGCTGCACTGCTTGTGCGCGCTGACAGGTGGTTCGGATCTAACAACCAGCTATCCTCAATGTAGAACGGTCTCTCAGGCGAGAGCTCCGAGTCTGTGCTATCGCGTGCAAACATAGTGTACGCCAGGCGACATACGTAGCGAACGAATGCAGCGGATGCGGTGCGGATAGAATTCATGTTCTCAAATCCTCCTTATACTATACGATGCGCTATGGTAAGTAGGTACCGGTCGATTGTTGGAAATTAACTGGAAATGCAGACAGAAATGGCTACTTTTATAAGGGAAATAATCTACTTCGATTATCATGCACCAATATTATATAAGGGGAATAACAAAACAAGGATTTTTAACGAACCACTATTGCTGCCATTGTCCGTCACTTGACGGCGATGTACAATATGCTTGTACGTGAACGAGCTGACTCTGAGCTTGACGCGAGCGCCTACTTTGTTGAGAGATTCAGGTGGATACAGTTGAACTCAGCTGAATTATTCTCAACTAGAACAGTTCCAATCCAACATGTTAGAGGACAAAAGCCGTTTACAATGCTATCACATACTCGGCGTCATTATTCAAATGAATCAAACCAGACGAAACGGAGTAACTGAAAACTATAAAGAAAAATAAATAAAATAACAAAAATTGATTTTTTTTTATTAAAATCATCTATTCCGGTACTGTTGCTTTCAGAGCAAGGGCATGTTTAGTTGTTGAACTTGTCGTCAGACTTCGGGCACGGCGCATGTATCACGAATACTGAGAATGTGATAACATCGTAAATGGTCTCTGTCCCTGCACATGTTGGATTGGAACTGTTCTGGATGAAACTGATTCAGTCGAGTTGCTTGCGCGCTCCCAGTTCCTCCACCTGAAATCCTCTACGAAGTAAGCGCTCGCGTCGAGCTCAGAACCAGCTCGTTCACGTACGAATATACTGTACATCGCCATGAGAGTTAAATGAGCTGCACTGCTTGTGCGCGCTGACAGGTGGTTCGGATCTAACAACCAGCTATCCTCAATCAGTGGCGTGCACTGGTCCTCCTCGGAGGGTAGGCTAGTAACTTTGAATAACTGCCTTTGTGTTTTATAAGCCAAAACATAATAAAACTTGTATTATTTCAAAATTTAAAGCGATGACCCTATGTTTTTTTGAACCTAAATTATAGCCTTACTCAGTAGGCATCAAATAACATCATAATAGTGACCACTCTTCACACAAAATTTGAACTAAAGATATTAATAACATCGCGTTGACTAGTTTTCTAGTCAAAACAAATACCTACACTACGTAAGCAAATCATTACACACCTTCGAACTTTTAACTAAATGGTATGGAATGAATTGGTACTAAATCGTTTGTTATTAATCACGCTTTTTTTTTTAATTCACAATGACTAAGTACAAACTAGCAATTTACCTAAAATAGTTATATCACGTTTTTATTAATTTAAAGATTTTTCTGACAAAATTATAAACTAACTTTTCAATTTAATCATTCAATTTACAAATCGATTCGAAATTCACATGTGTCATTCGAAAGGCCGTAAAAACAGGAACAAAAAGGTATATAATATTATTTACCAAACAAATAACAAACTCCTACAACTATCACTTCAAAACACAACCACAGAAAAAATAAACAGCTATTAATTCACTCAAAATTCAACTTTACCCACAGCGTATAAAATTTTAATTAAGCTAATTGGAAACAACGCCATCTGTCTAAAAAATGAGGTACTTCAATGGCTTTCTATCAGTACAAGAACGAAGGATGTCGCTTCGTTAGAAAAATTCTAAAAAATAACACAGAGTGCGCTGTCAACAAAAAAAATAAGTAATAATAAAATTGGGCGTTGAGCAGTTAAGCTTTTTCGTTCCGGTCCCAATTTTGGCACTTGGGCGTGTGGGCAGGTATTAAACAAAATGCACGGAAAACAATATAATTTATTTGTGTGTAAAATAGAAGCGCTTACCCACACAGCCAGCTTAAATGTTGCATAATATTTTGAAGATTGAAATGACGAGTACGAGGTGAATTATCATATTTTTGGATTAACTCTCGTAATTCGGGTATACATCTATCTTCAGACACCACATGAATCTTATCATTAAACGATAATTGTGAAAACTTATTGCTTTTAACTTCTAACACACGTAATCACCACACACTTCACAACAGAATACCATCTTTAAGTGTAAATGTACTTAACAAATAATATTTACATGAATGTACGTTTCAAAACGAATGACTTATAAGTTATAACTTAAGTTAGATATAAAAACATTCATGATTGATTATAATTTGCTTGTCACATGAAACAATATGGCTACTAAAAATTTTTCTGACATAAGTGACAGACGATAGTAACGGTGGTGTTGTCATATTTTTTTTCCAAACTCCCCAAAAATCAAAGCGAAAAATAAAATTAATGTAGTTTTTAATTATTTTTATAGGGCTTTTGCAATTCTTATAAACACAATTTATAATTTTTGTGGAAAGTATAAATTCGACAATAGCTTCATGTTCTTTTAATTGTATCTAGTAGTGTTTATTATATTTCCTAGAGGTAGTTGTTTTATATTATAAGTATAACCCAAGTACTGTTTATTTTATTATCATATTTATGTAAAAATATATACGCTGTCTTGGCTTCCGTACGTTTTTTTTCACAGGTGACCACTGAAAACCAGCGTTGTGTTGTGGGCCCCCCATAGCACAGCATCATGCTGAGTGGTAACCTGCTTGTCGC
The DNA here is from genome assembly GCA_905163415.1 of Noctua fimbriata. Lineage (NCBI taxonomy): Eukaryota > Metazoa > Arthropoda > Insecta > Lepidoptera > Noctuidae > Noctua > Noctua fimbriata. The sequence continues at coordinate 6,390,952 of LR990945.1, forward strand.
AGTCACGACGTGCAAGCTGTTAATTTTTTTCTTTTTTGTTCCATCCTGTTGTATTTATTTGTTTTATTTGTGTTTTGTTATTTTTTTTTTTTTTTGTAGTTTTGTGTGATGCACGTCATGTACCTGCGGCAAATAAATATATTTTCTTTCTTTCTTTCTTTCTAGTCATTAAGGAAACTATCGTGTCTGTCTCTTTTGCTCAAATTCCCCACAAAACGGGGAAATGTCCACAAATTGGGAACACTGCTCTAATATTTTTTCATTCAATAATCTAGCTAGCCAATCATAACTCGTGGTGATCGTCTACAGTGAACGGAGTTACGCCCATAATCTACACATGTGTGCCGTTCCTACACACGGTAATATGTAATAGTGTGCGTAAAATTATGAATGAAATATATTGTTTTATAGGCTTTCTGACGTCTAGCCTCAGAATTGACAATTTGTAGCTACGAACTTACCTTACAGTATAGTGTGAGTTTGAGTTACGTCACACGGGCGCGACAAGTTGCTATAAGTGTTCTAACAGGATTTTTAAGGTTTTTTTTTAATATTTTGTATTATTTTATTACAAACTTATAATAAATGCATTTGGCGTTGTTGGTAGGGTAGGCTAGGCCTAATAGCCTGTAAGGTATGCACGCCCCTGTCCTCAATGTAGAACGGTCTCTCAGGCGAGAGCTCCGAGTCTGTGCTATCGCGTGCAAACATAGTGTACGCCAGGCGACATACGTAGCGAACGAATGCAGCGGATGCGGTGCGGATAGAATTCATGTTCTCAAATCCTCCTTATACTATACGATGCGCTATGGTAAGTAGGTACCGGTCGATTCTTGGAAATTAACTGGAAATGCAGACAGAAATGGCTACTTTTATAAGGGAAATAATCTACTTCGACTATCATGCACCAATATTATATAAGGGGAATAACAAAACATGGATTTTTTACGAACCACTATCGCTGCCATTGTCCGTCACTTGACGGCGATGTACAATATGCTTGTACGTGAACGAGCTGACTCTGAGCTTGACGCGAGCGCCTACTTTGTTGAGAGATTCAGGTGGATACAGTTGAACTCAGCTAAATTAGTCTCAACTAGAACAGTTCCAATCCAACATGTTAGAGGACAAAAGCCGTTTACAATGCTATCACATTCTCGGCGTCATTATTCAAATGAATCAAACTAGACGAAACGGAATAATTGAAAACTATAAAGAAAAAAAAAAAAAAATTTTTTTGATTTTTTTTTATTAAAATCATCTATTCTGGTACTGTTGCTTTCAGAGCAAGGGCATGTTTAGTTGTTGAACTTGTCGTCAGACTTCGGGCACGGCGCATGGATCACGAATACTGAGAATGTGATAACATCGTAAATGGTCTCTGTCCCTGCACATGTTGGATTGGAACTGTTCTGGATGAAACTGATTCAGTCGAGTTGCTTGCGCGCTCCCAGTTCCTCCACCTGAAATCCTCTACGAAGTAAGCGCTCGCGTCGAGCTCAGAACCAGCTCGTTCACGTACGAATATACTGTACATCGCCATGAGAGTTAAATGAGCTGCACTGCTTGTGCGCGCTGACAGGTGGTTCGGATCTAACAACCAGCTATCCTCAATGTAGAACGGTCTCTCAGGCGAGAGCTCCGAGTCTGTGCTATCGCGTGCAAACATAGTGTACGCCAGGCGACATACGTAGCGAACGAATGCAGCGGATGCGGTGCGGATAGAATTCATGTTCTCAAATCCTCCTTATACTATACGATGCGCTATGGTAAGTAGGTACCGGTCGATTGTTGGAAATTAACTGGAAATGCAGACAGAAATGGCTACTTTTATAAGGGAAATAATCTACTTCGATTATCATGCACCAATATTATATAAGGGGAATAACAAAACATGGATTTTTAACGAACCACTATTGCTGCCATTGTCCGTCACTTGACGGCGATGTACAATATGCTTGTTCGTGAACGAGCTGACTCTGAGCTTGACGCGAGCGCCTACTTTGTTGAGAGATTCAGGTGGATACAGTTGAACTCAGCTGAATTAGTCTCAACTAGAACAGTTCCAATCCAACATGTTAGAGGGCAAAAGCCGTTTACAATGCTATCACATACTCGGCGTCATTATTCAAATGAATCAAACTAGACGAAACGGAGTAATTGAAAACTATAAAAAAAAAAAAAAAAATTTGATTTTTTTTTATTAAAATCATCTATTCCGGTACTGTTGCTTTCAGAGCAAGGGCATGTTTAGTTGTTGAACTTGTCGTCAGACTTCGGGCACGGCACATGGATCACGAATACTGAGAATGTGATAACATCGTAAATGGTCTCTGTCCCTGCACATGTTGGATTGGAACTGTTCTGGATGAAACTGATTCAGTCGAGTTGCTTGCGCGCTCCCAGTTCCTCCACCTGAAATCCTCTACGAAGTAAGCGCTCGCGTCGAGCTCAGAACCAGCTCGTTCACGTACGAATATACTGTACATCGCCATGAGAGTCAAATGAGCTGCACTGCTTGTGCGCGCTGACAGGTGGTTCGGATCTAACAACCAGCTATCCTCAATGTAGAACGGTCTCTCAGGCGAGAGCTCCGAGTCTGTGCTATCGCGTGCAAACATAGTGTACGCCAGGCGACATACGTAGCGAACGAATGCAGCGGATGCGGTGCGGATAGAATTCATGTTCTCAAATCCTCCTTATACTATACGATGCGCTATGGTAAGTAGGTACCGGTCGATTGTTGGAAATTAACTGGAAATGCAGACAGAAATGGCTACTTTTATAAGGGAAATAATCTACTTCGATTATCATGCACCAATATTATATAAGGGGAATAACAAAACAAGGATTTTTAACGAACCACTATTGCTGCCATTGTCCGTCACTTGACGGCGATGTACAATATGCTTGTACGTGAACGAGCTGACTCTGAGCTTGACGCGAGCGCCTACTTTGTTGAGAGATTCAGGTGGATACAGTTGAACTCAGCTGAATTATTCTCAACTAGAACAGTTCCAATCCAACATGTTAGAGGACAAAAGCCGTTTACAATGCTATCACATACTCGGCGTCATTATTCAAATGAATCAAACTAGACGAAACGGAGTAACTGAAAACTATAAAGAAAAATAAATAAAATAACAAAAATTGATTTTTTTTTATTAAAATCATCTATTCCGGTACTGTTGCTTTCAGAGCAAGGGCATGTTTAGTTGTTGAACTTGTCGTCAGACTTCGGGCACGGCGCATGGATCACGAATACTGAGAATGTGATAACATCGTAAATGGTCTCTGTCCCTGCACATGTTGGATTGGAACTGTTCTGGATGAAACTGATTCAGTCGAGTTGCTTGCGCGCTCCCAGTTCCTCCACCTGAAATCCTCTACGAAGTAGGCGCTCGCGTCAAGCTCAGAGTCAGCTCGTTCACGTACAAGCATATTGTACATCGCCGTCAAGTGACGGACAATGGCAGCAATAGTGGTTCGTTAAAAATCCATGTTTTGTTATTCCCCTTATATAATATTGGTGCATGATAATCGAAGTAGATTATTTCCCTTATAAAAGTAGCCATTTCTGTCTGCATTTCCAGTTAATTTCCAACAATCGACCGGTACCTACTTACCATAGCGCATCGTATAGTATAAGGAGGATTTGAGAACATGAATTCTATCCGCACCGCATCCGCTGAATTCGTTCGCTACGTATGTCGCCTGGCGTACACTATGTTTGCACGCGAAAGCACAGACTCGGAGCTCTCGCCTGAGAGACCGTTCTACATTGTTCTACGTTCCTTCCCCCCGGACCTCTGAGCAGTTCAGACGTGTTTTTAAAGAGACCTTATTTAATTTATTCAATTTATAATCATTTAATCCAAAAATCAAAAAAATTAAATCAGTGTTCAAAAATAGGAGTGCATAAACGTACGAGAGATCGCCGCGCCGTGCCGAACAGTCGTCAACGTCAAATAACGCTGCGCGTGAGTCACAAAAACAATCATAGCTTACTACTAATGACCCCGCCCCGTGCGTAAACCACCACAACTTTATTAATGAACTCTGCACTTAAAAGGTCGCTGTGCGTCTAATATTGTCATACGCAGACAGAGACGGACATACTTGCGAAAGCAAGATAGTCAGAGGTCAAGTTATACTGGACGGAAAGCTGTTTTCTTCGGATCTGTCGATAGCGCCCACTCTTACCTGAGCCACCACTACTTATTAGAAGATCTTCGTGTTCCTATCCCTTCGCAACGTTTGACCGCCTGGTATTTTTTGGGAAATAAAATACATAGTCCGTAAATATGCCCCTTCAACGCTCGCCACCACCGCCTACCTCAAAGGCTCAGCTGCCGACTACGCCGCTCTTCAGCACACCGCAACCTGCTCTATTTACGACTCATAGCTCATCAGAACCGAGTCTTGTAAACCTGGTTTCGCCAAATAATAATATGTCGCCAGCCATAACCTTCCGCAATGCGAAGCGCCTACGCTTAGAAGGTGACGAGGAACATAGCTTGTCCGCGACTATGTTAGAAATAAAAGATTTGTTTCGTGAATTCAAACAACAGCAAGAGGATAAGTTCAATAAGCTGTACTCTATGGTGAACGACATCCGGGACACCGTCGACGTCATGGCTGCAAAATTCAACGAAATAACTTCGCGAGTTGAGTTATTGGAATCCGAGCGTAAGGAAAACTTGTCCTACATCCATAAGTTAGAGGTAAAACTCGAAAATTATGAGCAGAGTTCCAGGTCCTCCTGTCTAGAGATACGTAATATCCCAGTGGCTAAATCTGAGACAAAGACGTCATTATTGAAAACCGTGACTGATACGGGCAATCTCATCAACATGCAAATTAAATCTTATGAAATTAAAGATATTTTCCGTGTCCAAACAAAAGATCCAGCTAACAAACCCATTATAGTCGATTTTACATCAATCCTACGCAAGGACGAATTTTTGGAAAACTTCCGTAAGCACAACAGGAACTCTTTCAAGTTGACAACGGAGCATCTTAAAATCAGTGGCCCTACTAAACCAATCTTTGTCTCTGAAAATCTAATACCAAGAAAAAAGAGACTATACTTCCTGGCACGTGAGGCGGCTAGATGCAACGATTATAAATTCTGCTGGATTAAACACGGCAAGATCTTCGTCCGCGAGAGAGAGGGATACAAACACTTCGAAGTTAAGACTGATGCTGACCTTTCTTCTATTTTGAAGTCCGCATGACTATACCCGATTTCGTACTATCTAATTAATTTACAATTTTCTGCTTATTATTGGTTTCTGTTCCATATGTTTTTCTGTTATGTTTATTACCTGTATTTCTTAATGTTAATATTATTTAATTCCATAATTTTAATTAACAACCAATTGTACACTATTTCATTACACGACACACAACTCCTTTACTACACTCTAAAATTAACACTACATTTCATATACCGCAAGTTTTACAATTTCACGACACATAATTTCGCTTGTTTCTGTAATGGAAAATCACCTAATCCTGAAGCAATTACATACATAACTAAGTTTTTTCGTGATAAATTTAAATTCATATCCTGCACAGACATAAGCCTAGAGCTGCTCCTACAAAGAATTTCCTTTTTATGTTCATATAATCATTATGGATGATCTAAACATAATTAATACCGAGATCGAAAAACTTTCTGTCTCAGAATGTTTTGTCTGCTCTCCGGAGGCAAGTGTTGAGTATTTGAATAAACCAGAATGTACATTTAAAATCTTACATGTCAATATTCGAAGTATCAAGTGTAACTTTGACAATCTAACATTGTTATTAAGCAGATTGAGTTATACACTGGATGTTATTTTGTTGTCTGAATGTTGGCTGAGCAAATGTCCAAATATTCCTCCTCTATCAGGCTACAATACTTGTACCACTTCATTTAAAAACCAAAATGATGGAGTAGTTGCCTACGTCAGAAAGGATTTACAATACGCTTTTGAAACTCCCTTGGTTAAAGATGCAAATTGTTTGTTACTGAAATTCTCTGACAAGCTCGCAATTGTGGCAGTATATAGATCACCCTCGATTAAAGACCTCAATCCCTTTTTCAGCAGTCTAGATATGTTGCTCCATCACTTAACAATATTCAAAACTATCTCACTTATCGGTGATATAAATATTAACATTGCATCTACGAACGTGGATCTAAATTGTGATGAATATTTAAACATAACTGCATCGCACGCTATGCTTCCTGCACATTCTTTCCCCACCAGGCTTGCTAATTGTCTAGACCATGTATTGCTCAAGTCAACTCATACTGCCACAACATTGGTACTAGAATGTGATATAACTGACCATTCTCCAGTTGTACTGTTTTGCAATCCTGATTTCGCAATAAACACAAGAAAACTTTCAGTAAAAACTAAAATTGATATTGCAAAAGTAAAATCTGACATCGAAAAAGCAGACTTTACTGAAATACTAAATTCAAATAACCCAAATTTTGCTGCCGAAACTATAGTATCTCTACTATCCTCTTCAGTAAATATCCACACAATTTCTTCGGTCATTCCTAGTAGAAGACGCATCATCAAGCCTTGGATCACTCCTGGCCTCCTTAGATGTATTCGACAAAGAGACAAATTACATAAAACCTTCAAGAAACATCCAGAAAACGACACTCATAAAACTATCTATCGTCGCTATCGAACTTTCTGCAATAATTTACTAAAGAAGCTCAAACGCGAATATGAAAAGTCGCAATTTCAGAAGGCCGGCAGGAACCCTAAGGCAACCTGGAAAGTTATTAAAGAAATATCCCATTTGGATAAGGGTAAAACTTTTTCTTCAGAGTTACTGAAATGTGAGGACGACCCTCTTCATTCTGTCAATCTGGTAAACCGTTACTTTGCGAATGTGGGCAGTACCCTCGCATCCAAGTTCCCGAATTCTTCATCCCAAAGTAGCTGTTCAGACCCTCACGTTTCGCCCCAGGCTAGCTCTTCCATGAAAGTCCCGTTGGAATCGATGGTCATGTACGACGTTGATGACGCTGAAATTGATAGCATTATTTTAACCCTCAAAGATGAATGTGCTGTTGGTTATGATGGAATTCCATCCACAATAATCAAGGCCACAAAAGATACAATTATCCCTCTCCTTGTCCACATTTTTAATCTCTCTCTATCCACTGGTATTTTTCCAGATGTTTTCAAAACTGCCATAGTTCACCCTATATACAAGGGAGGAGACAAGAATCTTGTTTCTAATTACAGGCCTATATCCGTCCTTTCAACCATCTCAAAAATCTTCGAGAAAGTTATCAACGTGAGGCTTGTGAAATTCTTAGCAAAATTCAACATCCTGGCCGAAAATCAATATGGGTTCAGAGTGGGAAAATCAACAGAAGACGCTACCCTGGAGCTCACAAGTACAATAGTCGCACACCTTAACAATAAGCAGAAGTCTCTTGGTGTTTTCCTAGACCTCTCGAAGGCGTTCGATACCGTTTCTGTCCCCAAATTGATTGACAAGCTGGAACAGATTGGCATACGTGGCATTGCCCTCGAAGTATTTCGTAGCTACTTATCGGGTCGTAAACAGGTTGTGAAGGTTGGATCATTTGTAAGTGATGAAGAAAATTTGTTTTATGGGGTTCCCCAGGGTAGTGTCCTAGGACCAACCCTGTTCCTCATATATGTCAATGAGCTGTGTCAGTTATCTCTTCCGAACACAAAAATTATTACATATGCGGATGACACAGCTCTCATAACCCATGGCAAGGACTGGTCTGAGACTCGTGAAAGGGCAGAATTCGCACTGAGGAGGGTAATGATGTGGTTAACCTCGAATCTGCTCACGCTCAACATCTCCAAGACTAAGTTCATCCCTTTCACCCCGAGTGTACTTAGCCAACCGCCTTCGTCGTTGGAAATCAGGACCCATATGTGTACTAACCCAGTGGCCAACACCTGTAGCTGTGCTTTAATAGAACGGTCCGATTGCATAAAATACCTTGGTGTTATATTGGATAATCTCTTGACATGGAAAAAACAGATTAATTCAGTTGTGATTCGAGTCAGAAGATTGATTTACATATTCAAAAAACTTCGAGCGGCTGCTGATTTCCGGTGCCTTAGAATGGTCTACTTTGCCCTTGCTCAATCAGTCCTCAGTTACTGCATAACCACGTGGGGGGGGACCCACAAGACAACCATGCTGCGCCTAGAGAGGGCACAGAGAGCAGTTCTAAAAGTACTCGCTAAAAAACCGATTAGATTTCCCACTTCTGAGCTATACTCAATTTGCGAGGTCCTCTCAGTAAGACAGTTGTTCGTGCTGCAAACAGTTCTTAGGAAACACCTACTTCTCCCTTATGACCCTCAGTCCCTTACAAAGAACCGTCGTGCCGGCAGAGTCTGTCAGACTGAACGCTGCAGGTTAGCGTTGGTCAGCCGCCACTTCACTCACACCAGCTCTAAACTCTATAATACCCTAAATAAAAGTATTAAAATATACCCTATGACTAGGAATGTACTGAAGATAAAATTGACCAACTGGCTTAGGTGCCTGTCCTATGATGAGACTGAGCAACTTATGGTGTCATAAACGCGGTACACACACACACACACCATAACACACCTCATACCCACCTCTACTCTACATATACACAACACAGTAATCACACACAGTGTAAAATATCATATTTTTATTTTATTTTTTCGGTTTGTTTTCATTCTCTTTGTTTTGTTAATTTATAATTTAACTTTTTTTTTTAGGTTAATCTGGAACAATGTCTATTCTATGTACTATGAATTGGGCGTTGATAGCTGCGCCACAGTATTTTACTTTAGTAGCTATCTTCGTTTTTCCTGTGTAACCTGTATAACTTAAGTTGTTCCAAATAAACTTTATTATTATTATTATTATTATTACTTTGTTGAGAGATTCAGGTGGATACAGTTGAACTCAGCTGAATTATTCTCAACTAGAACAGTTCCAATCCAACATGTTAGAGGACAAAAGCCGTTTACAATGCTATCACATACTCGGCGTCATTATTCAAATGAATCAAACTAGACGAAGCGGAATAATTGAAAACTATAAAGAAAAAAAAAAATTTTTTTTTTGAATTTTTTTTATTAAAATCATCTATTCCGGTACTGTTGCTTTCAGAGCAAGGGCATGTTTAGTTGTTGAACTTGTCGTCAGACTTCGGGCACGGCGCATGTATCACGAATACTGAGAATGTGATAACATCGTAAATGGTCTCTGTCCCTGCACATGTTGGATTGGAACTGTTCTGGATGAAACTGATTCAGTCGAGTTGCTTGCGCGCTCCCAGTTCCTCCACCTGAAATCCTCTACGAAGTAAGCGCTCGCGTCGAGCTCAGAACCAGCTCGTTCACGTACGAATATACTGTACATCGCCATGAGAGTTAAATGAGCTGCACTGCTTGTGCGCGCTGACAGGTGGTTCGGATCTAACAACCAGCTATCCTCAATGTAGAACGGTCTCTCAGGCGAGAGCTCCGAGTCTGTGCTATCGCGTGCAAACATAGTGTACGCCAGGCGACATACGTAGCGAACGAATGCAGCGGATGCGGTGCGGATAGAATTCATGTTCTCAAATCCTCCTTATACTATACGATGCGCTATGGTAAGTAGGTACCGGTCGATTCTTGGAAATTAACTGGAAATGCAGACAGAAATGGCTACTTTTATAAGGGAAATAATCTACTTCGATTATCATGCACCAATATTATATAAGGGGAATAACAAAACATGGATTTTTAACGAACCACTATTGCTGCCATTGTCCGTCACTTGACGGCGATGTACAATATGCTTGTTCGTGAACGAGCTGACTCTGAGCTTGACGCGAGCGCCTACTTTGTTGAGAGATTCAGGTGGATACAGTTGAACTCAGCTGAATTAGTCTCAACTAGAACAGTTCCAATCCAACATGTTAGAGGGCAAAAGCCGTTTACAATGCTATCACATACTCGGCGTCATTATTCAAATGAATCAAACTAGACGAAACGGAGTAATTGAAAACTATAAAAAAAAAAAAAAAAATTTGATTTTTTTTTATTAAAATCATCTATTCCGGTACTGTTGCTTTCAGAGCAAGGGCATGTTTAGTTGTTGAACTTGTCGTCAGACTTCGGGCACGGCACATGGATCACGAATACTGAGAATGTGATAACATCGTAAATGGTCTCTGTCCCTGCACATGTTGGATTGGAACTGTTCTGGATGAAACTGATTCAGTCGAGTTGCTTGCGCGCTCCCAGTTCCTCCACCTGAAATCCTCTACGAAGTAAGCGCTCGCGTCGAGCTCAGAACCAGCTCGTTCACGTACGAATATACTGTACATCGCCATGAGAGTCAAATGAGCTGCACTGCTTGTGCGCGCTGACAGGTGGTTCGGATCTAACAACCAGCTATCCTCAATGTAGAACGGTCTCTCAGGCGAGAGCTCCGAGTCTGTGCTATCGCGTGCAAACATAGTGTACGCCAGGCGACATACGTAGCGAACGAATGCAGCGGATGCGGTGCGGATAGAATTCATGTTCTCAAATCCTCCTTATACTATACGATGCGCTATGGTAAGTAGGTACCGGTCGATTGTTGGAAATTAACTGGAAATGCAGACAGAAATGGCTACTTTTATAAGGGAAATAATCTACTTCGATTATCATGCACCAATATTATATAAGGGGAATAACAAAACAAGGATTTTTAACGAACCACTATTGCTGCCATTGTCCGTCACTTGACGGCGATGTACAATATGCTTGTACGTGAACGAGCTGACTCTGAGCTTGACGCGAGCGCCTACTTTGTTGAGAGATTCAGGTGGATACAGTTGAACTCAGCTGAATTATTCTCAACTAGAACAGTTCCAATCCAACATGTTAGAGGACAAAAGCCGTTTACAATGCTATCACATACTCGGCGTCATTATTCAAATGAATCAAACTAGACGAAACGGAGTAACTGAAAACTATAAAGAAAAATAAATAAAATAACAAAAATTGATTTTTTTTTATTAAAATCATCTATTCCGGTACTGTTGCTTTCAGAGCAAGGGCATGTTTAGTTGTTGAACTTGTCGTCAGACTTCGGGCACGGCGCATGGATCACGAATACTGAGAATGTGATAACATCGTAAATGGTCTCTGTCCCTGCACATGTTGGATTGGAACTGTTCTGGATGAAACTGATTCAGTCGAGTTGCTTGCGCGCTCCCAGTTCCTCCACCTGAAATCCTCTACGAAGTAAGCGCTCGCGTCGAGCTCAGAACCAGCTCGTTCACGTACGCATATACTGTACATCGCCATGAGAGTTAAATGAGCTGCACTGCTTGTGCGCGCTGACAGGTGGTTCGGATCTAACAACCAGCTATCCTCAATGTAGAACGGTCTCTCAGGCGAGAGCTCCGAGTCTGTGCTTTCGCGTGCAAACATAGTGTACGCCAGGCGACATACGTAGCGAACGAATTCAGCGGATGCGGTGCGGATAGAATTCATGTTCTCAAATCCTCCTTATACTATACGATGCGCTATGGTAAGTAGGTACCGGTCGATTGTTGGAAATTAACTGGAAATGCAGACAGAAATGGCTACTTTTATAAGGGAAATAATCTACTTCGATTATCATGCACCAATATTATATAAGGGGAATAACAAAACATGGATTTTTAACGAACCACTATTGCTGCCATTGTCCGTCACTTGACGGCGATGTACAATATGCTTGTACGTGAACGAGCTGACTCTGAGCTTGACGCGAGCGCCTACTTTGTTGAGAGATTCAGGTGGATACAGTTGAACTCAGCTGAATTATTCTCAACTAGAACAGTTCCAATCCAACATGTTAGAGGACAAAAGCCGTTTACAATGCTATCACATACTCGGCGTCATTATTCAAATGAATCAAACTAGACGAAGCGGAATAATTGAAAACTATAAAGAAAAAAAAAAATTTTTTTTTTGAATTTTTTTTATTAAAATCATCTATTCCGGTACTGTTGCTTTCAGAGCAAGGGCATGTTTAGTTGTTGAACTTGTCGTCAGACTTCGGGCACGGCGCATGTATCACGAATACTGAGAATGTGATAACATCGTAAATGGTCTCTGTCCCTGCACATGTTGGATTGGAACTGTTCTGGATGAAACTGATTCAGTCGAGTTGCTTGCGCGCTCCCAGTTCCTCCACCTGAAATCCTCTACGAAGTAAGCGCTCGCGTCGAGCTCAGAACCAGCTCGTTCACGTACGAATATACTGTACATCGCCATGAGAGTTAAATGAGCTGCACTGCTTGTGCGCGCTGACAGGTGGTTCGGATCTAACAACCAGCTATCCTCAATGTAGAACGGTCTCTCAGGCGAGAGCTCCGAGTCTGTGCTATCGCGTGCAAACATAGTGTACGCCAGGCGACATACGTAGCGAACGAATGCAGCGGATGCGGTGCGGATAGAATTCATGTTCTCAAATCCTCCTTATACTATACGATGCGCTATGGTAAGTAGGTACCGGTCGATTCTTGGAAATTAACTGGAAATGCAGACAGAAATGGCTACTTTTATAAGGGAAATAATCTACTTCGATTATCATGCACCAATATTATATAAGGGGAATAACAAAACATGGATTTTTTACGAACCACTATCGCTGCCATTGTCCGTCACTTGACGGCGATGTACAATATGCTTGTACGTGAACGAGCTGACTCTGAGCTTGACGCGAGCGCCTACTTTGTTGAGAGATTCAGGTGGATACAGTTGAACTCAGCTGAATTAGTCTCAACTAGAACAGTTCCAATCCAACATGTTAGAGGACAAAAGCCGTTTACAATGCTATCACATTCTCGGCGTCATTATTCAAATGAATCAAACTAGACGAAACGGAATAATTGAAAACTATAAAGAAAAAAAAAAAAAATTTTTTTTTGAATTTTTTTTATTAAAATCATCTATTCCGGTACTGTTGATTTCAGAGCAAGGGCATGTTTAGTTGTTGAACTTGTCGTCAGACTTCGGGCACGGCGCATGGATCACGAATACTGAGAATGTGATAACATCGTAAATGGTCTCTGTCCCTGCACATGTTGGATTGAAACTGTTCTGGATGAAACTGATTCAGTCGAGTTGCTTGCGCGCTCCCAGTTCCTCCACCTGAAATCCTCTACGAAGTAAGCGCTCGCGTCGAGCTCAGAACCAGCTCGTTCACGTACGAATATACTGTACATCGCCATCAAGTGACGGACGACGGCGGCGACAACGATTCGTATAAAATTCATGTTTTATTTTCTCCCCTTATTATACAGTGTGTGTCTTTATAATGTGCACATACCGAAATGAGAGAATCTATGCTTAATTTTATCGATGAAAAAAATATTTTAAAAAAATCTAAATATTTTTTTTGTATTTTTTATGGAATTTTTAAAAATTTTGTCCACTACTGTGACCCCAGTGTAAACAAAACGGTGTAACTTTTAAACTGAATTATCTATCGCGATGAAACAAACTCCATAATGATTGGAAGTAATTAAGCTTCCTAATAAAATTAAAATTCTAGAAAAAAACTACCTTCAATTGAAAATAAACATCTTTTCATTTGCAGCATAATGAGCTGGGCATCCGTCCATCTGCAAAAACATCCTTCGACGCAAAGCCAGTGGTACATCCTCCAATAATTCAGGTAGATCATTAGTCAATAGACTTAAAAATCTTGCACCGGTCAACGTTCTCGGCAATATGACTGGTCCAATCAACATATCATCGATAAGACCAGCCCAAACATTTACTGAAAATCTTACTTGAAAAGTTGACGAACGTTTCAATCTCGGGTTTTCACGTGCACGGCACCATCTGTGTAAATTTCGACAGTTAGTAATACCGTCTCTAGTGAATGTCGCTTCGTCCATCCATAGTATGGTTTTTGGAAAGTTTGGGTTTGCTCTAGTTTTTCTTTGTATCCAAGTGGACATTACACACCTTGGACGGCAGTCTACGTCTTCATGTAGATGTTGCACCCTTTGGTAGTGATAAGGATGCAATCCTTCTTTCTTTAAAATGCGCCACGCTGATTTTTGGCTTATTCCGTGACGAAGAGCCAGTCGTCTAGTACTTATGGATGGATCAGCAAACAAATCACTCAGAACTGCTTGTTCAGTAGCTACATCGATAATTACTGGAGGCGGCTCGCGACGATCTCTACTTGATCCAAGTCCAGTGATCGACAACCTTCTTTGAACTTCCTGAAAGTTGCGGGCAGATGGCACTGGTTGCCTGTTAGGAAACGCAGCTATGTAAGCTGCGCGCGCAGCTCTGGCGCTTCCTCGTCCCACTCCATAATAAAAATGAATGTCGGCAATGTGTGCCGGGGAAAATTCACTTAAACGCGGCATCATGTAAAAGCGAACGAAAGTTACGAAACTCAGGTAGCAGCGAACGAAAGTAACGAAACACATGTAGCAGCGGCGAATAATTCGGAGCGACTGCCTGTCTGTCATAATTGAAGGTCCCTTCGGCTAGCCCTACCTCCCCGCACCCCGACCCGCGCACATTAATAATAAAATTCACAGAAAATGCTGTCTACCTGCTAAACAATAGTGCGTAGCCGTGCGCTGGGCCTTTCTTTAACAGTTGATAAGAAATGTTGGGATTAAGTTAAAAACATGCAATTTTTACCATTACGTAGCTAATACGATGAAAAATAACGTAAAGTAATAAAAAAGGTAGGTATTGGGGGCGTCTTATTGAGAAATTTTACGATTATTGTAAAAATTGATGAAGAAAAAACAGATTTTTGCTAAAAAAAGATGTTTATTTTCAATTGAGGGTAGTTTTTTTCCCACAATTTTCATTTTATGAGGACGCCTAATTACTTCCAATCATATGCAGTTTGTTTCATCGCGATAGATAATTCGGTTTAAAAGTTACACCGTTTTGTTTACACTGGGGTCACAGTAGCGGACAAAATATTTAAAAATTCCATAAAAAATATAAAAAAAATGTTTAGATTTTTTTAAATATTTTTTCCGTAGATAAAATTAAGCATAGATTCACTCATTTCGATATGTGCACATTATAAAGACACACACTGTATATTGATGCATGTTTAATCGAAGTAGCTTATTTCTCTTCTGCATGATAGCCGCAGTAGCTTATTATTACGGACGACGCAGCTCACGCCTTTAGATCTAAGAATTCTGTAAGTTGGTGCAGAGCACGATCACGATAAGATCGGGCAAGTCCAACTTTGCCCGACTCGGCCCCGCCCACTAATACGTCATAGGCGCGCCGACGGTCGACCGTGCTCTGCGCCACACTAGGCCAGCCACTACCTGCGCCATGTAAAAAGGAATAAAAGACGGGCTGCTTGCCGCAAAATTGTCAGTCGGATCGCCAGTGATCCGTGGAGTACCGACGCGCTGCCGACTCGCTGCAAGCTCCACTCCGCCCACGGAAAGTTTTTGTGCAGAATTGTGCCTCCAACTGGGGGTACCTGCACAAAAACTTTTCCGCTCGGACCGCCAATTTTTAACTTTCCCTGTGTTCGCTCTTGTGCTTTGGCACTGGTGCGAGCACAGGGGGAGCGCCGTGCTACCCGGTGCCTGGGCACCGTTGCGGTCGCGGGATCACGTCGCCGTTAAGAAGCCGACAAACACCCCTTGAAGATGAAGCCTGGCGCCCGCGGCTCGCTTGGCTGCGATGACGCCGCCGACCCGATGCCTTTTCCTGGACTGGACCGGACGTCGTCGTTGCCGAATATCGGCGACGGGATGACGCCCAGTGCAGTGCCAGCAGGACCCCCTCCCCCTCGCAGTGAGGAGAAGAAGAGGTCAGGGAAGAAGAGGCCAGAGAAGAAGAAGTCGACTGGAAGCCGAAACCCTACGCCTGGAGGCGAACCAAGCGCGGCGGCAGCTGCGCGTGGCCCGTCGAGGACATTGGCGCCTGCGCGCGTTGCGCCGGCGCCCTCGCCGAGTCAACCGCACGCCGTGACCGTGCGACCGTCCGCCTCCCGTCCGGTACCAGGACCCGCCGTCGCGTTCCCTGGCCGCGCGTCACCCGCGCGCGCCCCCGCACCCGTTGTGCGTGCGACAGAGCGCGACGCCGCACCTCCGTCGCGCGCGACAGTGCGCAACACCGCACCACCTGCGCGAGTGCCCGCGCGAGCGCCGCGCGCCCCAGTGGCTGCGCCTCGCGCAGCCGCACCACCCGCGCCATATGTGCGCCCATCTGCGCACCCACCTGCGCGCACCACCGCTGCACCGCGTCCCGCCGCGTCGACTGCGCCCTTTGGGGCTGCGTCCGCGGCGGCCGCCTCCAGTCGTGCTGCCACACCCACGCGCCCCGCCACCGCCGGCACCGGCTGCAGCTTGCTGACCGGACCGACCCATGCGGAGCGGGACCGTTACAGACACTCGACGCCAAGGATGGCGCCTGAATCTCCTGCGCCGCCACGTGCCTCGGCCTACGACTCGCCGGCGGGACTGTCGGCATGCTCGACGCAAGCCGGCTCGAGCGTGTCGATGGTGTCCGTAGGTTCGGTCGACTCTAGGCCGAGGACGCCGCGTAGGCGCACCCCACCGGCATCTCCGTCGTCGTCGCCGGAACGCGACTCTGAATATTTATCAGAGCTGCGTCCGCAGCGACGACGCAGAAGCACAGACGAGGCCGAAGAGGACGACGCCAAGAGGTACTGCCTCGACCCGCCGCGACCGCAGCGCGAGCGCGCGCCGCCGCGTGGTCGGGGCTCCGCCGGGTCGCCCACCTTCGCCGAGGCGGTCCGGCGCACGCCTCCTGCGTCGCCGACACCACCATCACCTCCATCATCAGGAGGTAGAAGACGCCTGGAGGCACAAAGGGTAAGTGCCTTATCACCCACTCACGTCTACACAACCCGACCGGCGGCCCCAGAGGACGACGGAGCGGCCACTGGAAGGCAGAAGCCGAAGCGGCCTAGGTATCCTCCGCTGGTGGTGGAGAGACTGCCGGGATGGGCCGCACACTTTAGGGCCATAAGTGCCAAACTGGGCCGACCACCCAGCGCCCGACCATACGGCGCTGGGGTTCGTTTCTCACCTGAGAGTGAGGAAGAATTTAGGTTGGTCCAGCGGTACCTGACCGGCCTGGAAAAGGAGTGCGGAGTATCCTGGTTTGCCTACTCGCTGCCAGCGGAGCGCAGCCTGAAGGTGGTCATCACGGGGCTGCCGGTAGACACGCTGCCAGAAGAAATAGAGGAGGAGCTCCGTGCGTTAGGACACGAGCCGGAGTACGTGCGCCACATCAGGGCGCGGCAAGGACGACCCGGCTGCGTGTTCTACGCCATACTGAAGAGGACGCCGGAGGTCAGGTCCATCTATGACACCACCGTATTCATGTGCATGCGGGGTGTCAAGATAGAGGCCTGGCGGGGTAAACGCGGGCCCGCGCAGTGCCACCGGTGCCAGAAATTCCGGCACTCGTCGCATCACTGCCACCGGCCGCTCGCCTGCGTCCGCTGTGGAGAGGGGCACGCAGCACGTGATTGCCCCCGCCCACGCGAAGAACCTGCAACGTGCGCCAACTGCGGGGGTGATCACCCCGCTAACAACGTGCGCTGCCCCGTATTCCAGACGGAGATACGGAACAGGCGAGCTGGCACTGTCGCCGCCACGAACGCCGTACGCCGACCGACTACGGTCATCGAGAGGCCTACAGAATTGGCCTCCACCGAGGCCCAAGGTGCGTCGCTAATGGCGGCGGCTAACGGGCCCACCAACAAGGGCGAAGCCCCCTCCTCCTCCAAGCGGCGGAGGATGCGGAAGAAGAGGCGTGGGGCTAAAGGCAAGAAGCCAAAGCCCCCCCCCGCATCCAAGGAAGACAGCCACCGGGCCGACCTTATCTCGACCCTGGCGCAGGCTGTACAACAAAAGAAGATGAAGGGGTCGACAGCTGGCGCCGGCATAGCGCCGCCCTCGGCCCCATTACCACAGCAACGCTCCTCAACAACCACGAGAGACACGAGCGCCGGCCCAGCTGCCGACGCCCAAGAGAAAGAGGAATTCACAGCCTGCGCCATACAGGTCCTGATGGACATCATCAGGGCCATCCAGCAGGGTGAGGACCCGCAGCTGGTCGTTCTCGACGGCCTGGCCGCAGTCCTCAAGCTCTACCAGGGCCAGGTTGTTTGAGGATGACTCGACAGAATACCTGCGGCCTCTGAGATAAGGTCGCCCCTCCTCCGCCGCTTACTCTAATTTAGACGTCTGTCGTCGCATCCGCCAGGTCGCGGCCAGAGCTATGGTCGCTCGCAACCTCCTCCATCCAGCGCTCCCGTCCCGACCTCGGGACTGAGTGCCGGACGTTCGACGCCTTGCGACGGGACACTCGCGCGTGCCGTTCGCGCGCGCGCCCCTCCCTGACGCGAGGCGCCCCTCCTCCGCGACCTGGCAGCGGACATGACTCCACCCACCGGATTTGACGCCCGGGTAAGTTGTACCAGGCTACACGCAGCTTACCCGCACAATAAGACTCAACATACGACACACACATCCTGCTGCGTGACGTGTCCTAAGTTAATATAGGCGCGTTGCGCAGTAAATTCACACAGGCATCTCTCTACACACATGTAGACTCACATACGAGGGCGCGATGCGAGCTCGCGACCCTTGTATACACTGGGCGGTGTTACACAGCACAATACCGCCCACACACACACACAACGGCTCTTAGTCCGGACCGTGACCGGCTAGCTCTGGAAGCGGGACGGACGGGAGCCACACATCCCTTCGTAGGTGCGTCGGAGTCGGTACCTCTGTCGCTGGTTGTCCTCCGCCGGGCCTCCCCTGGGTAACTGGGGGTCTCACCTGGCGGGGACAGACCGCCGAGGTGCCGTGAAGAAATCAGCGCTGTGTCGACAGCGCTGTGGCGCGCCTACGATAAATCTCACAGCAATTATACACCCAGACGCACGTGCTATGCGTGCGTCGGTAGGCTTAGCCTAAGAGGCTACCTAATGACAGGCCCGTTTTAACGGGTCGCGGCACAGCTTCCGCGGTCAGAGGGCGAAGCCCTGATACCGCCTGCCGCGCCCCCTGGCGGGGGCGCAGCGACATCCACTACTACAAAATTGTCAGTCGTTCTTCAACCGGCAAGTAGCAAACAGTTACGAATAAACTCCGTGTTCACCAATCCTGAAGTTTTACTCAACAACAACAAATTATACAGTCCACCTCGTCAGTTGGTCCTTCGAGTGCCGGATTTAAATCGCGAAATAAGTTCTTCGATTTTGTGTGAAGTGAATCAAGACTACTTCAAGACAAATCATGAAGACTAGAAGCGTTACGGCCAAGGAAAGTGAATCGGAGTCAGGCTACGATAGCCGACGTCCCCGTACGTTTGAAGACCCGCCTAGGTCGCCGTCGACCATCGCGTCCGTGGTACCACGCACCCCGTACGGTGCGCCCGCGGCTGGGACCGATCCCACCCACCACGCGCTCGCGACCGCACACCTCGCAACCGCAGCCGCCGCGGCGAGGAGAGTCGCGTCGACTACGTCCGATAGCGCGTCCGCCGCACCAGCTCCACGCCTAGTACCGGCGAGTAGAGCTACCGCGACCGCGTACGATTATGGGGAATCGCTCTCCACGCCACCCGCGTCCGCCGCACCAGCTCCACGCCTAGTACCGGCGAGTAGAGCTACCGCGACCGCGTACGACTATGGGGAAACGTTCTCGACGCCACCCGCGTCGCGATACCCGACGAACCCCTCCGTACTACGACCCCAGGACTCGGCAAGAACTGTGACAGCTGCGCACGTTTCTGTGAGAGATACAGCGAGTACGATACGTTCAAGAAGATCGTATTGTAGTGACGTGGCGAGAATGAAGAAGGCGGAATATGAAGCTCAGAAGAGAATCGCTGCTATACGGAAAGAGCAGCTAGAGATTGAAAAGGAGCTCGTCAACAAACGCTTCGAGTACGAAATTTCGGTAATCGAGGCAGAGGCAGAGGCCCGTGAAGAGGGCTCCGTACATCGGAGTGATGGAAGAGTGGACGAGTGGCTTCAAAATATGGACCGAAGTCACCCCCAAGTCCCGGATCAGCCTCAGGAAAGGCAGCCTCCGCGTCCTGCTACCACGCACGTGGCTCAAGAGACCGCCGCCTACGTCGAACCCGCCATGCGTGATGATGATGTCTCGCCTATCAGAAATGACAGAAGAAGACAACGATCGGCCTCGCGTTCACCCACTAGAGGGGACCGCCGTGTCGGAAAAGGTATTGAACAGTTGGCCGACACGTTAAACAAAATGATGTATGTACGCCCGCCGCCGCGACAAGTGACTGAGCTGCCTATATTTACGGGAGCGGCCACTGAATGGTTACCATTTAAGGCGGCGTACACGGATTCATCAAGTGTATACAAGTTCACCGCGATCGAGAATTTGGCAAGATTACGAAACTGCATCAAAGGTGAAGCAAGAGAGGCAGTATCGGCACTCCTGTACACCGCGTCAGACCCGCAAGTGGTAATTAAGACACTGGAGCAGTACTATGGGAGGCCAGAGATACTCATGGATCGAGCAATGGAGGATTTAAAGAAACTACCTCGACTCACAAGTGTGGCCAGTGAAGTGAACTCGTTCGCGGTGAAGTTACAGAACATAGTGTGTGTGTTATCAAACATAGATAACCGTGGGTATATATGGAACCCGATGTTAGTGCGTGAAGTGATAGAAAAGTTGAGCCCGCACATAAAATCGAGATGGTGCGACTACGCTTCAGAGGCTGTGGAATCGTCGCGGGAACCAGAAATAATTCTGTTGTCCAAGTTCCTGATGCGGGAGGCTGATCGAGCTATGAGGTACGCCTTCACAAATACTACACCCACACCTGCCTCAAAGAAAGAAGCGAGAAGTGTACCGCAAGTCAATGTAAAGAGGAGGGCGAGCCGAGAAGTAGTTTACGTGACATCGGAAAAAGACGAAGAAAGAAGACTAGAGTGTTTGTGTTGTGGCGGTGACCACGAAGTACCGAAATGTGCAAAGTTTCTAAAAATGAATGTCGACGAAAGGTGGGAGTGGGCACGCACCGAAAAAGTGTGTTTTAAGTGTGTGACGAGGCGCCATCGACGTGAGCACTGCCGAGCGAAGCGATGTGGCAAAAAGTTGTGCAGCCGCCCGCATCACGCGTTGCTGCACAAAGAAACACCACAGGGTGAAAAATCAGACAAGGCGACCGACGCTGAGAAACAACACTCAGAGGAAGCAGTGATGACAGTCTCCGCGTCGAGCAATACGTCATCGCGTGTGTTGTTAAAAATGTGTCCCGTGATATTAAAAGGGCCCGGCGGAGAAATATCTACGTTCGCGTTGATGGATGAAGGCTCAACCACATCGCTCGTCGACGAAGATTTAACACGCCGCATCCAAGTAAGTGGGCCAACCTCAACTTTACGTATTCAAGGCGTAACCTCGCAACAACACGAGGAATGTAGCCAGGAAGTGAAGCTACAGATACGCGGCCAGAATGGTGACTTCCAGGAATTACGCGCACGTACTATGAAAGACCTGCGACTGCATGGTCAGACAGTGGATAGGTCGACACTCGTGAACTATCCACACCTCCAGGACATGCAAAGAGACGCGTTCTTTGAGGAAGCCACGCCGAAGGTGTTAATAGGTGCTGACAATTGGCACCTAATAGTCACACGTGAACTACGCATGGGCAAGAACAATGAACCCGCAGCTTCATACTCTCAATTGGGATGGGTGATCCACGGGACTGCACCTCGCGCAACGCTGAAGAAACAAGAGGGACAAGTAGTGCTACATCTACACGATGTGTCTGCAGCAAGACAGACAGATGATGTACGTCGTGTAGAAGAGCTAGTTAAGTCACACTTCAAGATTGATGCCCTGGGAGTCTCTTTGGCAAAGAAGGTCAAGCCTGAAGACCAGAAAGCGATCGACGTGGTTCAAGCTACCATGAAAAAGGTAGATGATCACTTTGAAGTCGGGTTACCATGGCGTGACGAAAATGTTTCAATGCCCAACAATTACAACTGTGCCTTGAGAAGATTGAAAACAATCGAAAAGAAGATGGACTCGTCGTCATGCTTCGCAGCACAGTACAGCGCTCTGGTCAAAAACCTACTGGACAAAGGATACGCCCAGGAGTGCAATGGGACCGAAGATCAAAATAAGAAAGTGTGGTACCTGCCACACTTCCCGGTCATTAACCCCAACAAGCCGGGGAAGATGCGTCTGGTGTTTGACGCCGCACACCGATATAATGGAGTGTGCCTGAACGACTACCTACTGGAAGGACCTGATCTCTTGAAGTCACTGCCAGGTATCTTGTTCAGGTTCAGAGAGCGTCCGGTAGCCGTCACAGCCGACATACAGGAAATGTTTCTCCAGATAAAAATACGAGAGCAAGACCAAGCTGCACAGCTGTTTCTCTGGCGAGATAAGGAACGTGCTCAGCCACCGAAGAAATACAAGATGACGTCGATGATCTTCGGAGCGTCGTGTTCACCCTGCATCGCGCACTCAGTACGAGACGCCAACGCGAGACTGTACACGCAAGAGTACCCCGACGCGGTACAAGCTATAACGTCGAGTCATTATATGGATGACTACGTGGACAGCCTTACTACGGAAGAAGAGGCGATCAAGACAGCGCGTGAAGTCATAAAGATTCACCAGAACGCGCACTTTAACCTGAGAGGCTGGTGCTCAAACAAATCCAACGTAGTGAAGAACATCACATTGGAGAAGCAGGCACACGACACGGCAGTAAAACTCGGCCAAAGGGACGAAAACACAGATAAAACGCTGGGTTTACTGTGGCAGACAGGCTCAGATGAGCTAGGCTTCAACACCGGACTAAGTCGGCTGTCACCTGAAGTGAAGACTAGCGACAGAGCACCGACAAAGCGTGAAGCCCTTGGAGCTGTAATGGCAGTCTATGACCCTCTTGGTCTCATCAGCCACTTCACAGTTACCGGCAAAATCTTGCTCCAGAACCTGTGGAGGCACGGCATAGGGTGGGACGAGACAATCCCTGAAGAAGAAGCGCAGCACTTCGAAGAGTGGATGCGAAGTTTAAATGAAGTCACAAGACTACGCATACCAAGGTGCTACGGCAGGGGCCCAGACGACCTCATGGAGCTCCATGTTTTCTGCGATGCAAGCGAGCAAGCATACGCAGCCACAGCCTACTGGAGAATCCAGAAACCGGACGGAAGAGTGGACGTCAGGCTGGTCGCAGCAAAGGCACGTGTAGCCCCTCTGAAGCCGGTCACCGTTCCACGACTAGAATTACAGGCAGCGGTGATTGGCGCGCGACTGGCAGAGACAATTCTCAGAGAACATCGAGACAAGCCCAACAGCGTGACCTACTGGACAGACTCGCAAACCGTCTTGCGATGGATTCAGAAAGACGCCTTAAAATACACGGCATTCGTCGCGCATCGCCTGGGTGAAATAGCGGAGCTAACCAACGTCAGCCAGTGGAGGTGGGTACCCACTGAGCACAACGTGGCAGACGACGCCACACGCCCTAACTACACCACGTACAGGAAACCAGAAGACAGATGGTTCACCGGCCCCAGGTTCCTGTACGGCGACGAAGAGTCCTGGCCAAAAGAAAAGGTCAAGGACAACACAATCAAAGACGACACAACCCAGGACGAAGCAACATTCTTAATAATGGAGGAGAAAATAGAACGCCCATCTCACCTGCCCGACATAAGCAGGTTCTCGTCCTACGAGAAGTTACTGCGAGCGACAGCTGTGCCCCTCCTCTTCAAGGAAAAATGCAAGGATAGGACCAGCCAGATGACCGTCGACCTAATTGAAAAGGCCGAAAAATTATGGTTGCAACAGGCACAGCTCGACCACTACAACGATGAAATACAGTTGCTCGAGAAGGGTAAGCCGGTGCCCAAGTCCAGCAGCTTATACAAGTTGGACCCATACTTGGAAGATAGAGTCCTCAAAGTTAGAGGGAGAATCGGGCACGCGTCAGTCCCTGAAACAAGGAAGACGCCTGTAATTCTACACGGCAGGCACCCGTTGACGCGACTGCTGGTGGAAGACGCACATCGCAGAGCTGGCCACGCTAACAACGAACGCGTGGTCAACGACCTAAGACAGAGATACTGGGTGGTCAACCTACGCCCTACGGTGCGAACAGTAGCACAGCGATGTCAGCTTTGCCGCATCAGAAAGGCGATGCCGGTAAAGCCTACAACGGGGGACCTACCTACAGAAAGAGTAATGAAGACACAGCGGCCCTTCACCCTCTGCGGTACCGATTATTTCGGTCCTATGACAGTGGTCATAGGAAGAAGACATGAAAAGCGATGGGGAGCGCTGTTCACCTGCCTAGTCACGAGGGCAGTTCACTTGGAATTAGTGTCGAGTTTATCAACCGACTCGGCACTAATGGCAATAAGAAGAATGGCGGCGCGACGAGGTTGGCCCAGAGTCATGTACTCAGACAATGGCACGAATTTCAGAGGGGCCGACAACGAACTGCGCGCGGCCTACAAGGAGTGGGCCAAGGATTTCGTCCATTTTGGGCTTCCACAACGTATGAAGTGGAAGTTCATACCACCAGGGGCGCCGCATATGGGGGGAGCGTGGGAGCGACTAGTACGCTCTGTTAAAACGGCGCTGGGGGCGACCTTACATCAACGAGCCCTAAAAGAAGAGGTGCTGCTGACGCTGCTGACAGAGGCCGAACACTCTATAAATTCTCGGCCTCTGACCCATGTCTCCGTTGATCCCAAGGATCCGGAGGCACTCACACCCAACCACTTCCTCATCGGGACCTCCTCAGGCCTTCCCCGCACTGGGCCTTGTGAGGAGGCCAGCCGCAAGCAATGGAAAACTGCCCAAGCGCTCGCCGACCACTTCTGGCGGCGCTGGGTGAACGAGTACCTGCCTACGTTGGTGCCTCGCGGTGCATCAGATGACCAACGGCGACCCCTTCAAGTTGACGACCTAGTCGTCGTCGTCGACTCTACACTACCGAGAGCAACGTGGCCACGAGGCGTCGTGGAAGCCATCTACAGCGGTCCAGACGGCAAGGTGCGGTTAGCGGACGTCAGGACTACAGCGGGCACCCTACGGCGTCCTGTTACGAAGCTCGCCGTCCTCTGCGTGGGAAGTTAGGCTACGGTAGCCCTGCGCCGGGGGGAGGATATTACGGACGACGCAGCTCACGCCTTTAGATCTAAGAATTCTGTAAGTTGGTGCAGAGCACGATCACGATAAGATCGGGCAAGTCCAACTTTGCCCGACTCGGCCCCGCCCACTAATACGTCATAGGCGCGCCGACGGTCGACCGTGCTCTGCGCCACACTAGGCCAGCCACTACCTGCGTCATGTAAAAAGGGAATAAAAGACGGGCTGCTTGCCGCAAAATTGTCAGTCGTTCTTCAACCGGCAAGTAGCAAACAGTTACGAATAAACTCCGTGTTCACCAATCCTGAAGTTTTACTCAACAACAACAAATTATACAGTCCACCTCGTCACTTATTTAATTATGAAAGCAGTCTTTTTTGTCTGTTTTCCAGTCAATCTCAAGTAATAAATCAATACCAGTTTTGCGTAAATACTGCTAGGTCTGTTAGGAATCAAGTCATATTACTAATTCGAAAGGTTGACGAAGCCAGCTTCTGTTCTTCTCTTAAGTGTTGGTTCGAACTGAGTCAAATGAGCTGCACTGCTTGTGCGCGCTGACAGGTGGTTC
Organism: Noctua fimbriata; assembly: GCA_905163415.1. Lineage (NCBI taxonomy): Eukaryota > Metazoa > Arthropoda > Insecta > Lepidoptera > Noctuidae > Noctua > Noctua fimbriata. The sequence continues at coordinate 6,416,697 of LR990945.1, forward strand.
GGATCTAACAACCAGCTATCCTCAATGTAGAACGGTCTCTCAGGCGAGAGCTCCGAGTCTGTGCTATCGCGTGCAAACATAGTGTACGCCAGGCGACATACGTAGCGAACGAATGCAGCGGATGCGGTGCGGATAGAATTCATGTTCTCAAATGCTCCTTATACTATACGATGCGCCATGGTAAGTAGGTACCGGTCGAAGGAGCACAATGTTGTCTAGTGAAATCTATCACATTTCCCTGCATTCTAGACGTGGAATAGCATCTCGTTTGTGACCATTGACATCAAGGCGAGCTTTGCAGTTGGACCATGAAACAACTCCATTTGGCACGCAGTTCGTGTGGATCAACCGGTAAACCTATGCGCGCTTGCGACGCACAGTGTGACAATCTCGCAATCTAGGCGGATTTAATTCCAAATTGATTCAATAAAAGATACAAGTTAAAATATAATATTGATTGGTGTTCAAATAGAAAATAAACTTGAATTAAAAAAAATGCGATATGAATATTTTTTTTGGCATTTTAGTCACTAATTCCACTTTCGGCCTCATTTACGGTGGGTACAGAAAACATTTATAGGACATCAGGATCTAGAAATCCGTATCTAGGAATTCGTTTTCTCTTCATTATAAGCCTTAAGCTGGATATGTCTCTATCTAATATGGTCTGATGATATCAGAAGCCTATTAAGTAGGTCGGTATTAGTGACTATTCGTGACGTTTTTAGTGTTTTTTGTAATTTCGGCATCATTCTAAAAACCGAAAAAAAAAATTATGGCGATCGCAAAACAGCGCAAGTTTTATTATTTTTTTTGAACGCCATTGTTACATATACGTGACAAGCAAGCGCGTGCCCTTTACGCCAACGACACAAATATGTGACAAAATGGTAGGTGAAATTGTGGCTTGGCGTTAGAGGGCACGCGCGTGCGTGTATGCTCTTGCGTTCAAAAGGTTAAAATTCTTATGCATTCCCTCTCACCTGGGGATGGTGTCCCATAATTGACGATGTCGGAACCAGAGTAAGCTAGGCAGGGGCGTGCATACCTTACAGGCTATTAGGCCTAGCCTACCCTACCAACAACGCCAAATGCATTTATTATAAGTTTGTAATAAAATAATACAAAATATTAAAAAAAAACCTTAAAACTCCTGTTAGAACACTTATAGCAACTTGTCGCGCCCGTGTGACGTAACTCAAACTCACACTATACTGTAAGGTAAGTTCGTAGCTACAAATTGTCAATTCTGAGGCTAGACGTCAGAAAGCCTATAAAACAATATATTTCATTCATAATTTTACGCACACTATTACATATTACCGTGTGTAGGAACGGCACACATGTGTAGATTATGGGCGTAACTCCGTTCACTGTAGACGATCACCACGAGTTATGATTGGCTAGCTAGATTATTGAATGAAAAATATTAGAGCAGTGTTCCCAATTTGTGGACATTTCCCCGTTTTGTGGGGAATTTGAGCAAAAGAGACAGACACGATAGTTTCCTTAATGACTACAAAGAAAGAAAGAAAGAAAATATATTTATTTGCCGCAGGTACATGACGTGCATCACACAAAACTACAAAAAAAAAAAAAAATAACAAAACACAAATAAAACAAATAAATACAACAGGATGGAACAAAAAAGAAAAAAATTAACAGCTTGCACGTCGTGACTGCGACAAGCAGGTTACCACTCAGCATGATGCTGTGCTATGGGGGGCCCACAACACAACGCTGGTTTTCAGTGGTCACCTGTGAAAAAAAACGTACGGAAGCCAAGACAGCGTATATATTTTTACATAAATATGATAATAAAATAAACAGTACTTGGGTTATACTTATAATATAAAACAACTACCTCTAGGAAATATAATAAACACTACTAGATACAATTAAAAGAACATGAAGCTATTGTCGAATTTATACTTTCCACAAAAATTATAAATTGTGTTTATAAGAATTGCAAAAGCCCTATAAAAATAATTAAAAACTACATTAATTTTATTTTTCGCTTTGATTTTTGGGGAGTTTGGAAAAAAAATATGACAACACCACCGTTACTATCGTCTGTCACTTATGTCAGAAAAATTTTTAGTAGCCATATTGTTTCATGTGACAAGCAAATTATAATCAATCATGAATGTTTTTATATCTAACTTAAGTTATAACTTATAAGTCATTCGTTTTGAAACGTACATTCATGTAAATATTATTTGTTAAGTACATTTACACTTAAAGATGGTATTCTGTTGTGAAGTGTGTGGTGATTACGTGTGTTAGAAGTTAAAAGCAATAAGTTTTCACAATTATCGTTTAATGATAAGATTCATGTGGTGTCTGAAGATAGATGTATACCCGAATTACGAGAGTTAATCCAAAAATATGATAATTCACCTCGTACTCGTCATTTCAATCTTCAAAATATTATGCAACATTTAAGCTGGCTGTGTGGGTAAGCGCTTCTATTTTACACACAAATAAATTATATTGTTTTCCGTGCATTTTGTTTAATACCTGCCCACACGCCCAAGTGCCAAAATTGGGACCGGAACGAAAAAGCTTAACTGCTCAACGCCCAATTTTATTATTACTTATTTTTTTTGTTGACAGCGCACTCTGTGTTATTTTTTAGAATTTTTCTAACGAAGCGACATCCTTCGTTCTTGTACTGATAGAAAGCCATTGAAGTACCTCATTTTTTAGACAGATGGCGTTGTTTCCAATTAGCTTAATTAAAATTTTATACGCTGTGGAAAAAGTTGAATTTTGAGTGAATTAATAGCTGTTTATTTTTTCTGTGGTTGTGTTTTGAAGTGATAGTTGTAGGAGTTTGTTATTTGTTTGGTAAATAATATTATATACCTTTTTGTTCCTGTTTTTACGGCCTTTCGAATGACACATGTGAATTTCGAATCGATTTGTAAATTGAATGATTAAATCAATAGTTAGTTTATAATTTTGTCAGAAAAATCTTTAAATTAATAAAAACGTGATATAACTATTTTAGGTAAATTGCTAGTTTGTACTTAGTCATTGTGAATTAAAAAAAAAAAGCGTGATTAATAACAAACGATTTAGTACCAATTCATTCCATACCATTTAGTTAAAAGTTCGAAGGTGTGTAATGATTTGCTTACGTAGTGTAGGTATTTGTTTTGACTAGAAAACTAGTCAACGCGATGTTATTAATATCTTTAGTTCAAATTTTGTGTGAAGAGTGGTCACTATTATGATGTTATTTAATGCCTACTGAGTAAGGCTATAATTTAGGTTCAAAAAAACATAGGGTCATCGCTTTAAATTTTGAAATAATACAAGTTTTATTATGTTTTGGCTTATAAAACACAAAGGCAGTTATTCAAAGTTACTAGCCTACCCTCCGAGGAGGACCAGTGCACGCCACTGAAGCTAGGGCACAACAGTATGTAAGTGCACCTCATTACTTAGATGTGTGGTGTGCCTCCACTGCAAACCGCACCAATTCTATAACGTGTTGTGATCACTCAAGAAAGAAACTGAAGAGCACTGAGATCCGTGTGGCATGGAAGAATTATGATTGTTCCATGCCATTGTGTAATAATCTCAGCATTGGTAAAAATTTTCACTTAGATCACTCTGGTTCCGTCGTCAATTTATGCTCGTTTTGCATAGACAATCCGTCGAACACCGTCGATCAATGTGTACCCTTGGAGTTTATAGTTTAACCCATATACTGCGACAGGACTGCGGGGACAGGACTGGCATGTCTTCTATATCGTGGACAAACACGCTCGTCGGTGCTGCGTAACGCCAAACTTTACGCTTTTCACACACTGTTCGTTTCTCTAAGAGAATTGTATAATCTGTTAATGTATAACATGTATACTATGCAATATTATTGAGGAATAAATAAAAAACAAGAAGTTATTTTTTGTGTTTTTTATTATTTTCGTATTGTTTACAAACTACTGTGAATTAACTTTATTGAAAGTGGAATATGGCTTTAATTATTAAGAAGAAGACTACAGTTGTTACTTCTATCTCGGCAATATCGGTCATACCATTTTTTTTTAACTTTTCCCCACACTTGGAATTAGAAGTAGAAAAAGAAGAACCATCCCATTAAAACGGGTTCCATTTAGAAGTTCTTCAATTCAAAAACGGAAGTTTTTTTAATGAAATCTTCTGTCTTTTTCCTGAATCGACAGCTATCGTGATCCATCAACGTTTTAACAATATTAAAGACGGTACCGTATCGTTCTTTGTTTAGGTTCGTGCTTAGAGGTACAAGGAAAAGCTCAATGAGCGCTATAGCCGTGCTAAACGGCAACATCTACAGAAGATAACGCTACGCCCGCCCCTTATTAACTGGACAGGGGGATAAAGATGAATTATTGTAATTACAAACTAACTTAGCGATCGTATAACTTCACAATCAGATTATTCAGCTTATTCTACAAAAGAAATGCATAAAAATTACGGTAAACGAAGTAATTTTACTCAAAAAAATCTTTTTATCAAAATAAAGCAAAAAGCCAACGTCGCGCGGTGTTCCCAGGCGGTCACCCATCCAAGTACTGATCACGTCCGATGTATCTTAACTTCGGTGATCGGACGAGAACTGGTGTATTCAACGAAGTATAGATGTTGGCGGAAGCGAGTCGAAAATTACCGATCTGTTTCTTAGTTTGACATGACATCATAATTTACAGCTATTCTTATTTCAAGCACTCACTAAAGTAAATGTTATTTACTTAGATTTAAACAGTAATTCCGTTTGATCGTCTCTTAGGGAGTTTGTTATCGACCATGACGGATTTGGTGCAGTCCTCGGTCTTGTAAATGCCGATGAGACGGTTGCAGACCTCGAACATGTTGTATCGAAGTGAGATAATTATGAATTGAGCGTTTTTCGTGCGTTCCTGAAAAAAGAGAATGAGAGGTTTTATTTTAAACTAGCGACCGCCCCTTGCTTCGCACAGCGCCACCTATCGGGTCCAAAAATATATCTAATGTAGCCTATAATTTTAAGTTAGGTATCTAGCAGTAGAGCGGTGAAAACTGCGGTCAAATCAATGCAGTAGTTTTTGCGTGATACGCGTACAAACATACAGACAAACAGACAGACAAAAATTCTAAAAACTGTAGTTTTGGCTTCTGTTGCTCTAATAAAGACCCCCCATATATTTAATATCTTCAATGTACAGACATCGGACTGTTACAATTTTTTTATATGTATAGATAATGATTTGTTGCAATTTGGTTCATTACTAGAAAGTTTATAGCAGAGTGATTTTTAGCTACTCTTTGGCTTTCTAATTGGGACATAGTAATTACGACATTTGTAAACATTATTTTTATAACATATCAATGAATTTGCTGTGTCCTACATAGTCCTACAAGTTAAGTTGCAATTTCAAGAAAAAAAAATATTCTAGTTTGTCTCAGAGATGGCAACAAAATTGCAATGTCTGCAGTATTGCATTGCAGATATATTATCTTTCAGCCAATTTATCTGTGCACGCGGAAAAACACAGAACTAAAAAAATGTACCAAGTTTGACATATCGATGCATTTTTTTCTTGACAAGCAGCGCCACCTTGAAATGCACACTTAATGTTGTCATACTGTATCCATAACTGGCGGTGCCCGCTCATCTCAAAAGGTTGTAGAGTGATTTAATGTTTTTTTTTTGTGAATGGCATCTCAAAGGTCAACCAGGAGGTCGTCGTCTGCTTAACCAGACTATCCTGTTGGGTTCCTTGAATGTAAGGCTTCCAGCCAGGAGCAAAACTCCTTAAAACTGAGCGTCTGCACCCTCAGGGCACCCCCTGTGGTACGAGCCACGGCTTAGAGCGGGGGCGAGGATAGCAAGGGACAGGTTGGCATCATTATTGAGGGACATGTTTAAAACTACAGGCTCAGTATAGCGAGCTGGCTAGAGTAAGGGTCAGGGAGGGTAAGGACCGGGACGTTGGCTGCGGGACTGTTCGAAAGAGATACCGCGGCCCTGGAACACATAGGGCAAAGAAGGAACATGGATGGGTTTTAGTTAGTACAAGTCTGACACTCCCTTCCGCTCCGCCCAGAGCGATTGATGATGTGCCATCCTAAAAAATAAATAGGACCGGAACGTCGCGTCCAATATGAAAGAAGGACTCACCTTTATATAATTCGCGACAATGGATACATTCTTGAAGTCCAACGCTGCGTCGATCTCGTCCATGACATACAGCGGAGTCGGCTTATAGTAATGTAACGCGAAGACTAACGCTAGCGACGAAAGTGTCTTTTCGCCGCCGGAAAGATTCGATATGTTCTTCCATGATTTGTTTGGAGGACGCACACTGGAAGGAAAAGAGGTTTAGTTGATAAAATTCAAAAGTTAAAATTTTATTGCAGAAGAAAATGAAGAGACTTTTAGGTACAATTAATACAATCGTCTTTGACTACATAATGCTAAAGTAGATTATCGATTAACTGGTAATGGAAGACGAATGAATAATGTAACAGTTTGAATTCAATATATCGCGCATGAATTCACCGCTAGAGGCGTTCGTGTAGAGACTCTATAACATTGGACATTTCTGAAGACTACGGTCTTCAGAAATGTCCAATGTCACAGAGCGTTCGCGCGTTGTGCGCTTTTTATCACGTATTTTAGCTAATATTCACGATTGTGGTCAAAATTGAGCCATTCCTGTTTAGTTCTGACTTGAAGATTTTAAGTAGCAAGTTCAGGATCTAATTTGTTAGTACTTGGAGGAAGAATGATTTAAATGTTTTATGCTTGCTAATTTTAAGCACAATATTGTAAATATGTATCTATAGTTTACACTTTGTTGTTATACGTAATAAAATAAACTATTTTATATAATTATTGGTACAAGTGTAAAACAGAATTAATGACAAGACCTTACCCGCCAGAGGCGCCATCTGGTGAGCTCAAAAACGATATACATTAGATATTGTACGAACAAACTCGCAGAAAACTGCTAGTACACACGGCGGCACATCAAGCTATACATTTCCAGTATAATATGGCCTTGCTTTGTATAGATTTCCTGTACAATGAGAGATCCGCATAAATTGGTTTTGTATAGCTTGACTAGCCGTCGTGTGTACGAACAAATACATTTTACTTAAAAAATCAACTATTAATATTACCTGAAAATGATACCCTCAGTGAAAGGATCCAGAGAGTCAACCAGCTCCAATTCGGCGTCGCCTCCCAATGTGATCATTTGGTACATTTCTTTTAACTTCCCTGTTATTGTGTTAAAGCCTGTAAAACAATAGGATTAAGGTTTTATTTTCTCTATACTTTAACAACATTTTAGAGGATCGTTCACATTAAGAATTTGAATTGATAATTAAGAATGTTTAAATAAGCGCAATTTGCCTTTACTTTAAGGCTGCACCTCACCAATATTGAACCGGATTTAGCTAGATTGGTAAGAAGTCACCAGGTGCATCACACTGATATTTTTTTTTTTTACTTATAGATTTTTATTTTTATTTCAAAATAACAATTACCTACTAATCAGAAATCATTTATTTGCTGACAATGTAGGTATACATACAAGTTGGAATATTTATTAAGTGTCCCGATATATTTTACCTTACGGCATGCAACATAATTATTAGGTTTGAATTGAATTAAATAGTAGTATAGATACAACTATTAGGTACGATTATTATTTCCTTTATTTATTTTCCTACACACTAATTACATTTTTAAATATTTCTTAACAAACACCATATAAAAAAACATTCAAAAATATAAAAAATAGTAGCCCACCGGTATCGGGAACAGGGTCCAAGCTACCGGCGGTTAGGCCTCCAGAGAGAGGAACCTCCTAACAATACGAGCCGTGTCTAGGAGTACCGCTTTCTGAATCAAGCCCTTGATCCAGCTGCCTAACGAGAGCCTCCTCAGGTGTTGGTCGAGGCTTTTGGCAATTAAGTCATGGGCTGAGACGACTATCGGCACAATGATCGCTGAGTCCACAACCCACATGTCGACAACCTCGCGAGCCAAGTCAAGATACTTGATTTTCTTATCTTTCTCGGCTTTCACAAGGTTCTCATCATGCGGGAACGTTATGTCAATAATCATTGCGCGCCGCTCTGATCGATCCACCACCACTACTATATCAGGCTTATTGGCTACAATAGTCGATTATTATTAGCCATAGTCAAATTTAATAGGTACCGATCAGACTAAAAAGAGTAAGTATTTTTACGTTTGATATTAACTGAATTTTATGTCTATTTATTTTATAAAATTTTGATGATAAAATGATGTCAAGTTTACTCACTTAACCAACCACAAAGTTTTTAAATTGGTAAGTATTTTGTATTAATAGGAAAAAAATAAGAGATAGGATTTTTGAAGTAATTTGGCTATGGGGGTCTGAGGTATCAGTTCATTTTGGAAAAGGGGTCCCTTGCTCAAAATAGTTTGGGAATCCCTGCTCTAGAACTATGTTTTAACAACGCTTACCACTCAAGAAATCTGTAGTTCTTTTCTTCTTTAGTTGGTCATAGACTGCTCTCATTTCGTTTCTTCTAGTGGTTATGTCGTCAAGTTCTGCTGCCCTACGTAGATATAACTCTTCTTTGGCTTTGTAATCCTGAAATAAACAATGTTTTAATTAAACCGTGGTTATATTACTTCTCGATTCATTATATCGGAATGACATCAATCAGTTCTTCATTTCATAATGAAATTCACATTCAATATTAATGTTACCCGTTAATTTTAACCGAACTGACAAAAACGTCAACTAAAGGTTCGCGCACATTATGTCGGGCCGCAGCGGGTCGGGTCGCAGAGCAAAAATCCGTTCAAACCGCTCGTATGTATTTGCCGGGGCGCAGCTCATCACGAATGTGCTATGTAAGCATTTTACGCTACGCTGCGACCCGCTCCGCTCCGCTGCGGCCCGACATAATGTGCGCGAACCTTGTAAAGTGTATAAACAAGACATCGACATATTTTTTTGGGATTTCGTATAATTGGAGTCACACGTTACTATATATACTAGTTGTTGCCTGTACCCTTCGTCACCGTGATGTGATTTACGGGAAGTAAATCTTTTTTTACGGGAATTGAATTTTAATTTAATCGGATTTTGTTTACAATTTCAAGGGTTTTAATTTTTTTTGCATAATATTTTTTCTTTAATAAAAGTACCCTAAGTAACTCCTTATAACATCAGCTATCTCCCAGTAAAAGTGCCGTCAAAATCGGTAAAGCCGTTTCGTAGGTTAGCCGGAACAAACAGACAGACAGAAAAAAATTAAAAAAAAAAAAAATTGGTATAGATGAAAATCCAAAAAAAAAAAAACCACAAAGGCTGTCAAAGTCTGTCTTCGAAGATGTTACCTGTATAGCCTGTATGTTAGGCTTCTTGTCTCCAATCCTGTTCTTCTGCGCAGTCAGTCGGTTCCTCAACTCATCCACCTCTGCCTCTTCCAATTCTTCAGTAGTATGCGTTACGAAGGGAGGAACGGGTTCGATTCCTGGGATGCCTTCGATACCTGGGTCTTCTAGTTTTAGAGATCGGAGCTGTGAAAATGATAATAATTCTATAATACTCGCGCATGGGACTTAAACATAACTGGCGATATGTGGGTATACGCACGGCGACAAATCAAGCTATACAAAACCAGTTAATGCGGATCTCTCATTGTATTGGAAATGTATACAAAGCGAGGCCATGTTATACTGGATATGTTTAGCTTGATGTGTTTCCGTGTGTACTCTAAGACACACCTCTGCCTAGAGAAAATGGAGGTTATAAAAAAATCTTTAGAATGTCAGGAAACACCAAGAACTAAGCAAAAGCTCATTGTGAGCATCTCAAATATATATTTTACAACGTTACGGTAAAAAGTTTTGAAGTTATTTAAGAAAATAGGCGAAAATTGACCATTCCCCCCTTAACTCCAAAACTACAGGGCCGAAAATTTTGAAAAAAAATACAAAAATAGTTCTTTTCCTATAGATTACAGGAAAACCAATAAGAAATCTATGAACGTACGGAACCCTCTCCACGCGAGTCGAACTCGTACTTGTCCGGTTTTTTTTTCATATAGTCTTGCACCCACGTGCGAATACGGGGCGGGTAGTTAGTAGGTAATAAAATACAGGGTGTAAACACACTCTTCACATATCCGTCAACCAAGCATTCTGTACATCAAACTAAGTAACTTTACGCAAAAATTATTGCATATATACATAATCGACTTTTTTTTGGGGTGTAAAATCACATTTTACGGCAGTACTCGATGGAAAGCACTCAAATCATTCTGCTGACGGATGGTTTGATTAGTACGGGGGTCGTGGAGATGTGTAAAATAAAAATCTCACATTAAAAACATGAAAAAGTTGGAACTTTGACCCCCAATATCTCCGTAACTAGGAGGTTCCCAGGTTCATTTTTCATGGTTCATTTTTTTTGTTGTAGGCCATAGCCTACAACAAAAAAAATGATCGCAAAGACGGGGAGAACAAGTGCCTTTCGGTTATGTTAAGGGTCTATTTACACCCTTTATATTCACCTCTCGCTGCCACTGAGGCGTTTTGCCCTGACATTCTTCTATAGACTTCTCCATCTTCGTGACCAAGTTGTTCGATTCCAAGCGTTGAGCTTTGATCGTGTTCTCTTTGCTCTGCAGTCTATGTATTTCTTGTTTTAACTCCGAGAACTCTTCCGTGCCTTCGTTGATTTCTTCGTCTATCTGAAATTGGAAAAGAAATTAATTTAAATATTTCATTAGGGAAGAAGGGAGCAGTGGTGGTCTAGTAACGGCCCCGACTTATGAGCTGAAGGTCGTGGGTTTGTACCAAGGAGATAATATATGAAACTACCAGTCGGATAAATTGATATACAGGGTGGCGACGACAATACGACAAAAAATTTAACAGCGTATACTTCATGACGTTTCACGTCTGCATACAAAAATTCAATCGAACGTATCCAGTAGTTTAGTCACAGGACATTATTTTTCAATTTCTGCATTTTGTTAAGTTAATTAGCTAGCACCGACAGGTTAACGACCTCCGCATCGGTATAAACACTAAACACATAATAAAATTGCCAACGCGGTACTTCTTAAACATTTGCCGAATTCGTTCCTTAAGTTTTATTTCCAGAGGCGAATTAGTACAAATTATACCTAAGGTTAGTACACACAAGATACACACTCAGCGTTTCAAAAACGTCCACAGAAAAAGTATGCACAATTACGAATTGTGCGCACTGTTCACTACTTGCAAATTCGAACTTACACCGACCACATTAAGTTGTTTTTTAAACGTGAGCATTTGTTTAGTCAATCAGAACTTGTGTTTTTTATTTTTTAGTTTGATTTATTCAAGACACTTTCAAACACTTTTAAATACTGTTTAAAGCTTTCACGGTTTACAACTAAACTTGTACTGTCACTTACGGGATATCTTCCGTGATTGTTCATTGTTTTGAGCTCCCGATATTTCTTATTTATTTCCTATCTTTTTTTTTCTTATTTATATTTATTTTATTTTTTTATTTCTATGTGTCATTTGCAAGGAAATGTGTTTGGGATTAACACGGTTGGCGCAGTGGCTGAGCGACTGGCTGCTGCGCTGCGTGTCACGGGTACCATTCCCCCCGGAACAAATATGTGTGTGGCCTACAGATAGTTGTTCCGGGTCTGGCTGTTTGTGTATGTGAGTTTAAATGTTTTTAAACGCACCCACGATACAGGAGAAATTCCTAGTGTGGGGGCAAAGTTTTGAAAAATATATATATCAATGGCCGGATCTGAAATAACATTTTTGCGTTTGATAGCCAGTGGGCTACTCAAGAAAGGTCTTGAGTAAGATTATTTAACACTAGGACATTTCATCACACTAGGATTCACGTACGAGCAAACGGAGAAACGGCGGGTGTACCCGCGGGGCACAGCTTGTTATCATCTGCCTAGGTTTTTCAACCTAGGCAAGTGCGGCTTAACGTGAAGATCGACCCGAGCGGCTGTTATTATTTGGCCACGAGCTCCTCACGGGCACAACTAGTAATAAACTTAAAACTTGTGTTACCTCTTCTAATTCCTTCTGCAATTTTGCGCTCTCCAAAGTCAGCTCTTTCTTCTGGCTGTTCAATGTTTCCAAGTTTCTCTCCGTCTCTGTCAGATCTACTTCCATCTGCTGGATTTTGTCTTTAGCTTTCTTCGCGTTTCTGTACAAAAAGTGTAGATTATTCGATTTTTATGGATCTATAAATATTTCATAAAAGTTTATTTGAATTTTCCTTATTTTTATTGTGATTTGGAGGCTTACGGACGTGTAACAAATACAGCGTGTAATAATTCATGTATGCTTATGTTTAAGTTTAAATATATAAGGTCTAACTATTCATACACGAAATATTTTCAGGGAATCATCTAACGGCTATAACGAAGCCATTTCAAGGGATTTTTTTTTATCTGAGTATATTTTTATAAAAAATAAATAATTTAAAATTACTTGACCCACAAAATAAATACTAGCTCCTTATTTTTGAACATCCATTACGCTAGTTTACTACGTCGTATTTACCTAGTGTCATAGTTAGAATATGGGAGTAAAGATTTTATGCAAAGTCTCAAAAATTTTTAGAATTATAATAATTTCGTAAAAAAAAAAAACACTCAGATATTTTTTTTTTTCGTTGCTATGGCGACTTTACGACTTATAGAAGTTACTCATAAAATATTTGGCGTATGAATAGTAAGACCTTATATAGTATCTAGTTACCATGTAAGAAATTATAAAAAATAAATTACACTTTAAAAAAAAACCTTGATTAAAATTTAAAGAAGAAAATTAGATTTATCTATCAACATTGAACGCGTATATATAGTGTCGTGTCTGTGCTTTTAACCGTTGAGGAGTTCCTTCCTGAGGAGGTGATTCTGGCTGCAGGATCAAGTCATGTCTGTCATAAAAATGTATTGTCACCAAAATCAAAGGTGTGTGCAAAATTTCAGCTCAATCGGTTGGGGGAACTGGCTTGAAATTCAGTTGCAAGATTTGATCAATAGATACAACTAACAAGGCAAGTTAAATAAAAGCTTATAAATAGACTACGCTACCGTCTAAGGGCTGAAGCAAACCAAGTGAAACGCGGCCTGGTTGTCACTGCCAAACAAATACTGACCTTGGGCTTGTTCAAATAAAGGTGACAATAAATAATCTTCATCGGATTAAAGTGCACAGATAAGCGCGTCGTGGTTAAAGTCAAGTATGTATTTTCGACCTTATATCAAGGGACACAGTCTTTATATTTGTTTGAAATTGACAGCCATCAAGCCAAAAGGAATACTGCGAGAAATAAAGATTATTCAAACTTACCTCTTGCTAGTATTAATAGCGACCTTCAGCTTGGTAATCTCAGAGTTCACTTTATCTATCTTTTTAATGAGCTCGTTCACAGCTTTCTGTAGATCCTTCACTCTGCCGCCGGCGACCGCCGTTATCTGTACGTCCACTGCTTGTACCTCTTCTTCGACCTGCAATCAGAAACATTATAATATGAAACAAATTATTTCAAATCTCAGATTTTGTTAGTTTTAATTTCTAACGGTGAATCACAACTAGAGAATACAATCCCGAGCATTTTTTTCAATCCCGGGATTACGGGATTTTTTATGCTTAATCCCGGGATCCCCGGGCTATCCCGGGATAAGTCTATGTGGTTTCTAATTGGGCTCAAATGAAAAAAAAACTTGAGTAATTTCTTAAAAAATGTTTTTAATATCGTGGCACAACACAAATCAAAATGTGAGAAAAGAATATCGAAAAAACAAAAAAAAAACTATACTTTTACAAGAAACCAAAAAGACAACACAAAAAAACTAGAACTGAATGCAGAAATATCAAATTAATGAAACAATGAAAAATTTAGTTATGTATTGAATGCTATGAATATAATCTAGGCAAGGTTATTGTCAAGGCACAACGGACTACGGAATGCAAACTAGACCTGTTTGTGGCAATCCCGAAAATCCCGAGATTAGCCAAGTACGGAACGGGATTTTCGGGGGCAGAAAACGGCCGGGATCCCGTGTTTTTTTTATTGTATTCTCTAATCACAACTTACTACATAACGTTAAAGTAGATTAAATAAAGATCACGGTGATTTTGACTGCCTCGTTGGTCCAGACGTCGCACGAGCGACTGCTGAGCATGAGGTCCTCGATTCGATTCCCGGGTCGTGCAATGTGTTATTGGGTTTTTCCATCAGAGATTTCTCAGTAACAGCCACGGTGTCTGGATTTGTGCCCGGTTGATGGCAATAAGCAATAAGCTCGCCCCCTATTACATGGGACTTGTACATTACTGGCGAAATGTGGGTGTACCATTAGGTAAGCTTCTGCATAACTCGGGGATTACAGGTGTGGTCTCGTTATGTGATGCAAAGTCAGATATATAATACTTGTGAAAGGACTCTAAAGTCGATGGACAGTTCGTGTGTTAAAATTCATCCAATCTTTTGGACGCATTGATTCTTTGGATGATCGCGGTGCACGTGAAAAACATAACTGTCTGTCTTTGTGCACAGACGGGTAAAAAGGTAAACTAAAACGCTGTTTTATTCTTTCACGGTTTAAAACTAACTTATACTGTCACCTACGGGATATCTTCCGTGATCATAAAATACAATAGTAATTTATTTTACTCAAAAAGGTAAAATTTTGGAACATAGTATCTAGGTTACAGGCAGATTGACCTTTGTGAGAGCTGGAGTCTATACGGGGTTCGAATTCTGTATGACAGATCTCCAGGTTCACACTTAAAATTACAAATTAAATTGCACTTACGTACTACAACATTTTAAAAGCTCCAAGTAATGAAAAGAAGAAAATAAAATACAAAACAATATAAAGTGATGTGCTATGAGTGTCTTAGGAGTGTTGTGTGTCCGTGAGTGCAACATAAGTCCTCACGCCCCGCGTCCGCGTAGGGCACTTGGCGTAAGTAACTACTTGCCCGAGAGTGTGTCTGTGTGTAGTTAACAAGGTGAAACGCGATCCAAGATTAATTTGATTTTGTGAATATTTCCGAATCAAATTAATCTTGGATAGCGTTTCACCTTTTTCATTATTTTGACATCCCGCAATCATGGCGCCTGCAACAGTGTCAAAACTACTCGGGAGCTCAAAATAATGAACAATCACGGAAGATATTCCGTAAGTGACAATATAAGTTTAAGATAAACTTACTTCGCCAGCATCCCTTTTGGCTTTATCCAGTTTTTCTTGAGCAGCTTCAAGTGTTGCTTCCAAATTCGCTTTCTGTTCGGGGTCCACCTTGCTAGCTGCAACCTTTGCTTCTTGTTGTTTTATTTGATTCTGTAAAAGTGTTCAACTCATTTAGAAATGTTGCTGAGTACGGTTTTGTGTGGTTAGCAGAAATAGTCACTAAACAGACCATTCACATAGCCGTCAACCAAGCATTCTCTACATCAAACTAAGTAACTTTACGCAAAATTTATTGTGGAGGTGTGTAAAGTAAAAATCTTATAATAAAACCATGTATTTAAAAAAAATGTTGTGAAAAAGTTCGAACTTTGACACCCAATATCTCCATAACCAGAAGGTTCCCAGGTATGGTCTAGAACAAAAAAATGATCGCAAAGACGGGGAGGACAAGTGACTTTCGGCTATGTTAAGGGTCTATTTACACCCTTTATGTAACGTATTACCGAATTTGACAGTTGATGGTACAACCATATTACAGTACAGTGTAAAAGACTGATCTAAGGAAAATTAATGACGTTTAAAATGGAATTACGTGGGTTAATACTGGTTTATTAAGTCATATAAAGATGTTTGTAAAAAAAAACCAAGTAACATTTTAACAAATAAAAAAAGTACCTATCAAAATATCACGCAGGTATATATCTCACCGATAACATTAACTCGCGTGTTCACATAATGAATGCGGCGCGGCGCGACAAGTGGTAAGCGTGACGTGTTATGATACGTGACGTCATGCAGACGTAACGTAAGTTAACACAGTTTACAGCGATAGTGTATCGGCCAACTTCGTCCATGCGATATTCAAATGATATTCCCTGTTTATTGTATACTTGCATGTTATTGTGTAGTTTCTGTTGGAGATCCAGTAAATAAATAAATAAAATAATATTCTTGAAATTGCTAAAAAGTATATTTCGCGGATGTTTGATAATAAGCTATGGTCGGGCCAGTATTGCTTGCAATCCCCTAAACCAAGACAAAAGCAACTCGAGCAATAATAGGGCAGATCCGTGAAACAACGATGATGACTCATTTTGGACCGTGTCTGCCACTTTTCACCCTTATGCCCTAAGTAATAAGGTTGATAAGTGATCGACCGTCAGTGAACTCGGTTAGTACACAACTAAGCGTAGATTTATAAACAAGTCAAAGTAACCAACATTAATTCGGATCCACTTGGCCATTTGCTATGAAATGACGCCCATCAGTGACCGATGGAGGTGTGTAAGAATCGTCAAAACCATACTTAAATAGGAGCTAGCTAACCAAGGCGTAAAATTAGCTGTAATGCACACAAGTATGTGATTTATTTCATAAGGAGACGTGAGCTTCGACCGGTACCTTTTCATGGCGCATCATTTAATATTGTAAGATTTTTTGAACATGAATTCTTCCGCATCGCTTCTGCTACATTCGTTCACTACGTATGTCGCCTGCCACACATTATGTTTGTAAGCGAGCCAACATGTGCTCCTTTGACCGGTACTTACGAGTACAATGGCGCATCGCATAGTATAAGGAGGATTTGAAAACGTAAATTCTATCCGCACTGCATCCGCTGCATTCGTTCGCTAATTATGACGCCTGGCGTACACTATGTTTGCACGCGCTAGCACATACTCGGAGCCCTTAACTGCAGGACCCTACAACATTGAGGATGGTTGTTGGATCCGAACCGCTTGTCAATAACAGAAGCGATTCTGATAATTAATTTCAGTTACGACCGAAAAGTACACAGAAGTTCTTTCAATGAGAATTTGAACCCTCGCGACTTAGTAATATGACTTCAAACTGGTTCAACGATTGGCTGTACAGAAGCCAAAAATAAAGGACATAAAATACTATCATTCATCAATTTTATTTTATAAGCATATCAAGCTCCTTCAATTCCACCCTTTTACCAGAATTTGGACCAATCCAACGCAAATCCAGCAGTATTTAAGTAAAACTGGTGTTGATTGTTGGAAATTAACTGGAATGCAGACAGAAATGGCTGCTTTCATAAGAGTAATAATCTACTTCGACTATCATGCACCAATATTATATAAGGGGAAAAACAAAACATGGATTTCATACGAACCACTATCGCTGCCATTGTCCGTCACTTGACGGCGATGTACAGTATGCTTGTACGTGAACAAGCTGACTCTGAGCTTGACGCGAGCGCCTACTTTGTTGAGAGATTCAGGTGGATACAGTTGAACTCAGCTGAATTAGTCTCAACTAGAACAGTTCCAATCCAACATGTTAGAGGACAAAAGCCGTTTACAATGCTATCACATACTCGGCGTCATTATTCAAATGAATCAAACTAGACGAAACGGAATAAAACTATAAAGAAACAAAAAAAAATAAAAAAAAATTCTAATTTTTTTAGTCAAATCATCTATTCCGGTACTGTTGCTTTCAGAGCAAGTGCATGTTTAGTTGTTGAACTTGTCGTCAGACTTCGGGCACGGCTCATGGATCACGATCATGGAGGGTGCCGACCGTGAAGTACTTTTCTCTTCCAGTCTTCAATTTTTTGTGTTTGCTGGTCGTCATTGGTTGTGTTTTGGGTTTCTATCTGATCGCTTAGGTTAAGTGGAGTGTAGTTAAGATCGTTTGTTACTATGGCTTTATGTATATTGCTAGTGCGGGATTTCGTGTGGAAGAACAATTTTAATCGACTAACTTGTTTCCGCCATAGGTGCTGTATATCTATAAGGCCTCTCCCTCCATGTTCTCGTTTAATGGTGAGTCTCTCTATGGCGGATTTAGGGTGAAGGTTGTTATGTTTCGTGAGTGTTGTTCGTGTAGTTCGTTGTAATTGTTCTGTATCTGTTTTGGTCCATTTTATAACTCCGAATGAGTACGTTAATACTGGAATGGCGAAGGTGTTTAAGGCCTTAATTAAGTGTTTACCTGAGAGTTGGGTTTTGCAGACGGCGTTAACTCTCTTCTTGTATTCTGAAGTTAGTGTATTTTTAATTTTTACGTGGTCAAGACCTTTTAGTTGCGTGTACCCTAAGTATTTATACAAGTCAGTCGGCTCCAATGCGGTTATAGAATCTGACTCATTCACTGCATAGTCACCGGGCCGCACCTTGCCTCTAACAATGTGAAGTGTTTTACATTTTTCTAATCCAAATTGCATGTTAATGTCCTTACTAAACTCTGCTGTAATATCTACTAATTTCTTCATTTCTTTTTCTGATTTTGCATACAGTTTGATGTCGTCCATGTATATAAGATGCGATATTGTTGTTTCATCTGTAGAGTGTTTGAGGCAGTACCCGGCCCCGCAGCGCTGCAGCAAATGAGACAGAGGATTGAGGGCAAGACAGAACCACAGGGGGCTCAGGGAGTCGCCCTGGTAGATGCCTTTTTTGATAGATATCTGTCGCGTTGTGACATTGTTATTGTTGCTATTTATTTGTAATGTGGTTTTCCACTGTAGCATTACATGGCGCATGAAATCAATTATTTTCGGGTTTACTCTATAAATCTCCAGAATTTGTATCAACCAGGAATGCGGTACACTATCGAAAGCTTTTTTATAATCAATATAGGTGCAGTGGAGATTTCTGTTTTTTGAGGTGGCGTGTTTATGTATAGTGGAATCAATTATCAGCTGTTCTTTGCATCCCATGTGGCCCTGCCTACATCCCTTCTGTTCCTCTGCTATTATATTGTGGTGTATAATGTGTGAGTTAATTTTCTTTGTGACTGCAGATGTTAGTATCTTGTAAATTGTTGGTAGACATGTGATTGGTCTGTATTGGGAAGGCTCTGATGTGTATTTAGTCTTAGGTAGCATGTAAGTAATTCCTGTTGTAATAAATTCGGGTATATTCTGTTGTCCTAATATGATATCTGTTAAATTTTTTGCCATAGATTTGTGTAATGTAGTTAACTTTTTGTACCAAAAATTATGTATTTTGTCTATTCCAGGCGCTTTCCAGTTATGTAACCTAGTTGTAATGTGTATAATGTCAGACTCTGTTACCTCTACGA
Source organism: Noctua fimbriata (assembly GCA_905163415.1). NCBI lineage: Eukaryota > Metazoa > Arthropoda > Insecta > Lepidoptera > Noctuidae > Noctua > Noctua fimbriata. The sequence continues at coordinate 6,435,972 of LR990945.1, forward strand.
ATTCCATCACGTCAATATCTCTCCATTTTACTTCTTCATCCACTATCCATGATGCTTTGTCGTTGTGTTGTTTCTGCTCTTCCCAAATACTAGCCCAATATGTTTCCAGTTGTTCTTTTGAAGGTAGGTTAGGTGTGTTTGTGTTATTTTCATAATTTCTGTCGTTTTTTGTGTTATGTAAGTTTCTGTAAAATATTTTTTCGTTTGTGGTAAATATCGCGTTATCATTTTTGCGCTGTTGAGCTTTCTTATATCTTTTGAGCCTATGAACTTTGAGTGCTAGTTTTTGTTTTAAGGTGTCTAGAAATTCTTCAGGTTTTCTGTTATTTTGTTCGTGTCTGGTGTGCGTGGCATTGTTTCTAAATATGACCTCAACTCTTTTTACTAGTTTATTAGACCTGCATCCGTTGATATATTGAGTGAGTCTACCAATGTCTGCCCTTAATTTTTCAATGCCTTTTTCTAGTCTCTGTTGCCATGCTGGTGCTACATTCTGTCTTGTCCTTGTAGCTCTTGTGTGATCGGTGATTTTAAAGTTTAGTTCTTCAGATATAACTACGGCTGTGCAATATATGAGTAGGTGAATGTCAATAAGCTGTGTGTCGTCAGATATAAAGTGTGTGAGTATACTCTCATTAAATAAATTAACTAGACGAAATAGGTTAGGTGTGTATTTAAGTTTAGGTAACCTTGGTCGAGCTGCTGGGTCCATCCCAGAGTATTGTGTTATTGTTGTTCTAAATTTGTCGTTAATTTCTTGAATATATATATCTGTTGTTAAATGTTGATCTGGGACGACTAATGTCTCAATGTCATTTTCTAGCGTAAGGGTAATGGATTCGGTTTGTGTGGATGTGTGCGATATTTGTGTGTAGGCTTGTGATTGGTTGTACGGTGCAGATTGAGTATAAATAATTTGTGATTGACTAAGCGATTGTGGTTGTTCTTGATGACTAATTTCGCTTAAATTTTGTGTGATATTGTTAGTGTCTGTATAATTTACTGTTTCTTCATGTAGTAATTGTGTTCGTACTTCTTCTTTTAATTGATCTATAACTTCTTGAGATAGAAGTTTATTTCTAACTATGGTTCTTCTTTGGTCTGAGATCCTTTGTTCTGAAACCGTAATGTCAGGATATTGTCGGGTGAAAAGTGCATGCAATTGTTGTCTGTATGTGGTCATGTCGGTCTCTAATTTAGTTACGTGTAGGTAAGTTCGCATGATGAATAGATTGACTTCTTTACTCCATTTCATGCGAACCCTTGCTTTTCCAGCCTTGGTGGACGCGGGCAAAAAGGTATTATTATTATTATTTCCTTTATTTAAATTTTTACAAATTGTTCTACATTTTTAAATATTCCTTAAAAAAAAATATAAAAAAACATTTAAAAATATAAAAAATTGTAGCCCACCGGTATCGGGAACAGGGTCCAAGCTACCGGCGGTCAGGGCTCCAGAGAGAGGAACCTCCTAACAATACGAGCCGTGTCCAAAAGTACCGCTTTCTGAATCAAGCCCTTGATCCAGCTGCCTAACGAGAGCCTCCTCAGGTATTGATCGAGGCTCTTGGCAATTAAGCCATGGGCTGATACGACTATCGGCACAATGATCGCTGAGTCCACATCCCACATGTCGACAACCTCGCGAGCTAAGTCAAGATACTTGATTTTCTTATCTTTCTCGGCTTTCACGAGGTTCTCATCATGCGGGACCGTTATGTCAATAATCATTGTGCGCCGCTCTGATCGATCCACCACCACTATATCAGGCTTATTGGCTACAATAGTCCTGTCAGTGATGATGGATTGATCCCAGTACAATGTGATACTGCCATTTTCGAGAACTGGGTCGGGCACATACTTATAGTACGGCACTTCCAATTCCACAAGGTTGTATTTTAGAGCAAGTTGCTGATGGATAATCCTGGCTACAAGGTTGTGTCTATGCAAGTACTCTCCGTTAGCCAGACGAGAACACCCGGAGATAATGTGACGGATTGATTCGCCTGGACGGTGGCATGCCCGACATATGTCAACCGTACCGTCCTTCACAATAAATCTCCGGTAGTTATTCGTCATCATAACTTCATCCATAATTGCACAGACAAAACCTTCGGTTTCTCCGAAGAGGTCCCCGGAACGTAGCCAGGCTACGGACGCTGATAGGTCTACATCGGGCCCATGCAGGGCCCGGAAAAAGCGTCCGTGAAGCTCCTTACTCTGCCATACCTCCATGCGGTAGTTAGTGTCAAACACTACAGGTTTGCGCCAGTTCTCTTTAGCCAAGGAGAGCGGGGTGAGGCCCTTGTCCACCGCGACTACATCTCGATGCATCCCCACGTCGGTTTCAAGGAAATATTCCCTGAGACTGCATATCTCGCGATTGTGGAGAGTCTTAGCGTTTAAAAAGCCTCGACCCCCACACTTCCGCGGGATATACAGTCTCATAACAGAAGAACGCGGGTGATGCATTCGATATGCCGTCAACAATGTACGGACCCTCCTATCCAGGGCGTCTAGTTCTGTTTGAGTCCATTTGAGTATGCCGAAAGAGTACATCAGAACCGGCATGACCCAACCGTTGAAGGCACGTACCTTATTGCCGCCTGATAAAAGACTATTAAATACTTTTTTCAGGCGGCCAAAGAAGCGCTCCTTCAACGATTGCTTCATGTCAGCAACATTGATGCCCAGCGCTTCCGACATACCCAAATACTTATAGGTTTCGGTTGCTGAGAGGGATCTAAGATTTATGGAATCCGAGAGCTGGGTTCCCACAGATTCCACAATCTCCCCTCGCTTTACATGCATGACCGCACATTTGTCCACACCAAATTCCATCCTGATGGCGCTACTGAAAGTTTCAGTTACCTTCAGTAGCTCCATCAGTTGCAAATCGTTGGGGGCAAAGAGTTTCAGGTCATCCATGTAAAGGAGGTGAGATATAACTTGACCACCTCTCCTCAACCGATAGCCTAGACCTGAATCCTCCAGCAGCGTGCTAAGAGGATTCAAGGCTAAGCAGAACCAAAGTGGACTCAAACTATCGCCCTGAAATATACCTCGCTCTATCCTTATCGGCTCGCTATTCCTCTGGATTTGCCGACATCCTGGATAGCGAAGGACTGTCCTCCATTGCCCCATACATGACATCAGGAAGGTGCGCAGAGTTGCATCAACTTTATACAACTCTAGCACCCTCATGAGCCATGTATGTGGCACCGAGTCATAGGCCTTCTTATAGTCTATCCAACATGTCGACAGATCGCTTCGGGAACGGCGAACCTGTTGACTAATGGCCATATCAATGAGGAGTAGCTCCTTAGTACCGCGGGACCCGTTCCTACATCCATTTTGAGAAGCGGACATGATAGAATTGTCATCAATGTGTTTGTTAATTTTAGCTCTCAAAATGGATGTAAGAACTTTATAGACCGTCGGAAGACAGGTAATCGGTCTATAATTTTTGGGCTCCGCAGTACTACCCGATTTATGGAGCAGGTGGGTTATACCTGTTGTCAGAAACTCTGGCAGCGACCCTGACTCTAAGGCTGACTGGAACAGGATCGCCAGGCGAGCGTGCGACCTTGTGAACCATTTAATCCAAAAGTTGTGCAGTCCATCCGGCCCTGGAGATTTCCAGTTAGGCAACGGACGGACTGCACGAACAACGTCTTGGGGGCTGATAGTGATTGCCCCCATTTCTGGTACTAGATCGCACGCTCGCTCGACCCCCTGAGTCCATTCACCCTCGGTATGGCTAACAGGCACCGACCAGATGCTGCGCCAGAACGAACACATGGCATCATCATCCGGTAGGCGCGTGTCAGCCACACCTTGGTCCGGTCGCTCCCAAGCCCTGTACACCCACCTTTCATCTCTTTGAAAAGTGCGATTCTGAGTGTATCGGTCCACCCGCCGCTTATACCTACGAATACGGTTTGCCCATGCATACACTTTCTGCTTCAGGAAGTCGATGCGCTCTGTGATACGGGACATGTAGTCTCGAGGACTGATATCAGTCCCCGAGAACGCCCGCCTCACAAAACGCATCACTCTAGGACGAGTATTGCCCTCCCTGAAGCAGATCAGTTTGCCGATGAGTGCTCTGGCCCCACCAATACGTCGTTCAATCCTGTACTGCCATGGCGGTACGGCTGGTTTAGGTCGTGTAGCTCTGTCATCAGAAAATTTGACATGAGCTACACGACATGCCGCTACAGCCGCACAATACAGGATTGAGTGAGCATCGGTGAGGTCTTCGCAGTTATCAAAATAGTTTGACAACTGCGAATCCAGAACAGCCACCAGCGCCCTATTTTTGTTATGCATGGGCAAACGAGGTATGCGTGGTCTAAGGTCGGGTTGCATGAACCGATATTCTCGAATCGCACCCTCCAAAGCACTCCTCATTTCCTCATTGCACTGGGTACTTACATTAGTAACTATGTCATTACTCACGTCGTTATCGCGATTTGGTATTATTGTAGACTGTGGTGGAACCACAGCCTGCGGCGGCGGCGTGGCAATGACATGGCTACTCTGCATTTCAGTCCGCAAGCGATCAAGTACGGTGTCATCCAACATACGATTACGCTGGATGACTCGCACCTGATCCGATAGTCGTTGTGCCGACACGTTGACAGCTGGCTCAAGCACCTGAAACAGAGAGAGCATCCGAACACGGTACGCGGTCAGGTTGTTTCCTCCCTCTGTAGCCCCATAGTATGCGCGCATGACATTTGCATTGATGGATTGCGTCCATCGCATGCGCTGCACACTCCCACCGGGAGCTGGGACCCTATCAGAGGCCGGTGGGCCTCGAGGTCCTAAACCGTCCGGCGGCCGGCGTCCTCCCCGTCGACGAACAGGTGGTGGCGTCGTGGGCGGAGAGAAATACTCGTCGCTCGAGCTCGACGCAACATTTATTTATCTTCATAGGTATATATTCAATTCATCCAAAATTTTTGACAGACACGTGAGATGTCATATTGTGTCACTTCCATGTATTGGTTTTTTTCTTTAATTTTCTGCTTAATTTCATTTTTATTTCGGTGTTTTGTAATAATATTGCTATAAAAAAACGGTGGTATCCTTGAAATCTTGCAGTATAATATTTAACTATTTAAATTTTTTAAAATTTGGTAAATCTGTTATGAAGACGTTTCATTGACGTAAGTGTTGCCAGCTTATAATTATTATTATTATTATTATTACATCGCCGTCAAGTGACGGACAATGGCAGCGATAGTGGTTCGTATAAAATTCATGTTTTATTTTTCCCCTTATTATATATTGATGCATGATTTTTCGAAGTAGCTTATTGTCCTTACGCATGATAGCCGCAGTAGCTTATCAAATTATTAAAGCAGACTTTTTTGTCTGTTTTCCAGTCAATCTCAAGTAATAAATCAATACCAGTTTTGCGTAAATACTGTTACATCTGTTAGAAATCAAGTCATATTACTAATTCGAAAGATTGACGAAGCCAGCCTCTGTTTTTCTCTTAAGTGTTGCAGTCAAATGAGCTGAACTGCTTGTGCGCGCTGACAGATGGTTCGGATCTAACAACCAGCTATCCTCAATGTAGAAAGGTCTAGCAGGCGAGGGCTCCGAGTCTGTGCTATCGCGTGCAAACATAATTTATGAAAGGCGACATACGTAGCGAACGAATGCAGCGGATGCGGTGCGGATAGAATTCATGTTCTCAAATCCTCCTTATACTATACGATGCGCCATGGTAAGAAGGTACCGGTCGAAGGAGCACAATCTATCACATTTGCCTGCATTGGTACAACGATTATTATTTACCCTCTTCAACATTTTTTATTTATTTTATTAACCTACCTACAAGAATTTCTAGTATGTAGCTGTGACAGATAGAGTCTTAGGTATAAATAGGTTATACAACTATATTATAAATTATTAAAATTTATATTTCGATTTAAATCCCCCTAGATTGCGAGATTCCCACACTGTGCGACGGCTTGTGTTGATGAATTCGCGTCCAAACATTACTAGGTACAAGAATCGAGCTAAGCGGCGAAAGGACGCTTCGAATGAGATCATGTTAAAATCGTTCGTTTATTAGTTGCGTAATTGCGTTCATATAAGGTAAAAAAAATACTGACTCGCGCATACCACCGCAGATTTCAATAAACATAAACAATGCATTGCCCGCAAGAAGCCAAGGTCCTGACTACCGCGCGGCACCGCGACGCGCTTATCGCTGTGACGTCACTTTTATCATGACTCGTCATCGTACCTTCGCGCGCCGTATGTATATGAGATCGTTGAAGTTAATGTCATCGGTATCATTGAGTACTGTATTTTTTTGGTAGTCTTTGAAAATCAGTGAACACTTTTTGTTATAAGATGAAGCGATTCAGAACATTAAACTCAGTTACGAGCTAGAAGAACGACAGGTTCCTTGAACCCTTTTACCAAAATTTGGACCAATCCAACGCAAGTCCAGCAGTATTTAAGTAAAACTGGTGTTGATTGTTGGAAATTAACTGGAATGCAGACAGAAATGGCTGCTTTCATAAGAGTAATAATCTACTTCGACTATCATGCACCAATATTATATAAGGGGAAAAACAAAACATGGATTTCATACGAACCACTATCGCTGCCATTGTCCGTCACTTGACGGCGATGTACAGTATGCTTGTACGTGAACAAGCTGACTCTGAGCTTGACGCGAGCGCCTACTTTGTTGAGAGATTCAGGTGGATACAGTTGAACTCAGCTGAATTAGTCTCAACTAGAACAGTTCCAATCCAACATGTTAGAGGACAAAAGCCGTTTACAATGCTATCACATACTCGGCGTCATTATTCAAATGAATCAAACTAGACGAAACGGAATAATTGAAAACTATAAAGAAACAAAAAAAAAAAATTTTTTTCTAGTTTTTTTAGTCAAATCATCTATTCCGGTACTGTTGCTTTCAGAGCAAGTGCATGTTTAGTTGTTGAACTTGTCGTCAGACTTCGGGCACGGCTCATGGATCACGAATACTGAGAATGTGATAGCATCGTAAATGGTCTCTGTCCCTGCACATGTTGGATTGGAACTGTTCTGGATGAAACTGATTCAGTCGAGTTGCTTGCGCGCTCCCAGTTCCTCCACCTGAAATCCTCTACGAAGTAAGCGCTCGCGTCGAGCTCAGAACCAGCTCGTTCACGTACGAATATACTGTACATCGCCATCAAGTGACGGACGACGGCGGCGACAACGATTCGTATAAAATTCATGTTTTATTTTTCCCCTTATTATATATTGATGCATGATTAGTCGAAGTAGCTTATTTCCGTTATGCATACAGTCGCAGTAGATTATTATATTATGAAAGCAGTCATTTTTGTGTTTTCCAGTCAATCTCAAGTAATAAATCAATAACAGTTTTGCGTAAATATTGTTACATCTGTTAGAAATCCAGTCATATTACTAATTCGAAAGGTTGACGAAGCCAGCCTCTGTTCTTCTCTTAAGTGTTGCAGTCAAATGAGCTGCACTGCTTGTGCGCGCTGTCTGGCGCTATTGCTTTCGGAGCAAGTGCATGTTTAGTTGTTGAACTTGTCGTCAGACTTCGGGCACGGCGCATGGATCACGAAGTCTGAGAATGTGATAGCATCGTAAATGGTCTCTGTCCCTGCACATGTTGAATTGGAACTGTTCTAGTAGAGACTAATTCAGCTGAGTTCAACTGTAGCCACCTGAATCTCTTAACAAAGTAGGCGCTCGCGTCAAGCTCAGAGTCAGCTCGTTCACGTACAAGCATATTGTACATCGCCGTCAAGTGACGGACAATGGCAGCGATAGTGGTTCGTATAAAGTTCATGTTTTATTTTTCCCCTTATTATATATTGATGCATGATTTTTCGAAGTAGCTTATTGTCCTTACGCATGATAGCCGCAGTAGCTTATCAAATTATTAAAGCAGACTTTTTTGTCTGTTTTCCAGTCAATCTCAAGTAATAAATCAATACCAGTTTTGCGTAAATACTGTTACATCTGTTAGAAATCAAGTCATATTACTAATTCGAAAGATTGACGAAGCCAGCCTCTGTTTTTCTCTTAAGTGTTGCAGTCAAATGAGCTGCACTGCTTGTGCGCGCTGACAGATGGTTCGGATCTAACAACCAGCTATCCTCAATGTAGAAAGGTCTAGCAGGCGAGGGCTCCGAGTCTGTGCTATCGCGTGCAAACATAATTTATGAAAGGCGACATACGTAGCGAACGAATGCAGCGGATGCGGTGCGGATAGAATTCATGTTCTCAAATCCTCCTTATACTATACGATGCGCCATGGTAAGAAGGTACCGGTCGAAGGAGCACAATCTATCACATTTGCCTGCATTGGTACAACGATTATTATTTACCCTCTTCAACATTTTTTATTTATTTTATTAACCTACCTACAAGAATTTCTAGTATGTAGCTGTGACAGATAGAGTCTTAGGTATAAATAGGTTATACAACTATATTACAAATTATTAAAATTTATATTTCGATTTAAATCCCCCTAGATTGCGAGATTCCCACACTGTGCGACGGCTTGTGTTGATGAATTCGCGTCCAAACATTACTAGGTACAAGAATCGAGCTAAGCGGCGAAAGGACGCTTCGAATGAGATCATGTTAAAATCGTTCGTTTATTAGTTGCGTAATTGCGTTCATATAAGGTAAAAAAAATACTGACTCGCGCATACCACCGCAGATTTCAATAAACATAAACAATGCATTGCCCGCAAGAAGCCAAGGTCCTGGCTACCGCGCGGCACCGCGACGCGCTTATCGCAGTGACGTCACTTTTATCATGACTCGTCATCGTACCTTCGCGCGCCGTATGTATATGAGATCGTTGAAGTTAATGTCATCGGTATCATTGAGTACTGTATTTTTTTGGTAGTCTTTGAAAATCAGTGAACACTTTTTGTTATAAGATGAAGCGATTCAGAACATTAAACTCAGTTACGAGCTAGAAGAACGACAGGTTCCTTGAACCCTTTTACCAAAATTTGGACCAATCCAACGCAAGTCCAGCAGTATTTAAGTAAAACTGGTGTTGATTGTTGGAAATTAACTGGAATGCAGACAGAAATGGCTGCTTTCATAAGGGTAATAAGCTACTTCGACTATCATGCACCAATATTATATAAGGGGAATAACAAAACATGGATTTCATACGAACCACTATTGCTGCCATTGTCCGTCACTTGACGGCGATGTACAATATGCTTGTACGTGAACGAGCTGACTCTGAGCTTGACGCGAGCGCCTACTTTGTTGAGAGATTCAGGTGGATACAGTTGAACCCAGCTGAATTAGTCTCAACAAGAACAGTTCCAATCCAACATGTTAGAGGACAAAAGCCGTTTACAATGCTATCACATACTTGGCGTCATTATTCAAATGAATCAAACTAGACGAAACGGAATAATTGAAAACGATAAAGAAACAAAAAAAAAATTTTTTTTTCTAGTTTTTTTAGTCAAATCATCTATTCCGGTACTGTTGCTTTCAGAGCAAGTGCATGTTTAGTTGTTGAACTTGTCGTCAGACTTCGGGCACGGCTCATGGATCACGAATACTGAGAATGTGATAGCATCGTAAATGGTCTCTGTCCCTGCACATGTTGGATTGGAACTGTTCTGGATGAAACTGATTCAGTCGAGTTGCTTGCGCGCTCCCAGTTCCTCCACCTGAAATCCTCTACGAAGTAAGCGCTCGCGTCGAGCTCAGAACCAGCTCGTTCACGTACGAATATACTGTACATCGCCATCAAGTGACGGACGACGGCGGCGACAACGATTCGTATAAAATTCATGTTTTATTTTTCCCCTTATTATATATTGATGCATGATTAGTCGAAGTAGCTTATTTCCGTTATGCATACAGTCGCAGTAGATTATTATATTATGAAAGCAGTCATTTTTGTGTTTTCCAGTCAATCTCAAGTAATAAATCAATAACAGTTTTGCGTAAATATTGTTACATCTGTTAGAAATCCAGTCATATTACTAATTCGAAAGGTTGACGAAGCCAGCCTCTGTTCTTCTCTTAAGTGTTGCAGTCAAATGAGCTGCACTGCTTGTGCGCGCTGTCTGGCGCTATTGCTTTCGGAGCAAGTGCATGTTTAGTTGTTGAACTTGTCGTCAGACTTCGGGCACGGCGCATGGATCACGAAGTCTGAGAATGTGATAGCATCGTAAATGGTCTCTGTCCCTGCACATGTTGAATTGGAACTGTTCTAGTAGAGACTAATTCAGCTGAGTTCAACTGTAGCCACCTGAATCTCTCAACAAAGTAGGCGCTCGCGTCAAGCTCAGAGTCAGCTCGTTCACGTACAAGCATATTGTACATCGCCGTCAAGTGACAGACAATGGCAGCGATAGTGGTTCGTATAAAATTCATGTTTTATTTTTCCCCTTATTATATATTGATGCATGATTTTTCGAAGTAGCTTATTGTCCTTACGCATGATAGCCGCAGTAGCTTATCAAATTATTAAAGCAGACTTTTTTGTCTGTTTTCCAGTCAATCTCAAGTAATAAATCAATACCAGTTTTGCGTAAATACTGTTACATCTGTTAGAAATCGAGTCATATTACTAATTCGAAAGATTGACGAAGCCAGCCTCTGTTTTTCTCTTAAGTGTTGCAGTCAAATGAGCTGCACTGCTTGTGCGTGCTGACAGATGGTTCGGATCTAACAACCAGCTATCCTCAATGTAGAAAGGTCTAGCAGGCGAGGGCTCCGAGTCTGTGCTATCGCGTGCAAACATAATTACGTAGCGAACGAATGCAGCGGATGCGGTGCGGATAGAATTCATGTTCTCAAATCCTCCTTATACTATACGATGCGCCATTGTACTCGTAAGTATCGGTCAAAGGAGCACATGTTGACTTGTGAAATCTATGACATGTGCCTGCATTCTAGACGCGGAATAGCATTTCGTTTGGGACCACTTTTACATCAAGGCTCTTACAGCTAGCTTTGGACCACAAATCAGGTAAATTGCAACTGCATTTGGCACGCAGATCGACTTGGAAATCTATCAATGTACTACCGCGTTCACTGACGGTTGACCACTTTTCACCCTTATGCCTGAGTAATAAGATTCAAAAGTGGTCAACCGTCAATGAGCGCGGTTTGTACTAGACGCTTGCGAGGGTTCGTGTTGATGAATCGTGCCCACGCTATAACTACGTGACGAAGTGCTACATGGTAGTAAACATGTTTAAATTGTTATATAAATATTAAAATTGTTAAAATTGTTAGGTATATAAATAAAAAAAAAATAAAAATTAAAAAATTAAAAAAATTAAAAAAATTAAAAAAAAAAAAAAAAAAAAAAAAATTAAAAAAAAAAAAAAATTAAAAAAAAACAAAAAAAAATTAAAAAATAAACAAAAAAAAAAAAAAAATTTATCAAAATAAAAAATAAAAAAAAAATTAAAAAAAAAATAAAAAAAAATAAAATAAAATAAAAAAAAAAATATAAAAAAATAAAAAATATTTCATACTTGCCCGTCTATGAAAAAAAAAATTGTCAAGTGTGAGTCGTTTTTTTATGTTTTGATACTTCGCGTGGCACGGTCAGATAATGACTGAGGGGTGATTTTCTCCAAATTTTTTCCAGACCCCCAGATATCGAGATTTTTGTGACGTCAGAGGGCTCTCGGCCAATCAGAGACCAGAGTTTCGATTACCCTGTCGAGATTGTCCTCGACGGGGCAGTCGAGGCACGGTCGAGTCCAGGTACCTACCTTTGCTCTCGCGCGCGACTCATTTCTTCTCCGACCGTTGTACAGTGAGGAGGAGAAGAAAAAAGAATAAAAAATTACGCCGGTCTACGAAGAACCTTTATTTTTATTAGGGGGCCAAAAAATAACTTGAAAAATTTGAAGTCTGGTCTGTCATGGTGTGGTTATTCGTGAGTTTGATCGTGACGCTAATGCTGCGAAGAACATACTAATCAACTATACACGGTCTGCCCTCTGCAGGCCAGGATGTTCCACGAGCGGGGCATCGTAATCTCCTAGATATTGTAACTCGATCGCAATAAGGTCCAATTTCGTACTTGAACTTTGTTGAGGTCGGGCCTTGGGAGGTTATTCGTCTTGTTTACTGTTCCAAATATAACTGACTCGCACATTTTATTAAACAAATCAAGTAAGGAAACTCAAATCAATGTGTCTATCGTATAAAAGCATTGCCCCCGCGAGGCCAAGGTCACTGATACAACCGCGGCGGCGAACGCCGCGTCGAGAAGCCGTTATCTCAATGACGTCACTTTTATCATGACTCGTCATTGTGTTTCCGCACGGGGCATGTATATGTGTTCATTGAAGTTAATGTTATCGGTGCCATGAGTACCGTATTTTTTTTATAATATATGTATTTTAGGAAAGTTTGAGCAAGACAGTAAGGGGAACTACGTCTTAGGAAATTATCCATAATTTTTAATAAAATTTCGATGATCCTTATTACTTAGTACATTTTTTTGAAAATCTGTCAGATTTTCAAAAAAATGTACTAAGGACTAATAATTTGCAAGAAAATGGCCATTTTAACTTTTTTTTTTATTGATGCCAATCGATTCTGTTTCCCATAATGATAAAAAAACTTCTACGGACCAACCAAGGTTGGAATACTAAAAAAGTCAGAAATTGCAAAAAAAATTTCCCATACATTTTGTATGAAAATTTTACACAATTATTTTTTAATGATAATCGATCCTGTGAACAACTCTTGTACTACGAGTTCTTAAAATTCGCATAAAAATTGGATTTTGTATAGGAACTGACTCGGCCAGCTGATCAGACAGCTGTAAACCTGTGTTTCGGTCTCTGAGGATACTACCTTTTCCGTGTTTGTACATATTGGAGGTGGCAATTTTTGTAAAAACAAATCTTAATGTATTTCCGTCACTAGCCTATATCAGAACACGCAATGGCCACTTGAGATCCCAATACAAAAACTTGCTACATTCGGTAGACTGTAGCCGATCTCATTAATTTTGATTCTGATTCAACATATTATATGGTAAAACTAAAAAAACAGTCGTACAATAAAAGTTTTTCGGTTTCATGGTACACCACACGAGAGATTCCCTCTCATAGAGAATGTCCCAGAAGTGGGAAACATTATAGGCTAATTATGCTGTCTTACTTAATATTAAGTTTGTGATGGAGGGATGGATATTTGTTACTCTTTTACGCAAAAACTACTGAACGGATTTGGATGAAATTTAGCACTCGGGTAGCTTATAACCTGGATTAACACGTAGGATACTTTTTATCCCGGTAGTACGGTCCCGTGGGACAATTATTCACGCGGGCGAAGCCGCGGGCATAAGCTAGTGTTATTATAGATTTTAGATATCCTACCTTCATAACAGGAACTTGTTCAGCCAAACTCTTGAGCTCGATATTGAGTTTGTTGAGCGTAATCTTTCCATCGCGCACGCTGCGTTGTAGCTCACCTAACGTCTCTTCTAGTTCAGCATGCTCGTTACGTATTTCTGTCAACCTGCAAAGAGTATGCAGCGTTGATTTTGGGGTAAAAATCTAACATTAAAAGACTCCTTTGAAGTAAATGTTGAAAAAATTCTACCGTAACCAACACGATACACAACACACACACGACACATTTCTATGCTAAACTGTGACTCAGAGTAGAGTCTGTGTAATGTCTTGTAGTGGCCTACAAGCATACGTCCGGCCGCCGCCGAGCGCCGCGGCTTACTGAAGCGCGAGTGCGTGTGCGCCAGCGCGCGGCGCGACTATGATGGTTCGTTAGTGTGGGAGCGTGGAGAGTGACGTCATGAGCCTGCTAGCTGCCCCGCGTTCATTCCTTGCCTGAGGCAATTTTTTTTTTTAATGATGGCAATTCGCGGTTCAAACTAGGAGGTTGTCGTCTGCTTAACCGCACTATCCTGTGCCTTGAGAGTAAGGCCTCCAGCCAGGGCAGACTGAGGCTAAATGTGTAGCGGGGCGCTTTTATACCCCGCGCACGATGGTCTCGTTTCCAAAATATTAAGGGCTAAGTGTAGCTTGTCTGTGATTGGTGTTTCCACAATATGTATAAAGAGTTAAGCCAACCACTAACTATGTGCCAACTATGACCAGTGTGTGTTGCCAGTGATTACATGCGGGACCGAAACGTGGTCGCTCACAATGGGCTTCATTAGAAGGCTTAAAGTCACCCAAAGGGCAATGAAGAGGGCTATGCTCGCAGTTTCTTTGCGTGATCAAATCAGAAATGAGGATATCCGCAAGAGAATTTACCGAGAGGTTACCGACGTAGCCCGAAGAATTGTCAAACTTAAATGGTAGAAGAATTGTCAAACTTAAATGGTAGTGGGCAGGGCGCATTGCTCGCAGAACGGATGGCCGATGGGGCCGAAAAGTTCTGGAGTGGCGACCGCGAACCGGAAGACGTTGCGTTGGAAGGACTCCCACTAGGTGGACCGATGACCTGGTGAAGGTTGTGGGGACCCTGGATGCGAGTCGCACGGGACCGGTGAATGTGACGACCCTTGGGGGAGGCCTAAGTCCAGCAGTGGATGTATTTCGGCTGAAATGATGATGAATTCAGGCCCGCGTAGTGAATAACGCCCCCTTTTACTGAGAGGGTGCCTGAATTGCAGCAGTAGTAACATTATGGACCGATAGCGATGTCTAAGGTTATCGGAAAACGGTCACTCGCGCTCCCGTTTCACTTAACACTGACCGCTGACGTCAGAGCCATATATGATATGAATTATAATTAATATGATGGGTGCCAACTGACAGCTGTCACTTATTCAATCAATCAAGTGTTAAATCAACTGTTTTAACAGTTGAATTAAAACTTGAGTCACAAAATAGATAGTAACAGAAGTGTGGAAGTCATGCATCCAACATCAAGCGCGCGTGACCGTACAGGGCCGCGCGCGGACCGACACTGAGCACCGCTGGGCGATGCGGCCGTATTTACAGCGCCCTCCTTGGCGGAGCTAGAAGAATCGGACGTGCGCACACGCCGAACGTCATCAAATCACTAAAGCTGCTCCCGATAAAAAAAAAATATAAAAAAAAAAAAAAAAAAAAAAAAAATATTTCATACTTGCCCGTCTATGAAAAAAAAAAATGTCAAGTGTGAGTCGTTTTTTTATGTTTTGATACTTCGCGTGGCACGGTCAGATAATGACTGAGGGGTGATTTTCTCCAAATTTTTTCCAGACCCCCAGATATCGAGATTTTTGTGACGTCAGAGGGCTCTCGGCCAATCAGAGACCAGAGTTTCGATTACCCTGTCGAGATTGTCCTCGACGGGGCAGTCGAGGCACGGTCGAGTCCAGGTACCTACCTTTGCTCTCGCGCGCGACTCATTTCTTCTCCGACCGTTGTACAGTGAGGAGGAGAAGAAAAAAGAATAAAAAATTACGCCGGTCTACGAAGAACCTTTATTTTTATTAGGGGGCCAAAAAATAACTTGAAAAATTTGAAGTCTGGTCTGTCATGGTGTGGTTATTCGTGAGTTTGATCGTGACGCTAATGCTGCGAAGAACATACTAATCAACTATACACGGTCTGCCCTCTGCAGGCCAGGATGTTCCACGAGCGGGGCATCGTAATCTCCTAGATATTGTAACTCGATCGCAATAAGGTCCAATTTCGTACTTGAACTTTGTTGAGGTCGGGCCTTGGGAGGTTATTCGTCGTTATCGGAAAACGGTCACTCGCGCTCCCGTTTCACTTAACACTGACCGCTGACGTCAGAGCCATATATGATATGAATTATAATTAATATGATGGGTGCCAACTGACAGCTGTCACTTATTCAATCAATCAAGTGTTAAATCAACTGTTTTAACAGTTGAATTAAAACTTGAGTCACAAAATAGATAGTAACAGAAGTGTGGAAGTCATGCATCCAACATCAAGCGCGCGTGACCGTACAGGGCCGCGCGCGGACCGACACTGAGCACCGCTGGGCGATGCGGCCGTATTTACAGCGCCCTCCTTGGCGGAGCTAGAAGAATCGGACGTGCGCACACGCCGAACGTCATCAAATCACTAAAGCTGCTCCCGGACCGCCGTTAGTTTTGTATCAAGCGCGGTCGACGCTGATTGGCTGTCCATAATTTTCTGTTGCTCGCACTCGCGTTAAACCAATAGGAGTTAAGTAGATTTTAAGAAATAATGTATAAAATAGGTGGACAAAATAAATCCTGGATCATTCCCAAAACCAGTGTTTTACTGAGCAGTCCCAATTTACAACATAGCCCACAGAAGGTTTGCTCAATACAACGAGCAAAAACAGGCGTACGCACACCTAGACGCGTACGTACGGCTATCTCAAACAAATGACAGTCGCGAGTGCGCTTGCGCTCGCTTTACGTGCGTTTATGCGCTTGTTTGCGACAATAAAGACATAACTCGTAAAATAAGATTTTTTTTTTTAAATTAGACTAAAAATATTTTCATAATATTGCCAATATTTTTTTGCATATAAACCTTTTATCACAAGATGAAAGGTTTATTTTACGTATTTCGTTACTTAATTTAATACCTACTTTCGTTTATTTTATATTCAACTACAAACAACATAGAAAAAGTCTAAATTTTTGAGTTATTTCACCCTAGTCGCAAACGAGCAAATGTGTGTTTTCGCTCTCTGTATGGAGCTGAACTTCTGTACCTATCGTCAATGTGATCAAGTGACGGCACCCATAAGTTGACTCTTCCGATATATTTCAAAAGATGGCGTTATTACCAACAATTGTAAAATCTAAAAATATAACACCACCCAGACTGGGACTATCACTCACATTCGTGTTTGTCAAAATAGACCTTTAGATGACGTACCTTTGTTCCATTCTCGCTAATTTCTCTTCATTAGCCTTCATCACTCTCGGGTCCTGTTCACTGGTGTCCTGCTGTACTGAACTGGACATTCTGCCTCGCATTGTTGTCTTACCGCCACCGGACATAGTACCTAAAAGTTAATTATAATTATTATTTTTCCTTTAGTAATAGTTGATTAGAGGCTTGACAATAATTCCCAGTAAGTCTTTACTATGCACAATTAAAACTACTCATTATTAGCTGTTCCGCGAATTCGTCCGTGTGGAATGGAATACAATATTTTTTTTAATACCGACGTAGCCCGAAGAATAGCCAAACTGAAGTGGCAGTGGGCAGGGCACATTGCTCGCAGAACGGATGGCCGATGGGGCCGAAAAGTTCTGGAGTGGCGACCGCGAACCGGAAGACGCTGCGTTGGAAGGCCTCCCACTAGGTGGACCGATGACCTGGTGAAGGCTGCAGGGATCCGCTGGATGCGAGTTCGCACGGGACCGGTCAATGTGGCGACACTTGGGGGAGGCCTATGTCCAGCAGTGGACGTGTTTCGGCTGAAATGATGATGATGATGATGATTTTTTTTAATTACCGGTTTTTCTTTTTGTAAAATAAAAGTAGCCTATGTTACTCCATAAAACATCAGCTATCGGCCAGTAAATGTCCCATCAAAGTCGGTCATGCCGTTTCGGAGATTAGCCGGAACAAGGATACAGAAAACGATATTCCCGCGATGGCAACAATGTCGTCTACACATCTCGTCGCCGGACGACCAGCACTTCTCTTTCCAGTCCTTGGACGCCGCTCGGTCACAGCTTTCCTCCACCTACCATCACCACACCTTGTTAGGTGTCCTGCCCAACTCCATTTAAGTTCCACAACGCGATTTCCAATATCGAAGATCTTCGTACGTCTCCGGATTTCGACGTTTTAAACTCAGTATAGTAAAGTTATGCTAAGCATGGAATGCTCCATGACTCTTTGTGCTACTCTGAGTCTGTACACAGTTAATATTATAACTCACCAGCAATCTCAATGACATCTCCTTTCAGCGTGACGACCCTGTATCGCGTGTGTCCGTACGCGATGCGCGACGCCTGCTCCAAGTCGTTGGCGACCAGAGTGTCGCGCAAGGCGTAGTAGAACGCAGGTAGCACGCGTTGGTCTTTTACTTTTACTAGGTCAAAAAGGCGAGGAGCGTTTTCGGGGCTGAAAAAAGGGGAAGGATTAAAACAAGCACCCAGTCGTAAATACGGGACATTGAACTTGGGACAAAGTTTGAGTGTTCCTGCTTTTCGAAAGCTATGAACATCGCTCGGTAGATGTCGCAAGTAGCCCACTGTGTTGTCTAATGCCCCACTATATTGTCTAATGTAACACTATATTGTATAATGTAACACTATATTGTTTAATGTACCACTGCATTGTCTAATGTCCCATAATATTGTCTAATATCCCACTATATTGTCTAATGTCCCATTATATTGTCTAATGTCCCATTATATTGTCTAATGTCCCACTATATTGTCTAATATCTCAATATATTGTCTACTGCCCCAATACATTGTTTAATGTCCCACTGCATTGTCTAATGTCCCACTATATTGTCTAATGTCCCATTATATTGTGTAATGTTCCACTATATTGTCTAATGTCCCGCTATATTGTTTAATGTCCCACTACATTGTCTAATGTCCCACTATATTGTGTAATGTCCCTCTACATTGTCTTATGTCGCATTATATTGTCTAATGTCCCACTATATTCTCTAATGTCTCATTATATTGTCTAATGGCCCACTATATGGTTTAGGTTATAACTTACAAGCTACTCTCCCGCTCATACGTTTCCCTCAAATGTTCCTGCCTGTCGAGAGCTATGAACGTCGCTCGGCCGATGTCGTGTCGTTTTAGATGTTCGACGCAAGCTTGAGCTGTTTCTACTGTATCGACGACTATGTTGTCGAGGGCACCGCAGCACGTTGATATGGCTACGTCGTATCTTGCGTCTATGCCTCCTAGGTCACCCTGGATGAAGTTTTGGGGATTAAATAACGTCAGTAGCTCTTGTACAGTCATGAGCAGTAATATACAACATTATTTTTAGTATATGCGAAACCTGAATATAGTTTTTTCAGAATAAGTAACTGAATCGGTTCCAATAATTTTTAAACCATGTTATATTTTGTCCCAAACATATTTAGAAAAAGTTACAAGTTGGACACCGAGCTACATTAAGTACCTATCGCAATAATTTAGGTACCTACTGCCAAAATAATGTTTATCAATGAGCTCAAGATGACGCTGGAGGCCCGCGCGCGGGCGCGTTTCTTTGTGACGTTTGTGCGGACAACCAGGTAACAGAATAATCTTATAACTTTGTGATTTTTCATAATACAGTTTTGAAATTTTGTACATAGATTCTTTACATAAAAATATTCGACACGTGTTTCAGGTTTCGCATCTACTAAAACAAATGTTGTATAAATGTTACCGGCCTAACCTGATATCAGGCCAAAGTTGATAATAGGCAAGGGCACATCACAAAAAGACGATCATAACGGCTACGAGGACAAATGGCCACAGAAAAACGATAATACTCCGTAGTTCAAACTTACCAATCGGCCAAATATTCCCGGTAGCCCCCCATTCCTCTTCTCCTTCATTAACGCATCAATCACTCTGTTACGTGACGTGTTAGCGCTCATGGCCTGGCGAGATTCTTCTAGTTGTGCTCTGAAAGAATTATCTAAGTTGTTACTAGAATGCAACAATGAGGGATTTCTACTATAACAAACGTGTTTACAAAGTGAAGCGTGACGACAATAAATACAAGGCGATATGGAAAAATTTTAATTAAAAAAAACCCGCATCGCAACACAGAAAAGCGAACAAACATTTGGAAAGTCAATAAAATGGCAGAGCTGGTTTTGGTAAAACATGTCTAATTGTAATAATATACACATCATGCCATCATCATTTGATACCCCACTTGGGTATATTTGAAAATATTCGATTTTTCATACCCACTTTCATCCCCCATAACTAGTAAATGGCTGCACCGATTTTGATAAAAACGAAATCTAAGAACCATCGCCAAGAAACTAACTTTCAAATAAATAACACAGCATCCAAATTGGTTCACTCGTTTAAGAGCTACGGTGCCAGAGACAGACAGACACACATACATAGCGGTCAAACTTATAACATCCCTCTTTTTGCGTCGGGGGTTAAAAAACACTGGTAGGTACTACTAGTTGGAACATTTTTAGGCAATTGATTAAAAGCTAACAGACATAATTCATTGGAGAAATACACATAATACGATGTATGAATACAATGACTGAAAAGTTGTGTGGTAGTCGGTTGTCATGGTATGGTCATGTGATGCGGAGGAATGAAGAAAATGCCATGAGGAAAGTTTTGAGTATGAATGTGGATGGGTATATGAGTAGAGGAAGACCAAAGAAGCGATGGATGGACTGTGTAAAGGATGATATGGCAAGAATGGAGGTGTCTGATGAGATGACGAGTAATAGAGATGTATGGAAGAAGAAGACATGCTGCGCAGACCCCAAATTAATTGGGATAAGGGCACGAGAATGATGATGATGACGATGAATCAATACAATCTGGCATAAATTATTACTTTTATCAAGACAAAGGATTTGGTAAAGTAAAATTATCTTGAACATAGTATAAAACAAAGTCGCTTCCCGCTGTCTGTCTGACCCTATGTATGCTTAGATCTTTAAAACTCCGCAACGGATTTTGATGCGGTTTTTTTTAATAGATAGAGTGATTCAAGAGGAAGGTTTATATGTATATATTACACCCATGCGAAGCCGGGGCGGGTCGCTAGTAACATACATAATAATCTAAATCCCCAACTCAATAGCAAGTTAGCGTAATAATCTACTCTTGTCTTGTCTGTGAGGATAACTTTTCTATAATTTCACCATCATCATCATCATTTCAGCCGAAAGACGTCCACTGCTGGACATAGGCCTCCCCCAGGTGTCGCCATATTGACCGGTCCCGTGCGACTCGCATCCAGCGGGTATACTAAAAGGGCTCTTAGGACCTAAGTTTAAAGTTTAAGTTACACCAAACCAGGTGCTAAATTACAAAATATTCTTTAAGTAAATACTATGCTAGAACTGAGTACAAACGATTGTGTTATTATCATAGGCGGCACTAATGATACTGATCCATATCAGTCTGCAACCTTCACCAGGTCATAGTTTAACGTAAGCTTAATGGGGAGTTCTACATACCTCAATGGTCTCACTTCACTTATAATCTTCCCCTCCTCTTTCTTCAACCGCTGCAGTTTGTTGGTAATTTGACCCAGTTTAGCCTCATTTTCTGGCACAGTTCGAGACAATTCAACTTGCAATCTGGAAAAAAAAAAATCCTGTTTTTTAGAAGTCCTGGCCATGTTCCATTGTAAGAATGCAATCAAAAAAAAATCCTTATATGCGATCCTAAAGTCTTAATATCGCATAAAAGATCACATTCATACATTTCCGTGAGAGCTTCTTCACTTAGAATGCAATCCACATTGTAGTCACATTATCTGCCTAGCCTTTTCTCAACTATGTTGGGGTCGGCTTCCAGTTTTAACCAGATTTTGCAGCTGAATACCAGTATTTTACATGGAGCGACTGCCTATCTGACCTCCACAACCTAGTTAGTACTGGGTAATACAATACCCATTGGTAAGACTAGTTGTCAGACTTTCGGGCCACTGACAACCTGTCAAACATCTACTATTAACAGCGGGGACCAGCGGCTGAACGTGCTTTCCGAGGCACGGAGGAAACTCGGTATGTAATGCGTGGTCACCCATCCACGGACCAACCTTGGCAAGCGCGCCTTAACCTGAACATAGACCCGAGCGGCTGTTATTATTTAGCTCCAATCCAATTTCCAGAGTAATATGCGACATTCAAAAGCGCAGCGTACTATCGTGATTAGCCCCTGACTTCACAAACACTCGATCCGTGATTTCGATTTCGAAAGTCTTTGTCTTTCTCGCTCGCTTTCGTTATGCCATAAAAAGCCAAAAAAATACTCTCTCAATAGAATTCTTTGTGTAATTTGTGAATATGGGGCAATTTTTGGAGACAGTTAGTAAAACAGCAGACACAATATATGTATTTGGAAGTTAGTTTTAACACCAAAAAACTAAAAACAACTGGTTTTATTGCCTCATTGGTCTATTGGTCGCCAGCGCGACTGCTGCGCATGAGGTCCTGGGTTCGATACTCACGTCGGGCAACGTGTTATTCGGTTTTTCCATCAGGAATTTCTCAGTAGCAGCCACGGAGTCTAATTTTGTGCCCGGTTGATAACAATAGACTCACCCTGTATTACATGGGACTTAAACATAACTGGCGAAATGTGGGTGTACTATTAGGTACAGCTCTGCCTAACACTTCGGGGATTACAGGCGTGATGATGTTATGTTAAAAATACTCACGGTCTCTTCTCCGCTAAAGCCGTTCTAGCGTTTTCATAAGTTTCCTTCATCGTCTTCAATTTATCGACTTCCTTCTTTTCCGTACTCAGATATATCTTGAGTTCCGATTCCGCTAACTTGCAGCGGTTGTTAGCTTCATCGACGATTTTCTTTAGGCCCATGAGTTTGCCTTGCAGACGGTCTTTTGTTTCTTGTAGGCCTTGGGTTTGTGTCCTGTTGAGAGATTTTGAACTTTAGTTTCATGGTATATGGTAGAATTCATTTAATCCCATTCAATAACTATTTCATGAAAAAGTCATTCAATGGGGGTACATGAATTTGTGTGCCATACTACAACTAACAAGAATTTGTAGACTAACAAGAATTTATGTGGGATACTACAACTAACAAGAATTTGTGTGGGATACTACAGCTAACAAGAATTTGTGTGGGATACTACAACTAACAAGAATTTGTGTGGGATACTACAACTAACAAGAATTTGTGTGGGATACTACAGCTAACAAGAATTTGTGTGGGATACCACAACTAACAAGAATTTGTGTGGGATACTACAACTAACAAGAATTTGTATGGGATACCACAACTAACAAGAATTTGTGTGGGATACTACTACTAACAAGAATTTGTGTGGGATACTACAACTAACAAGAATTTGTGTGGGATACTACAACTAACAAGAATTTGTGTGGGATACTACAACTAACAAGAATTTGTATGGGATACCACAACTAACAAGAATTTGTGTGGGATACTACAACTAACAAGAATTTGTGTGGGATACTACAACTAACAAGAATTTGTGTGGGATACTACAACTAACAAGAATTTGTGTGGGATACTACAACTAACAAGAATTTGTGTGGGATACCACAACTAACAAGAATTTGTGTAGGATACTACTACTAACAAGAATTTGTGTGGGATACTACAACTAACAAGAATTTGTGTGGGATACTACAACTAACAAGAATTTGTGTGGCATACTACAGCTAACAAGAATTTGTGTGGGATACCACAACTAACAAGAATTTGTGTGGGATACCACAACTAACAAGAATTTGTGTGGGATACTACAACTAACAAGAATTTGTGTGGCAAGTGAAAAACCCGACTACTGAAAAATCATGCTCTAATTAAAATCGGGGTTTAAAAGTTAAAATCAACTCCTCCCATTGTTAAAGTCGGTTATGTAATATAATAAATGTAGCCTATGTTACCCGGGCCATAATAACAAATCGATTGACACCTTAATCATCAAAATCGGATCAACAGTTTAGGCGCTACGGATTAACGTATGTAAATACATACATAAATAGACTGCTAAAATCATAACCCTTCCTTTTGGCTTCGCCGTAGTCGGGTAAAACGGGTAAAAAAAACTGACTTCTAAAAAAAACACTAAAAAGTTTCAAATAACAATAGTCATGTTTTTTTTTCCAATAACGTAGGGTTCGCTTTCCAATCAAGGTTAGATAAAATATCCTGTTAAAACAGTATATTATTACTTATTTACCTGACGCTAGCTACAGTTGTTTGTAGTTCTTCTTCAGCTATACCCTTCTGTTCTGTATGTCTGACAAGAAGCCTCTCACAATCTTCTATTTCTCTCTGATTTCTCTCTGGAATCTGCAAAAATATTACTATATCAAAGAGTGAGAAAAGGCGGATATAAAGTCATCATCATTTGCCTAGCCTTTTCCCAACCATGTTGGGGTCGGCTTCCAGTCTATACTGATACAGCTAAATACCAGTATTTTACATGAAGCGACTGCCCATCTGACCTCCAAAACGCAGTTACTGGGTAATACGATACCCCCTCGGTAAGACTGGTTGTCAGATATTCGGGCCTGAAACGACTGTCAAAGATCTACAAATGACAGCCGGGACCAACGGCTCAACGTGCAGCTCACGAGGAAAATCGGTATGAAATGGTCACCCATGCACGGACCGACCTTGGCAAGCGCGGCTTAACCTTGAAGATCGACCCGTGCGGCTGTCATTACTTAGCCATGAGCTCCTCATGCCTTTATTAATGTTGCCCGTCGTGAAACCTGATAATTCAAATGTGGACGATGCACCTTTGTTGTTGTAATACAGAATTCACTGAAGGAACGCTACTTTCACCCTTAGGGGCTATCCATAAATTACGTCACACGTTAAGCGGGGGGACAATAAGTGACATTGTGTGACACGGGGTGGGAGGGGTCCTAAATTTCGTGACGTACCACATTTCAAAATCTAATAGCTGTATCATCATCATAATTCTCTTGCCCCTATTAATTCGGGGTCGGCGCAGCATGTCTTCTTCTTCCATACTTGTCTATTATATCAGACACCTGACAACTTTAAATCTAAGTTTTAAAATACAAAATTTGACCTATTTATGAAAAACTTAAAAATATTTTCAACTATGCGTATGAACATGTAAAATTGCTTAGTAAGTGACGTCACAATAGGGAGAGGGGAGTTTCACAAATGTAACCTGCACGCGTAGCATGACCACTGTAGAAACGGGTTTTGTCGACGAAAGAATCAACAAAATGACAGATTTCTTTTGTTGATCTGTCGTTGTGCAGCTGTGACAAGGACACGTGTAACGTAATTTATGGATGCCCCTTATACCCTAAGTTATAAGGTTGAAAAGTGATTGACCCTCAGTAGGCTCAGGAGTACCTAAACTTAGTCAAAATTACAAAATCCTTACCAATTCCAAATCAATAAGCTTGGTCTTCTCCTGTTCAATCAGCGAGTCTAGATTCCTCTTCTTCTTGTTACTCTGCGTGAGGTCTGCTTGTGTGGTTACAGTCTTTCTCTTGCAGCCCTGAAGCTTTTCTGCTAATTCTTCTTTCCTTTTGCGAAGGACGTCGTATTTTCTAGAATAGAAAAGAAAATCAGAATAAAGCTTTTTATTGTTTTGGTAACACATAGGTAGTTTTAAGATATTTAACTGATTACGGCTTAACCAAATAATGTAGCAGTAATGAGTTTTACGCTAGTAAGACTACAAGAGATATATCTTTTGAAAAAAAAAACTTCATGTGAAACGTTTTTTGGCAATTATACAATTTTTTTTGGCAATGGTTAATGCAGCCAAAATATAACTTTTTATGTCATACTAGCTTTTGCACAGACCCTCCAAGTTTCATGTCTCTAGGACCAGCGGTTTGGGCTGTGTGTTGATATATCACCCAATCACTCAGTCAGTCAGTTTACCATTTTTTATATATAGATTTAATTCATGACATAAAAAGGCTTATTTTGGCCAGTGTCAGTGCCCAACATCACCTGAACCCTCTTACTCTACATATATTTCGTTATAAGACGGAGGGATCAAATTATGCTTGCACTGTCTGCATCACCAAGCACTAAACTGTGTTGTTTCATTGTAGTTAATTACTTACTTTGTACCCTCTTTAAAGACGTCACTTTTCTCTTTCAACTCATCCTCAACCTTCCTCAGCTTTTCATCAATGGCTGCTAGATTCACTTTCAAATCTTCAAGATCTTCCTGTTTCGTTTCAATTATTTTGTTGGTCTCATGACTGGAAAAGAATATAAGAATTATGTCAAAGAACGCTCGATTTGAATTAGAAAGCACGCCCATGAAGCGCCAAAATAAAACTACCGGTATTTGAACCATGAATCATTTATATTGTAATCACTAGTAACACATATGAGCAAAATAGAAAGTTTTTTTTTGGGTATACTACCCACTTAAAATCGCCACTCACAAATTCAAGTGGTTTTTTTTTATCTATATAAAAAATACCCTCAACAATCTTATAAAACATACAAAATATCAAACAGAATAATATACAACTTTTAACTATACTCAAATGAGTACGGCAGCGCGAAATGGGCAGTCAGAAAGCCCAAAAGTCTGCCAACCAATCTTACCAAGCATGTTACCCAACTGGCTTGTGAAGGTCAGATAAGGATCGCACCGTGGAACATCGTATATCAAATGACATTACCCCGTTATATTTTACTTGCAGTTAGCCCGCGACTTCGTCTGCAAAAATTGTGATAGCTCGCCTAATATGCCTGATACAATTATAATTTTTAGTCTGTAGCACTCACGAATAATGTATCTTTCTGCCAGTGAAATATTTTTTAGAATTAGATCATTAGTTCCGGAGATTACCCCCTACATACAAACTTACTAACAAATTTTACCTCTTCATAATATTAAAGATTACCTGAAAGATATCGCTATCAGCGATAAGACCGCCATTATAACCATGGCCATAGAATTAGCAATACTGTAAAACAGTTGTTTCAATTTTGGTGTACAATAGAGTGTATTCTATTCTATTACTTACATGTATTTCTGCAGCAGAGTATTCCTGGTCCTCAGCGTGGTATTGGTCAAGTTCATCAGATCAACGGCTTCTCTCATTGGAGCTTCAAGCTTTATCTTCTCTTGTTCAACCAATCGGACTCTGTTGAGTTTCTCTTTACGCATCTCACTGTACTCTTCTACTTTTAAGGCCAGCTTTTCTATTGGATCCTGTGATAAATAAATAAAGATATTTTCATCACCAAATTTTATCATCCACCTAAGACAGTGTAAACCTATACATAGGCCTCTTCAATTACATACTATTGAACTCTATTCTCGGCAAATCTCATCCAGCTGCTATCAGCCAATCTGTGAAGATCGTCCCACCACCCACACTGAGTGTCCTCTTATATGTTTGCTGATTCACGGTCTCCACTCAAGAACACATCTTTCCCAACAGTCATCTGTTCTACGTGTAATAAAGCCCGCTCATATAGTCAGAAAATAATGATAAAATTCAAAAGGCATGTAGTCAAAATGAGAGAAGGACTAATTTATTGTACAGAAAAACTTATCTTTCGTTCCTCTCCCAACAAGAAGACTGATATAATGAAAGCTAAAATGCTGACTGTATTTTGCTCATCGACAATTCAACACTACTAATCAGTAATGTAATCACCAATCACAAGTCATAAAAAAGATGAAATGACATTATACCTTGTATCTGGACGTGCCAATAATATCTTCCAAGTACTCCAGCATGCCTGCCTCATGTTCATTGACAGCCTTCGGCTTCATCATAGCAATTTGTTCTACTTCGCCCTGTAAAAAACATCAGTTAAGAATTAATTTAATTGCCTAGATAAACGGAAACCAAAGTCTAGATTTGAGTCTAGTAATTAGTCAAATATCAGATTTAATTAATCAGGGTGTACTCCGTTGTGTCATGGTATTGTTATTTATGAGAACATTCTAGATTACGTGCGAGTCTCGAATGTTCCTGTATGGACCTGTCTAGAAAATTAGAGCCTAGAATGCTCTAGTATAGAACTGTCCAGAAGATTCGAGAAAGTTCCACAACTTTCTCTAAGAACAATGTTCTACTATGGAGCTTTCTAGCAGATTCGAGAAAGTTGTGTATTTGTGATTAAGTTTTAAATGTTTTGTGATTATTACATTTATTTGTGGTTTAATCGGCAGTATTTAATTTATCCCATACCCAGCTCGTAACAGTATCTATAAAAAGCAATTTTGGCGGCGATTCACTGTGTTATTGTTTTGCTGTTCATCTCTAAAGTAATTTTTAAATACTACCCCAGTACCGCCTATAACATGGGCCGTAAATCATAACTAGCAAAATGGTGGTACACACCTATAAAAAAAAAAACAAAAAATATGTATTTGTTGACATAAAAACATTGTACGGATGACAGTATATCAAGATACAACAATCTGTCAAATTTATTTAATAGATTTTTAGCTTTATCGCTAAAGCATTAGGTTCAAGGTTGATTGGGAAAATTTGTCAGTATCGGGTAGCTTAATTTACTGACGTCTGTTTATGGTACGTGGGATTCTCTCGACTCCTGCGATAGTTGAAACTGTATTGCCAGTCTAGGAGCCAGTCCCCTAACAAAATTATACATTTGTTTTATGACAATAAAAAGCTAACAAACCAAAACTTTTACTTTGAATAAGAAAAAAAATAAAGCCACTCACCTGCAAAATCAAGAACCTATTATGGTCTAAATCAATTCCATTCGACCGCAACATCCGAGCTACTTCTTTGAATTGCACCCGCTTTCCATTCAGGGTGTAGAATGATGAGCTGTCTCTGAAGGCTGTTCTAGATACCACAATCTCACTGCCCGGGACTTCTGTGTAGTCATCTCCTACCTGTATTATAAGAGAAATATGTTTGTGTTGTATGTATGTTTGTAGTTTTACTTGCCCGTTCTTCTCAATGGGGAACTACATACAAAAATAGGTTTGTTTAAAATTCAATAAATTTCTGTTCTCTTTTAAAAGTGACTATTCACACAACAGACTAATAATAAGTAAATGGCTTCACTTTGATATTTTAAAAGTGATTGCAGTATCTATAGCAAGAAATAAAACTTACTATACAAAATGTAGTGGATGACATAAATTAAATCCAGACTAAGCAGCATCCTATTAACAAACATGTTTTAAAGCATAGAAATATATTGTATTGGTTTTGACTTTATTGAAAAACAACATTACTCAAGACTTTTGATATTGTAAAGGATCGCCAACGCCGAGATCGCCATATACAGGGTGTAAATGGATCCTTCACGAAGCCGTCAACCAAGCACTATCTACATCAAACTAAGTAACTTTACACAAAAATTATTGCTGGGGAACAAGTTTTATTTTTGGTGTGAAAAATTATCATCATCATTCTCTTGCCCTTATCCCAATTCATTTGCGGTCTGCGCAGCATGTCTTCTTCTTCCATACTTCTCTATTACTCTTCATCTCATCAGACACCTTCTTGAAAAATTATGTTTTATGGTAAAACTCAATGTAACGCACTCAAAACATTGTGCTGATGGATGCATTGAATAGTACGGGATTTATGGAGGTATTTAAAGTAAAGTTATAACATTTAAAAATTGTATTTAAAAAAAAAACTTGTGAAAAAGCTGGAACTATGACCCCCAATATCTCCGAACAAAAAAGTGATCCCAATGACAGGGAGAACAAATGACTTGCGGCTTCGTTAAGGGTCTATTTACCCTCTTTACATAGTTTAAATAAACAAATGAAATGTAACATACCCCATCAATAACCTTACTGAAATATACTGTAACAGTTGCACTTTTGACGTTAGGACACTTGCTGGAGGAGTGTATGAGAACGGAAATCTTTTTTGATCTGATCTTGGTTGCTCGGTACCCAAACACGAAGAGCATAGAGTCTATGACGTTACTCTTTCCACTGCCGTTGGGGCCTATGATTGCTGTGAAGCTCTGAAAAGATTTAATACACTGTTAGCGTAAGTAAAATAAAACATGGTACACATGCTAAATGAACGTCCTTGTTTTTCTAAGTGGGTTAAATACTCAAATTATAGACAACTAGCTTCGCAGGCATGAAGTTCGGTAACTGTCCTACGAGATCATACTACTGGGATAAAACATATCCTATAAGTTAATCCAGGTTATATACTATCTATGTGCCAAATTTGATCCAAATCCATTCAGTAGTTTTCCCATGAAAAAGTAACAAACTTTCACATTTATAATATTAGTAGTAGACTAACTAAAATGGTAAATAATAAAAGTTATAAATAAAAACTATCTTCCTGCCCTGGCCCATGTTATTTGAGGTTGGTGCAACACATCTTTACCTTCCACGCTGCCAGACAATGCCATCACTCTATCATTCACTCAATATTTTTGATATCATCCCTCACACAATCCATCCATCTAATCTTTGGTGTTCCTTTCCCTGACTATCCAAAATGTATTATTATTTCATTACTTTTTAGTCACAGTATGTAATAATTTCAAATGTACACAACAGTTTTTCAATCCGAAGGATACATTTAAGCTTCAACAGTATAAACTAGGTTATACAAACAGCTAAATGAAAACAAACAACAAAGTTTTTATATCTACATCTTAAAATGACGGAAACTGAATTGTTTTAGCCATTACAACCTTGTATTTTTTGTTGTAACAATCTTTACCTTATGAAAGGGTCCCATATTTTGTTCGCCAGCGTAACTCTTGAAGTTGTCATTAACAATTCGTGTAATAATCAGCCTTGGGCCTGTGGTATCGAAAGTCAGCGCCGGTTTTGGCGCAGGCGGTATATAGATATCACCTATACGAACTCCACCTTCTTCATCATCAGAAATGTGGTCTATATCACCATGCAAGCTTGAATCTTGATTTTGATGCGATTGCGAAGTCGAAGGCCCATCATTTGGAGTGTCTTCGATATCCATCGCTTCGTCCTCTGCCCTTCTCTTTTTCATCGTTTGTGTCATCGCTGCAATAAGTCCTGGTTTTTGCAGTCGGCCAGTTCCAACCTCCAACAAAATTATTGGATAACGACAATAAAACAGCAAACCGTTTTAATAATTTAAAGCGCGTTCTTTGACAGTTGGCTGTTGTGGTTCTGGGCGGCGTAGGACAGTTCCTTAAAGTTATTGATAGATTTGAGGTTTTTTATTTCAAAATGCGACATCTCTTATCGCCATCCAAAACAATTAGTTACTTTAGGATACCATAGATGGCGACACTATTGATACAAATTTAATTTGTGAAAGAAAATATTATTTGTTAAATGTATTTTCATTACCTAATCAATTTATTTAACTCGTACTATAATAATTTTCAAATATTTGTGTGAATTACAAGTTACGTAATAATTACAATAGCAACACAGTGAATTATTGATTTGGTAATGATTGTCTAATTGTCAGGTCACATGACATGATCCGACTACCGTCTTCCATTATTATTACTATACTCTTTGCTACCGTCACAAATATGGCGATTGCTCCCTGCGCTTGCGCTTGTTTGTAGTTTTCGTTTCATATTTGGTGCCCATCTTCGTGAAATTAATCCGACGATCCGCGTTGAGTCGAGTTCTCTCCTCCGTAGTGAAGTGTAATAATTTTCCGAAGTTATTGTGCGAGTTGAACTTTTAGTTCCTCCACCATTCTAGTGCAAACGTTTTTTTGCGAACCGGACGCTTCGTTTGTGCTGTTTCTTTGCGATATAGACGCTTGTGATTTGTTTGTATCATGCCTAAACGGTGTGCATTGGGATGTTCAAACAGTAAGTATAATCATCATTTCCTATATCTCTGCCATCCTGCCTCCAAAGTCGATTTCCATAATGCCCGGTCAATTTACATGCTTTCATACTAATAAGTAAGTAAACAGAGTAAGATTTACACTATGGAATATGGATGGACCACTGCAGTTATCCGGGTATATTTTTGTACTATTAAAACGACTTTGTGTGCGGGTCTGATTCGCACTTGGCTGCTTTTTTGCCCGACTACGGCGAATCCAAAAGGAAGGGTTATGATTTTAGCAGTCTATGTGCACTCCGCGCGCGAGCTCCGAGGAATCGGTGGCTGAGGAAAAATTAAAATAATTATGACAAGTTATTATAGGTATTTTAGTGTACCCAATACTAGTGTCAACATTGATTTGTCATAATAATTATTATTATTATTCAGTAGTCGGGTATACCACACAAATAAAATTCTTGTTATAATATCAGTAGGATCATATTCATTGTCATATGTTTAAGATGTCATCGATCTTTAAACATTTCAAGATACATATTGTGGTCTTTCTTTTTTTTTCAGAGAACTCCTACCATCAATTTCCACATCCAGAAAAGAATCCTGACCGTTTCAAGGCTTGGGTTCATATAGCTGGTGGGAAGCTAGATAGTCCAGCTGATTATGAATTGTATGGGAAGAAGATTATCCGTGATATCCATTTCACAGACAGGGATAGAAACCGTAATAACCAATTGAATTTTCTAGCTGTGCCATCACTTCATCTTCCTGAGATAAGATGAAATAAGGCCATTATAACTTATTACTGGGCTTGAGTTTAGTTATCATTTTGCTAATATTGCATATATTCATTTTGCCCATGTTTTATAACAAGTACAAATAGCATTGTCATTGTCAAAAATTAAATCTTAAAACAATACACTAACAAAATGTAATATTTCTCATGAATATTTCGCTCATATTACAGATAACCCTTCTGGATTTGTATCTTCAGGACACATTTATTGCCCACTACCGAAGACGGCAATTAAAGAAAAGCAAAGTAAATTTACAACTATATAATTACCTATTTATTTTAGGCCTAACTAAAATATACTACTATACAGTTGTTGGCGATTTCGATTTTAGTTACAACTTCAACGATTAATAAAACAACAACATTGAAGAGCTTGGTGTCGCTGCGAATAGTGCGGATCGTGCATGCTTAACGACTATCAAATCTCGAGGTGATCTGATTGGTGATTTACGACCCGAACTTCCTATGTACCTATGCTCAGCGTTACGCTTGACTTGAAACATATTATTTTTATTTTTCAGGCAAGTCTGATGAAGTTGGTACTTCAGAGAAAGTTTTACTTCTACCTGAACCTCTGAATGAAGAAAGTAGCCTTGCTCCATTAAAACCGACACTGACAGGTACTTACATATTAATTCTAATATTTATTGCATCCATAATGTTGGTAAATATATCCATAGAGACTAAATTAAATCTAACAACAACACACTAACAAAATCAATATTTCTCTCACATTACAGATAACTCTGCCAGAATTATAAACGCAGAACACAATTATTGCCGACTACAGAAGAAGGCAATAAATAAAAACAAAAGTAAGTTTTTTTTTTAGATTGTTATGGGATTAGGGGACAGTGCACTCTCTTAACCCAACCCCTCATCATAAACATTCTCTTGCCCTTAACCCAATTAATTTGGGGTTGGCGCAGCACGTCTTTGTCTTCCATACTGCATATAATGTTTATAGCAAGTAAACAAATAAGAAATATTAAATATAATTAAATAGTTAATAAAAGAACAGATAGACTTGTATACCAAATATTAAAAGAATAAGTAACTGAATGGATTTCCATTCAGTTACTTATATTTAATTATTTTATATTCTATTTGGTGTTTATATTTATAAACACCAAATAGAATATAAAATAATTCAAAATAAACAACAAGGAAAAGTAATAGAGCGCTCTTCCTCTCTCTACTTATTTAAAAATTTGCTGTGCCCGACAGGGTCCATAATTGTGTCTTTTATTTCTTATTTACTACCTATACATGTACATTATCGATATAGCAATAAACAATTTGAGATTCTCTATTACTTGCTATCTCATCAGACACCTTTTTTCTAGCCATATCATTCTTTATACAGTCCATCCATCCTTTCTTTGGTCTTTCTCTCCTTTATACCCATCCACATTCATACTCAGAACTTCCCTCATTCCTCATCACAGCCCCATACCACGACAACCGATTACCACACAACTTTTCAGTCGCCGGCGCCACTTCAGACTTCCTCTTATGTACCTACTCATTTTTTATTTTATCCATTCGCGTAACACCACACATCTCCCTTAGCAACCAATTCCAACTAAAAATCAAACGGACAGGATTTGGCTATCATTTTGTTACAGCTAATGACAAACAGATAATTACATATAGCATAGCATATCAATGCTAGTATACTTAGTTTGACTCTAAAAAAATCGTGTTTTTTACAGATAATCATCAGCAGCAGGAGGTGCCTTCATTTTGGTTGAACCAGCTAAAAACAACAAAAAGGAAAATTAAAATTTTGCAATCAAACTTGATCAGAGCACAAAAGAAAAACAAAACCCTTCAATCCAGAATAGCCAGTGCTGAAAAAATGTCTACAGATTTTTTATTTAAAAAACTGACAAACTAAATGACAACAGCAGCAAATTTTTTTACAAAAATGCAGTACACCCAGACAAGCAAGAAGCCTTCTGGTCGCAGATTCTCTCTAGAAGAAAAAGTGCTCTCACTTTCTTTATATAAGAAGAGTCCAAAAAGCTACCCTCTTTTGGCAAAATATTTTGCATTGCCATCCACTAAATCTCTAAAAAAACTTTTGACGAAAATAGAAGTGGAGCCAGGGCTGAATAAATGTATTCATATAAAAATTAAAAATACCGTCAAGGAGTTATGTCCAGAAGACCGGTTATGCAGCTTAATTTTCGACGAAATGTCGATTTCCCCTCAAATCCACAATAACGCTGCAAAAGACCAGCTTCGGGGGTACACACTGGATGGCAAAAAAATTGCAGACCATGTGTTGGTGTTCATGGTGAAGGGATTAAGAAAGAAATTCAAGCAACTCGTCGCATATTATTTCACCAACTCCATGAATAAGGCTCAATTGAAAGAAATGCTGCAAAAAGTCGTAAAGTATGTACGTAGTACGGGATTAAAGGTCATATATGTACTGTCTGTGATCAAAGCACAGTCAATGTGAGTGTGATAAATGAGTTGGTAGAAGATACAAAAACAAAATATTTAAGAGAGGGAAAGGAATGGAAGACTGAATTAGTTGAAATAGGGAAAACAAAAGTAATTCCTCTATTTGATGTTCCACATTTATTAAAAGGAGTCCGCAACAATTTACTTACAAAAGATTTAAAATATTATGATTTTGAAGAGAAGTGCGAAAAGACTGTTAAATGGGAATACTATAAGCAAACTTATGAAGCTGATAAATCGTATGGAGAGGTGAAATGCCTGCTGAGACTCACAGATGAGCACATCTATGTCGACAAAATAAGAAAAATGAAAGTGAAATCAGCAGCCCAAATTATCAGTCACACCATAGCAGCAATTGCAGGACATCTCGTGGCAAGAGGAGACATTCCGAGAGAATGCCAAAATTTGGTAAAATTTACAAAACTAATGGACAACCTTTTTGATTCATTAAATTCTAATACTTTTCATGTGCCTGATGGCAAAATATATAAAGGTTGTGTACGACGAAGTAGTTCACACCGTGATTTGTGGAGGAATGCTATAAAAGTTTTAAAAACTGTAACATTTATTAAGAAAATTAAAGACAAAAATAACAATATCCGTATAATTGAAACGAAAGCTATATACCATCTATAAAAAACTTCATACGTACAATTGAAGGAATGCAACAATTATGGATATTGTTGTCCCAATCATATTCCATTTGATGCTATGCTAACACGTAATTTCAACCAGGACCCACTAGAGAATTTCTTTGGGAATATCAGAAGTTATGAGGCGAGGAATACGACACCAGACACGGTTGCATTTGAAGGGGCCTTTAAGTCCCTCTTAATTAATAATTTTAACTCGCCCCATTCTCTGCATGCAAACTGCGAAAAAGATGATGATGGCTGCTTGCAGAATCTGGATTTTTTTGGAAGAGAAAATATTTCGTCAACTTCTGATATTCCCAGTCCCATTGATGAGGAGACACCACAATTTTCTGTAAGCATAGAAGACGAAATTTTGGTGCCTTTCATCAATTTAAATACAAATGTTAATAATGCTGGTCAGGGCAATTACGCGTGTGGGTGGGTTCTGGGGAAATGCATTAAAAATGTATCAAAAAGCTGCAAAATTTGTAAAAAAGATATGTATGGCGATCCTAAAAGCAAATCAAATGAATATATAAGGGCCAAGGAATATCAAAAAGGTAAAAAATCTTTAATATACCCATCAAAAGATACGGAAAAATGTTTTGACCAAATTCAAAATTTAGTGACAGACATTCTAAAAAAAGATGTTCCAAAAAAAACTTAAAAATTGAATAAATTTTTTTACTGACATATTTGTTGATTTTCCATTCAGTTGTGAAACACATAAAAAAATATTTTGAAAATACCATTATTAATGTGCTTTTATATAGTTGGTGTCGTTCAATTAACCGGATTTTGTCTGGAAAAATCACATACCATGGTGAGGATGAAATTAAAACAGCAGCGAGCGCAAGCTTAGAAAAATAAACATAAGTCAAATAAATAAGTAATTTTGTAAAAGAAAAGTTTTTTTTTTATGTATCCACTGTGTACCTTTTAAAATTGATGCTTCCTTACTAATTTGCTTGTTTTTAATTTGATAAAGTTTTACTATGATTTTGTTAATATAGAAAAAAAAAATTAAGTAATTAAAACTTTGTCAACTTGAAAACAAGTAGACTAATAAGAGTGGAAGCGCCAGGGTAGGCCGTAGGCTACCCTGGCGCTTCCACCTTAAAGTGCAAGCAGTAGGTACTAATCCATAGGCAGAGTATTTATAGCTATATATATCACAAGTTTGTGGATGGCGATAATAGATGGCGCTGTTTATACGATCAATTGACATTAGCGGTCTTCAAAGATTTCTGCGAGAGGGCTCTCTATACCCGATTACTTTACTCTATGTTCTGGGCCTGTCAAAGTTTCCTACAGATAATTTTACTAGTTGATAGTCGCTAGAGATGAGCATGCAATTATTTATTGGCCGTTGAGTTGAACTCATGATAATAGCAACAAATTACAATAAACCAAGAAGCTCATTCTAAAGCCCGATGCATTGGTCAAGCGTTTAGCGAAGTAGATAAGTACAGGATTGTAAACCAGTAGAACAGTAGCGAGTAAACAGTCACTGTCTAAGCGTTCGCCACTCGCTACTGTACTCTTGTACACACGACGACGCATCAACCTGGCCTGTTTGGATTTTCAACTATAATAAGTTGAACGCCGCGAATCGTGCCAAAGGGTCCGATTAGATGTTATTATTTCGTCTCTCTCACGCGCAGATCGTATGGTATGGAAGCTCTGCATTCTATCCGTCCATTCCTATTAGTATGATGTAGGTAATAATAATATTTTTTAAGTTGAGTTCGTCGCTTACTGGTAGTAATTATGGGTAGATTGTTTTTAATTTGCGCTGCATAGATGCAATAGATGTATTAGTGCACAGGTGCACTAATACATCTATTCATACAAGTTATTATATAATAATGCTTTTAAATAAAAAATGACCGTCGCGGGACGCCATTATTTTGTGCACGTAATCTGACCACGTGGTCTGACTGAGTAGCGGTGTTTACAAACTTCATAACTACGTAGGTCAGAATCAGATCTTCAATAGTTCATTAATCGCGTTAGTTTTCGCAAATAAGATCATAACTGTAAGAGTCTATGGATCATCATCATCCTCAAGTATGAAGTTTAATCGTTTGTAGGTAGGTATTTATTTGTAAACGAGTTTGTGGTCCTTATCTAAACGAAGTCAGGGACAATTTTCTATGCAAGTATTTTTTCTTCAACGCAGCTTTACCTTGTTCTAGCCTTCAATATTCAATAATTAGTAACTTTAAAAAACCATTCATCGTTCGACCCCTCTGGCCCTTACTTTTTTTCATCAACTGTCAATGCTTTGCTGTCACAACAAAAATGGCGAACCGCACGGTAAAAGATGCGAAGTCAATACGAGGCACAAATCCTCAATATTTAATAGAAAAGATCATCAGATCACGTATATACGATTCTAAATACTGGAAGGAAGAATGTTTTGCTTTAACTGCAGAGTTACTAGTTGACAAGGCTATGGAATTACGATACGTCGGCGGCGTGCACGGAGGTTTCATTTATCCGACGCCGTTTTTGTGTTTAGTTTTAAAAATGCTACAAATTCAGCCTGAAAAGGACATTGTAGTAGAATTTATAAAGAATGAAGAGTTCAAATATGTGCGTGCCTTAGGAGCATTTTACATGAGACTTACAGGAACCTCAGTTGATTGTTACAAATATTTGGAACCTCTTTACAATGATAATAGGAAGTTGAGGAGGCAGAACAGGGAAGGCCAATTCGAGATAGTTCACGTGGATGAGTTTATAGACGAGCTACTTCGTGAGGAACGCCTGTGTGACGTCATTTTGCCAAGAATACAGAAGCGTCCTTTTCTGGAGGAGAATAATGAGTTAGAACCCAAAGTTTCGGCCCTGGACGACGATTTGGACGAGGATATGCCGTCCGATGATGAAAACGTTGATACTGAGGTGAAGGAGATCAAGAGGGAAAAGGAACGGAGGGGAGATCGAGACAGGAGACGGGACAGGTTAGTTTCTAAACAAACTGAAGCAGTAACTATTATTGTGGTACCCTAAAGGTACACCAACAATATTTAAAGCTAGCCATAAATAGCACCCTTTTAGCAGCGTAATGTTACACACCCTTGACACAAATGCTGCTCTGATCTTGATCAGTGACCTGAATTCACATTTTTTACCCACCTGTTGTCCTAAGATTCTTGTTCAGATATAAGTGAACAAATCATAAATGTTTATTACTAAAACTTACTAATTCTCCATTATTAGTACTGGCATTTGTTTACAAGCTATTTATGAGACTACCTGACTGCATTTACTATGTAACACACCATGTGTTATGTATCCTGAACCCCAAGATACAAACTGTCTAATATGGGGCTCGCTGGCAAGTAACATTTTGTAACCTAGGTATAGGCACTTTTATAAGCTATTCATAAAGTTATACTGTCGCTTACAGGATATCTTCCGTGATTGTTCATTATTTCGATGCTAAACAAGAACGACAACGCAATCACGGAAGATATCCCTTAGGTGACAGTAAAAGTTTAGTTGTAAGCCGTGAAAGCTTAAAACAGTGTTTAAGCTATTCATGTTATTTCATCAGGTGTTGAACCCTTAACCTTTTGAACCATTCTCACATTTACATATGTCACATATACGTGACAAGCAAGCGCGTGCCATGTACGCCAAAAAAAAAATATGACAAAGAATGGAGTGCACTGTAACACAAAAAGATTTTATTGGTCAATCTTAGCATTATACTTTTTAAGTAAGAGGTTGTGTCATAGGGCGCATACCAGGCAAGACATCTAACCCGCCATAGAATAAATAGTGACAGATTGTAAGCAAAAAGAGATAAAACCTATCTTCTGCTTTTTGTATAACCTGTATAATAAACTATTTCCCATTTCTCACTTTCAGGTCAAGAGAACGAGACAATAGACGTGAAAAAGAACGCAAAAGAGAACGCTCTCGAAGCAGAGACCGTGACCGTAATAGAAGAGAGAGGGAACGTGAACGAGAAAGGGAAAAAGAACGTGAGAAGGAAAGAGAAAAAGAACGGTCTAGAGAACAAAGGGACAGGGAACGAGAGAAAGAGAGGAGAGATCGAGGAGATAGAGATAGACATGATGTTGATAGGAGAAGAGATAGAGGGAGGTACTGATAAGAATAAATGAGTGTAGTTTCTAATTAGTAGTTTTATTAAAAGGGACATTTTATAACATTTTGGACTTCATTTTAACTGTCGCCCTTTCTTTTTCGGGTTGGGAAATCATCAAATGACTCCTTTCGCTCTGGCGGGAGCTGAAGGAAGTGTCAGACTTGTACTGATTGAAGCTCACCCATGTTTCTTCTTAGCCCTTTGTGTTCCAGGGCCGCGGTATCTCTTTCGAACAGTCCTGCAGCCCTCCCTGCTATAAAGAGATGAATTTTAGTGGTAGTTTGTAGAGGGCTTGAGTTATTTCATCAGTTACTGTTACTGATGATGCTGGCGCATCATCTCGCTGCCAGGCAAAGACCTCTCGCCATCACTTTGTTCTCTCGGTCCAGGGGTAATCATCTTCCTACCCTTGTCCCATGTTACTTGGGGTCGGCGCAACACGTTTTTTTCTTCCATTCTCCTCAGTCAACCGACACGCCAGCAGTTACTCCTTTTTCTTTCATATCACATTACAATCCATCCATTGTTTTCTTGGTCTTCCTCTGTCTCTCCATCATCCATCAATATCTATGCAGGGTGTAAACGGACCCTTCACGAAGCCGTCATCCTAGCACAAACAACAAACTAAGTAACTCTACGCAAAAATTATTACTGGAAAACGGTTTTTTTAGGGGTGAAAAATCACGTTTTTTACCTCCGTAACTAGAAAGTATGGTCTAGAACAAAAAATGATCGCAATGACGAGGAGGACAAGTGCCTTTTGGCTTACATCCTTACCTTCCTTCCTTCCTTTTGGCTTATATTTACCACTCTTATAGTGCGATGTTTTGCATACATGACATGCGATTCCTTTTCAACTTTTCTGTAACTAGCGCAACATTGAAACTTCCTCTAATATACTCATTCTTGTCACAACACACATCCACCTCAGCATTCTAATCTCCACTACATGCAATCTTTGTAGCTAATTAATTTGCAGTCAGTCAAAATGAAACTGCTGCTAAAAAAAACATTGTTTTGGAAGAAATTATGATCAGGGATTTTTGATTGAAGTTAACAAACTAACAAACAAATTAATTGATGTGTATATTAAAAAAAAAGTATTGCTAAGATAACAATGTCATAAAAATAATTCTCTGTTTAATGAACAATTAATTTACAAGTACATTCAATTTCATTAATTGTATTATGTACAACATTTTATTAGTTCAGTAGTATTTAACTATTAGACAGCTAAAATATTAGCAGACTGCATATCCTAAAAGGCAAGGCAGATCATATGTAGGCAACAAGAAACCCTGAAAAGGCCAAGCAGGCCACAGGAAGAGAAGTGGTGTCAAACTAG
The DNA here is from genome assembly GCA_905163415.1 of Noctua fimbriata. Taxonomy (NCBI): domain Eukaryota; kingdom Metazoa; phylum Arthropoda; class Insecta; order Lepidoptera; family Noctuidae; genus Noctua; species Noctua fimbriata. Next base: position 6,476,765 of record LR990945.1, read on the forward strand.
GCTCTATTCAAAGACATGTTTGCAAGAAAGTTTAGTATTCAATTTTGGTTGAGTAGTTCAATAGCGCTCAGGGCAAGATTCACCGATTCGCTCTTTGATAGGTGAAAGCGCCTGGTTAGCCCAAGAAATTCATTTTTTTTAAGTTTTGTGCATTTGGCTGGTCAGTTCCAGGATGTATCATTCGCAACAGTAACGAATATAGCTTTACTGAGTCATTCATCATTAACATCATCAATACAAACCTCTTAAGTCAATTTAATCGATATTATTGTATGTATTAATGATTATAATGATTATAATTCTGTAACTACATACATGTTACAGTCTCGAATCATATTTTGTTCGACATACAATATGACACTGACCGGCAAATTGCAAAAAAACTTAAGAAAATTTTTTGGCGTTTCCCCCTTAACTGTGCTAAGTATGGTATGTTCTGTATGGTGTCCGGACGTAAAGAATAGCACCATCCCATATCTTCCCGTGGGTGTCGTAAGAGGCGACTAAGGGACTTCCCAGAGAATGGGCAGCAGCGTTCTCTGATTCTACAACAACCATACTGCGATCGCCAACCCGCCTGCCAAGCGTGGCGATTATGGCAAAACCCCCCTTCTTGGGGGAGGCCTATGTCCAGCAGTGGACTTTTCGGCTGAAATGATGATGATGATGATGTGCTAAGTAAATTAACCATCTCATTTAGATAATGAACATTATTATGACCCATAATTTTAATGTTAATATTCGTTTCAAACAATTGCCCGCATTCGTTTGCTCATGTGTGAACATTATCTGTATTCCAATAAGGATCATATTCGCGTATAAAATGCTAACTTAACAAACTCGAGTTATAGTGTTGTCTGTGAATCTTGCCACAAATAATTAGATATCTACCATTTTTAAGATTCTATACCCGAAGCGTAACCAACGGGACCCTATTGATAAGCCTCTGCTGTCCGTCCGTCCGTCTGTCTGTCAGCGGGCATCTATGATCCGTAATAGGTAGACAGTTGAAATTTTCACAGAATGTGTATTTCTGTTGCAGCTATAACAACAAATAATTATAATAACTTAAAAATGAAAGGGGTCTCCCCTTCTACGATGGTACAGAACCCGACACGCGCGAGTCCGACTCGCACTTGGCCGGTTTTTTTTTCTTGGTAAGCCTCGAGGTTGAGGATAGCAATATTTATGGTTGATACTTAGTGAGTTACAAAATTAGCGCCACATAAATGTTTTCAATTACAATATCTATTAGGAAGAACTCTTTAAACTCTTAATACATGAGCATATGTAATATTATAACATTTCGACTATCTACATAATTATGTACAGAATATCAATTTCTTTGAACATCTATCTAAAATTCTATAACTTTGTTAGGACTAAAATGCATGTTAAATGCATTCACGTAAATTCATTAGTAAGTATTATACATTTTTCAATTTATTTTTTTTACCATAAGTTTTTTTTTACTATTCGCAATACAACGTCAAATTAAATTAAACAAAAAAAAAGAAATATGGAGCTTTCTGGACCACGACATCTCAAGCCTTTATCGCGGAGCGAGCGAAGTGTGCTCTTAAGCATTAGAACTTTCTGAACCGCGATAAGTTATTTTTTTTTTATCTGGCGTTTTATCAATAAGAATTAGAGGCTGTGTGTAAGATTTTATGTTTTTTTTTCTTCTACACGTCGGGAGGCCAGTATCTATACTAATATTATAAAGAGGTAAAATTTGTTTGTAGGTTTGTATGTAATGGGTAATCTTCGGAACTACTGATCTGATTCCAAAAATTCTTTCACTAATGGGAAGCTATATTATCCCCGAGTGCCATAGCCTACATTTAAAACGTTGCCGTGGATTAATTTCCGTACATAACGCGACCGAAGTCGCGAGCAAAAGCTAGTCGTTGATACGGCTGATACGGCGGTAGCTACACACCTGACTGTAAGCCGACGCCAACATAGTTGGGAAAAGGCTAAACAGATTACGATGACAGCTGATTACGGACTATGCCCATTGGTTGAGTTGATTTACTTCAAATTATGCCCATAACGCCTGTGAAGTTTTTCCAGTCAATTCAATTTGACCTTGTATTGCGGATTAGATTTAACTATACCTACAATTTCTATTAACACTAATTTCATAAATAATACGTTATTTTATTGTTCATGTTATAACAATAGGTTTTATTTTTATTAAAGTCTATTTGGAATGAGGGCTAGCTAAGTTATTGATTAAGTTTAGCACTATAATATAAAAAAAAACATTATTAGTTATGTACTTGGAAGCAGCAATTAGAACATTGAACTTTAGAATAACAACGTTTTCATACAACTAAAGAAGCTTTCGAAAATTCCCGAAACCGGAACGACATCCAACCACAATGACAGATCTATGTTAAGGTAAACGCACTCTTATCCGAGCTGAAGGGAGCGAAGAAGCCGAAAGAATCGAACCTAAGAATTAGTTGTATGAAATCCTACACCTCGCACAGTTATCCGCAACGAATCGGACGAATAGATAACGTTATACGTATGTTAGAACGTTTCGTTCGGCGCGGTCGACAAGTGTGCGTTTACCCTAAATCTATGAAAAAATACAAAACTAGTTTGACGCTTGCGGTTTTGATCGCATTTGGAAGCGCATCTTAAGGTTTCGATCAAACTGAATTGGTTAGCGCACGTAAAGCCTAAAAACGTTGCTGCTACCATCAGTATGATGAAAGCTTTTTGTTGGTATTGAGAGCAACGAACTCGGGGTTTTAAAGACAGATTCGAGTACATAGATAAGATCCCTTGTAAATGCCAAAAGCTATGGTATATGGTAACTAGTCTGAATTGCATATTATATAAACCAAATTCAAAAGAACGCACAGTTTTTGAAATGTGGCACTGTCGGGAGATACTATTTCATTTAATTAACACAGATTGTTTAAAAATATCGAGGAGGTTAGATAGTCTAGCGCACTAAAGTGCCCTTTACAGTTATTAACGAAAAAAATATTGTTTTGTCAACTGCTCAAATAGAACAACATGCACATTTGCGCAAAACATGGACACAAATTGTCTTGCGCGCATGTGATTAATTTTACAAGCCAATGCCTTCAGCGTGGCCAAAATGCCATTTTCTATATCTCTAATATTATTATATCAATTTACAAACGTAACAATAAAAACCATAGACAAAAAAATTCACATTTTACAAAAATCATAGACACTCTTCAGCACTAGAGTTCCGACTCAAAGAGTTTTTAATCATGCCACTGATTGAAGGCACGCTGAACTTTGGCTAGAAGGTCGGTGCGTGCATTATGAAGATTCGCTGTTCTTCTTTCTTGATCCATTTGAGGAGACGGTCCACTGCTTTGATCGCTTGGTCTTTTTCCATTAGGGGGTCGAATGTCACGTATAGTTCGAAGCCGTTTGTTACCTGAAATTGTTAATTATTTGATTTATTTTTTTTGAGATAGGAAAGTTGATGTCAAGGATAATGGCAAATAAGTTTGGATGTTACTGTCTTTTCAGTTTATTTACCGTTACCTATTAAGTTGGCTAACCTGAGCTTTGTGTAAAAAACTATTATTTAGTTAATAAGCTTTGAAAGGACTGTAGAAACGATTTCAAAAGTAAGGCAGAATATGATTGGAAGTTATAAAACTAATCCGGTAATAAATATTTCAATTGTGTAGATCTGCCTGCACTGTACATACTTAGATCGCGCGAAAAAGAGAACACATAGAAAAGAGTGAGCCCGCACATGCCGCAAGAAACGGTAGTTATGATTATATTATCAGTTGAGCGAGAAATATTCAAATGTCAACAAAACAAATGTAAACATTTTTTAACATACTAGGACGAATCTAAAGATATAAATCTTTGTTTGGGACCATATAAAAACTTTTTAAAGAACATGCATTTTGGATCCCCGTCGAAATAAGGGAGATTGTGTCTTATTTTACAAATACTGCTGCAAGTCATGATTAAAATTAATTATGATAGACTTACCCAAGCTAAAATAGTATCACTAGAATTCGATCGAAAAATCAACTTCGCCGGCGTCGAAGTACAATGTATGGAATTGCAAAAGCTCCTATAATTCCTCACATAGTCAATATCCGACAGCTTTTCAACCTTCTTCACTGTGATATCGCCCCCTTCTTTATGTCTCATTCTATAATCCTGTAACTTGTCCAAACTTATAGGGTCTGAAGTGAAAAGTTGCGCCGTAGATTTGCATTTATACATGAAATGTCGGATTTCGGGTATTCCTATATGCTTCAAAGGGTTTGTTGTAGGTAATTCTTGGTTTCTGTTCAAGGCATCGTTGATAGCGACTAAGCAGTTAGAACGGCGTAGTTTTTCGGCTATGGTGTGCTTAGCTTGGGAGAGAGGGAAGAAGGCGTCGCGTTGTACTGTGAGTAGGAGGAGGCAGGCTTGACAGTCTTCGGAAATGTAGGATACGTGGCCGTGGAGGAATCCTCTGTAGTTTGAAATAATATATTATTAATTAAGATTTGTTAAAAGTGTACATAATAACCTGTTGAGGAAGAGAAAATAAGGAGATAGAATCAAAAATGTTCACAATACCATTGGGGGACGCTGCCGCTTTAAGTATTTTTCACTAAGAAACTGTTTTAATTGGTCGTAGGTAAGTAATTTTGGGTACAAACACTAATGGTCTACATTACTATTTATTCATTTCATTTTAATTACTATTTTCTAAAATTTAACTTGATTAAATTGACATCTGTGTAATTATGCCGATAATTTTATTAAGACTATGTTTTTTTATATTTTTATTTAATTGGCCCTAATTAATACCCATGTTTACATAGTGTAAAATACTGACTGCATAGTTTTACATTTGTAATTATTTATTTCAATATGACCAAAGCTACTAGTGCCGAGTACTCCCTTTAATTTGGCAGCTGTCATTTTAATCAACTTACATTCTATGGACTACGGTAGCCACTCCTAAATGTTGAGGTTTTAGCGTCTCGACTTGAGATTCTAACAGCATAATAATATTTAGGTATTCATTTATGTTTCGACTAGTCTTGCGCAACCGCGCATGTGATTTTGCGATTACGCGCATGTGGTCTCATTGGCTCCTGCTACCAAAAAATACTGCGTAGCGTTCTACCATTAATTTATATGATCAACACAAATAGCAAAAGTAATAAATAAACTCACGTGGAATCAAACTTCGGCAAACAAATGGGCGTCCAACTTTCAGCAGTCTTAAAAGACTCTGAGCTCCGAACCAGATTGAAAAGCAGGTGTATATCGGACGGATGTAAGGTATACTTCTTCATTCGAACTAGCGTAATCAGTTGGTTTCCGGCCAGCATTATAGCGAAGACTAAGTCCCGTATTTTGTTGCAAGTTGATTGGATGGCGCTTGTTATGTTCTCTCTTGCCTTTTCTGGAAGAGGGAGGCAGCGGACTGCCCCTGAAAAATGAATTGTATCTGTTAGTATGTTTGTTCAAGGACTTGTATTTTAAACACCAGGGGACCTAAAACGGCAGCTCTAACTGAATCATAAATGGTAATAAAGAATTTGAATTTGAATAATAATATGAATTACGTAACAATTCATAAAATGGTCACTAAGTAACAATTCATAATTTTAACTTCGCCTGTGACCATTTTAATAATTTTAACGCGATTCATATTATTATCCTATTATGATTCTGGTAAAGCATCCATTTTAGGCCCCCAGGTTGTTAGTTCAAAAATTGTCTACCAATATTACGCGCATCGCATGTTACATGCGATACATGCATTGTGTTAAGTTTCCTGAACATAAGTTCAGAGGTGTAGTGACTTATGCATTGCATTTGTGGCCTCCACATCTGACCGAAACCTTACATACGCATTGTGCAAGCAGTTTGGATAAGAAGAGATATTTTTGTCAAGACAGACAATTATTGTGCTGCCTGATTAAGTAGAATTAGGACACTGGTCCTGATTCTTTAAAAATGTGATGCATCTTTCCATACATCTGATCATAGTCAAGGAAGACTGATAGCAGATGAGAAAAAAAAAAGACAGACAAAGACCAAGCATGGTGATCAATGCTCATTCCTTCTCTCAATTCTGTAAAGTAGTTTGTCCTATCGTAGAAGAAATAGCAGCCAGAAGTATAATACTCTATTCTTCTTTCTTTATCGTGTGGTTAGTGTCTAACCCTGGTTTCAGAGTTTTTATGCCGCCCAAGGGTCTCTGACTGGGCTTTACATGCCGTCGAGAAATATGTCTCAGGCATGCTGGTTTCCTCACGATGTTTTCCGATGTTTTTTGTAATTATCACATGCTTCGATGAATAATTTATTTATACTTGGTGCCATTGACGTTATGAAGTTTATACCTAATAGTTTTCCAAAGCTTTCTCCACTCACCTAATAAGAAGGCAGGATCCTTCTCCATAAATATAAGTAAGTGGTCAATAAGTCGCTCAGCCCCCGACAGTAGCCTCCGTAAGTCATAGTTCCTTCTTTGTTCGAATATTCTGTTCAGCTGCGTTAGTGTAAGTACTGAAACTATTTGATTAAATGCATACCTGAAAGTTGAGATAACATTTATTGTTATAAATAGAGTACGTAAATAATGATTTATGTATGACGTATTAAATTAGGTACCTACTCGAAACTACTTCAAAAATCCATTCATTGGCACAGTAGCGTGCCTAGCGGCCAACAATACGGCAAGCCCATAAGGCAAGCAGACTGTTCAGAAACCCTTACATCACAAAGAGTAGTAGGTTACAGTAGCGAAGGGTCAATTTTTGTAAGAGGAAAACCGGAGTACATATCTTTAATGTGATTATATTATTTGTTTATAGAATACTGACTGCCATTTTTCAAATGGAAGCCGGTCGGAATCGAGTTCTATGGAACCTTCGCCACTGGTAGGTTATAAGGGCAAGCCAAGCTTGTAGGCTTATATAAAAGTACCGCCACTACATTGGCAATACTTTTAAGGATTCCATGTGTTCTAATCAAATCGATCGACGTGCAAACAAACACGTGATTGTGGTTATTTTTCGGCAAAAACGAACACCTGGCGTGCCGGCTGATGGCGATTACCGGTTTTCTAATTTAAGAGCAAATATTATCACGATTGATCTGGTGGATCGCGCGAAACATGGCTTTGGTTAGGTCACGGGGTAACGGGTAGCCGATAAATCATGTTGCTCTCAATATTTAAAGCCCAAATTCTTCTAGACTGAATGATTATTCATATTAAATTCAAATGACTTTTTCCAAATAAAGATATACTTAATTTCAGAGGTGACCGCAACCGCAATCCGTGAACTGATTGATTCCAGTGACACGACAACGGGCGGTAAAGTCGCAAAAGAATCATCATCTGCTTAGCCTTTTCCCAATTATATTGGGGTTGGCTTCTAGTCTAACCAGATGTAGCTGAATACCAGTATTTTACATGGAACGACAACCTATCTGACCTCCACAACCCAGTCAGTTCTGAGTAATACAATATCCCCGGGAAAACTGGTTGTCAGAATTTCGGGGCAGTGACTAGCTGCAATGACTGTCAAAGATCTATGACAGCCAGGACCAACGGCTTAACGTGCTTTCCGAGGCACGGAGGGAACTCTGTATGTAATGGGTGGTTACCAATCCACGTACCAACATAGACAAGCGCGGCTTAACCTGAAGATCTTCCCTAGCTACAATGCCGCAATAAAATGTAGAACTTACAATAGTCATAGAATCTATACACTGCAGTCTATCATTGCAATTGGGCAGCTGTGCTATTGCGAAACTTATACTGTCACTTACGGGATATCTTCGCGTAGGGGACAGTATAAGTTAAGTTTTAAACCGTGATAGCTTAAAACAGGGTATTCCATTGCAATTGCAATTGGGCACAATTTGGGAAAAGTACCCTAGATTGCATTTTAGAGTTCAATTCTTCCATGAATTTGCAAGGCTGACTATTATTTTTTACACCTATCTACTTACGTTAATTGTAAAACAAGTTGTGTTTCACTCTCGTTTGACTTGGATACCGCAACCAGTATCAAAGGTCCCTTCACCAAGAACACGGCTTTACAATCCTTTGTGGTGATAGATCTTAATATATCCTGGTTTTGCTCCTCAACCACACTTACTAGAGCTTGGATGACACCGCATAGACCTGCTAACTTATCTTCATTACCATACCTGAAATGATTTGAAAACAATATAATTTTAATGTAGGAAAATCCCTTGCTACATGACTTAATTTTGTTTTTCCCTGATGATTTGTTGTGCAGATTTATATTTATTATGAGGAAATAAAAAAATTATAAATGATTGGGAAGTAACACGAAAAGTAAATCAATTTTTTTTTGGGTAGTTTGCCACAATACCAATTATGGATGAGTTAAGTTTATTTAATTGTTATGAGTAAGGCTGCCAAGCTTTAATGGAATGGAACTAATCAATAAAATAATACACAGCAGTAAATGGCAAAGGTAGAAATTAAAAAAAGAGTTGAAAAAGTCTTTTCTCAAAGATAGCCCCCACTCCACAGTCAGCTAACCTGCACTGGGAGACAATAGACTAATATTGTGGATGGCTATAAAAGTAGAGGAAGATTCTGACACTGTGTGAAGGATGACTTAGCTAGAAAAGAGGTGGCTGGATAACTAGTAACAGAGAGGTATGGAAGAAGACATGGTGCGCCTACCCCAGATATATTGGGATGAGGGCAGGAGAGTGATGAATAATAAATATGAGCTACTTTCATATTTTTTTCATCACCTACTCATGCTGGCCCTCAGGTGAGCTGAGGTGTTAGCTATAAATACTCAACAAATACTTGCCTAGAGTAAATAGGTTTACCAGCAGAACTCAGTATAAAAACATGTTTCTCTTTGTTCACCAGTTCTGGTGTTTGAAGGTAATCATCTTTTTCATTGTCCGTGTCATCACCATTCTGTTCGGTCAAGTTTGAGTTGCTTGTTGATGCTGATATTGACTCCTGAAAAGGCAAGAAATCGATAAAAAAAATAAAAAGAATGTATGTATTAGTAGGCTGGAGAGAATTGTTACCTAGATCACAAAGAAATAAAAAAAAAACTTACATCTTTATTCTGTAAATCATCGCTCGACTTTGTAGCTTTTATCGGAGCAGAACTCTCCCCAATTTCACTTTGAATCTCAATAATAGTACTGCTTATTGCAGTCAATGATATATTGCGCTCTTGAAGACTTGAACTCATCTCAGAGGCGAACTCTTCGAACGAATCTGTAGGATTTAGGATGCTGTCGTGACATGCACCGGGTTCCAAATCATCTGGAGGGTTCTCCTCAATTATGACCGTAGGAATATCTTTGGATGTGGAAGCCATGATGAGAGATGTTCAATAATAAATAAATAAAATATGATAAAATATTTTACTACTGCAAAACGGCATCAATAACGTTAGAGTTAACGTGTTCCATTGTCAACTTATTATGAAACGATTAGCCACTGGTTGTCCCTTTTACACACGTTAATTTTTGATCGGTTTACTCGCTCTAAAGCTCAGAAATTCGTTTCTGGTACGGAACGCGGAAATATAGGGTGGTTGTCATTGTCACAGTGTGACATTTCTGTGACTGACACTGACACAAGCATTTAATATTGCCCTATTTTATCTAAAAGGAAAAGAAATGCATACAAAAACATTTTACACGTCAAAAGAGTATTTTATTAGAATGATATTTTCTAGTATATAACATGACGCCTGTAATCCCGAAGGCTTAGGCAGAGGTGTACATAATAGTACACCCACTTCACCAGTTATGTTAAAGTCCCATGTAATAGAGGCGAGCCTATTGTCATTCTATTATTATTATTTATTGTATTAGTTTTACTATTTTGTAAAACAATTCCACTGCCCGCTCGGAATTTTAAATATAACCAAAAATACTTCATAGTGCTATCATTACATTAGATATGAACCTAAACTATGCTTAGTGTGTATGTGTATACGTGATTAGTGTCAGTATTAGTACAAGTCTTGCGTTATATTAAGAAAGATAATAACGTTTAATCTGAAGTATTGATCGCAATGATTTTTTTAATTAAATATACCTATATTCTCTGGAAATAGACAGTGCAGTGAGAAGACGCCTTATAAAAATTATTAGCAACATGTTACAAGATTGTGTTTGAATGGGACCCCTTAAATACTCTTGTTTCCGATGTTTACGTCTAACGTAAAAAAAATACATTGTCCTTTCCCTATCACTATTCATCTTTAGTATTAACAATTAATATGCACATTTTTACAAAATGTAAGAAAACCATTTCAAGCAATAAAACGAATCTCTCAAACATGCAGTTATTACAACCGATATTCGGCTATCTCCAACTAAAGTACCATCGAGTGCAAATGTAAAAAGGAATTCAAGCAGAACAATGTAACAAATTGTCGGCGATTGGACACAGGGTCTAGCGAGCGATGCCTCACGAGCGACCATGCGGAAGACGCTGATAACTCCTCACTCTTAGTCCTAACTGAGAGTACTTACCTACTTATATAAACGATCGTTCGGTAATGTTCCATGAGGAAATATTGGCGGAAATATTGAACGTTTAATCGGGGTCAATGGGTGAAGTGTGCATCGTTAGAGGATTGTAGGATAGAATTGATTGAGTAAGTAAATGCTAAATGCTATCCAACAAGTCACATTAGCCTGCTTGGTGGATTTCGGCCTACCCCCTCTCACAGAAAGGAGACCTGTGTCCCAGTTGTGGAAACATTATAGGCTAATACGCATTTACTATTATTTATATTAGTAAACGAGGCCACACGGCACGGTTGTAGCGATTGGCTGTTGCGCGGCGTGTCGCGGGTTGTATGATCTGCAGGTAGTTGTTCCGGACTTGGCTGTTTGTGTATGTGAGTTTAAGTGTTTGTAAACGCACCCATGATACAGGAGAAATTCCGAGTGTGGAGCAAAGTAAAAAAAAGAAGTGCATGAGAAGAGGTAGACCGGCTAGATCACAGAATAAAAATGTTTCTATTCGGATGGTATCTGGCGCATGCTTAACGTGTTTTCCTAGTGACGGTGCCGTCATACCGCCAAATCCTAAAAACCGGGATGCCACTGGGAAATTCCTAATGGAAAATCCCAATAAGTATTCAGAGTCTTGAATAGACTTAATTGAATCTGAACCAACAAGTGCAAATACTGTCCTGCACGCGTCTCATCATCTGCATTTGTACAAGACATCATAAACTCTGCCTCTTTGGTCTAGTGGTCCCAAGCGCGATTGCTGAGAATGAGGTCCTGGGTTCTATTTCTGGGTCGGGCAAAGTTATATTGGGTTTTTCCATCAGGAATTTCTCAGTAGCAGCCTCGGACTCTGGATTTGTGCCCGGTTGATGGCAATAGGCTCGCCCCCTATTACATGGGACTTAAACGTAACTGGCGAACTGTGGGTGTACTGTTAGGTCACCCCTTTGGAGATAACAAGGCATGTTATCATAAACTCCTACCATCACGTTAAGCTCTCTCCCAAAACAACTTCAGCGAATACCTGAACGTTATTCTATTTCTTGCTTAAACAGGGTGGTCTCGCTTTATATTGCGCCCTACACTGCACCCTTGTTTAAATAAACGTCTTATTTGTCCCTCATCCCTAATAGCTACGTGAGATGCAAGTAAATTCGGGGCAGGAAACTTTTTTCTTTCGCGACTACTCATGGAGTGTAGAATTAGAGAGATGTGGCATTATTTTTGGTGGGGATTAAGATATATCTTCGAAGTTCTAATGTTGATAGTGCTACAGAATTGTTCGGGTCACTCAATTCGGTAGTCATCATCTGCCTAGCCTTTTCCCAACTATGTTGGGGACGGCTTCCACTCTAACCGGATGACTGCTTATCTGACCTCCACAACCCAGTTAGTACTGGGTAATAAAATATCCCTCGGTAAGGACCAATGGCTTAGCGTGCTTTCTGAGGCACGGAGGAAACTCGGTTTGTAATGATGGTCTCCCATCCACGGACCAACCTAGGTAAACGCGGCTTAACCTGAAGATCGACCCGAGCGGCTGTTAACTACCATACATCACAACATACCGAGTGTCCTCCATGTCTTGGAAAGCACGTTAAGCGGCTGGTCCCGGCTGTCTTCTGATCTGTCATTTGTAGATCTTTGACAGTCGTTGTAGGTAGTCAGTGGCCCGAAAGTCTGACAACCAGTATTACCAAGGGGTACCGTATTACCTCTAAATACAGGCTTTAAATAAAGAATACACCTTAGTTTTGACCACAAATACCGCATTGACTTTTTTCTATGATCCTTGTATAAGAGTCCCGGTATCTAATTTATTCGGCCTCCAGGAGAATTATTGTCATTCATGAATATGAATTGCTTTGTTTAAACTGATCAAATTTTTATTAAACCTCTACCCACGACCTTTGAAGAGTTTTTGCTGTATACTTTATGGAAGATATATTATTATCGTGGATTATTAGCTCGGTTTTTATGCTTGAAGATGGTGGTTTTAGGTGCAGGTCACACCGCGAGCTAGGGGGCGCGCGAGCGAGCCGGGCGAGCATCGTTTCAGCTCTGTTCATACTTTGGTTCACACCGCGAAATACAGAGCTAAGCTACGTCAGCGATACAAACGATGTGAACGAAATATCCGGCGCCCGCCCGCTCGCTCACCCGCTGTCTCGCTAGCCCGTCCGTCCGTAGTTTTCGGTGTGATCCTACATAGTTTAGCTCGCCAAAGCTTCCCTCGCCTCGATTCGCCCGCCAGCTCACTCGCTCGTTCGCTAACTGGCGGTGGGACCTGCGCTTTAGTTAGAGTCGTCAAATTGTTTTATATGGGGTTTTTTTATGGTATCGTCATCCACAGCTCTGAATATGACATTGATGGGAATAAAAGTGTGCGGACTGGGCTCAAGGTCGAAAAGTTCGAAGTTAAGTCGGCACAAACAGCAGACAAAGAAATTGTTTGTGTGTGTTCTTACCTACAACGTATCAAATAGAGCAGTACGTAATCAGCACTGAGATGTCTCATTTGATCATTTCTATTAAAGTCCCGTCCTTATACTTGTCTTGTTATCATTACACAAGCCGCGACCTGCAAAACTGCATTTCACTAATGAACGGGAAACCGTATACCATTAATTAATGATGAAAATAACGAGTTCTATACAATTTACTGATGACTGTTACATCGAGTACTTGAATGGGTTGCGGTGGGGCAATTATTTTCGAGCTGGTTAAAATTTAATGGATGCTTAGTACATGCTGGTAGGTATTCGTGGTTGTTTTGAATATTGGAAAACCTATTAATATTATGAGCAATGACATTATCTGGTAATTATGATAAACGTCACGATTGTAATACTCGAAGGGTCAGGCAGAGTTGTACCATATTTAGCCAGTTACTGCTGACTGTCTCTTTGCTACTGCTGCGTGTGAACTCTTGGGCGCGAATAATACAGAAACTGCGTAAGGTGATGCCGCGGCGCAGGCGAAACGAAAGAACGGCGTTATGCGCGGATTCCCGACATGTCGCCTACGTACATATTGTATGAAAACGTTTTGAAGCGGCATCATGCCTGCGCTGCGCCTGTGCCGCGCCTTCACCTTACGCCGTTTCTGTATAAATCATGCCTTGGGTTCCCAGGTCGGAGAACTATTGGGATTTTTGATTAGGAGTTTCTCAGTAGCAGCACGGAGTCTGAATATGTGTTCCGCTCATGGCAACAGACCTCCATGTCATCCAACCAATTGGCAACCGACGGCACGGTTGGCGCAGAGGCTGAGTGTTTGGGTGCTGCGCTGCGTGTCGCGGGCTCGATTCCCGCATGTAACAAGTATTTGTATGACCTACAGGTAGGTGTTCCCGGTCTTGCTGTTCATGTATGTGAGTTTAAATGTTTCTAAACGCACCCACGATACAGGAGAAATTCCTAGTGTGGGGCAAAGTTAAATAAAAAAACCAGCCAGATGGCAATAACTGGTGATACAATTATTGATTATTGATTTAGAAATCATTTGGTGGAGCTACTTCTTTTGAGACGCCCTCAGAAAGACGTATGACGACTAATGTTCTCCCTTAACGGAGATTCAATTATTGTTTTGTAAGAAATTAAATTTTCTCAATCTTTTTGCAATTTGCAGATCAGGTTTTTGTACATAATATGTTGAACAAAATATGGATCGCGACCGTAACAAATATGGTTTTACTGAGTTACAATCATTAAAATCATCAAAGAAAAAACCCTGTAAGTTCATTTAATTCCATTGAATGACACTGACCGGCAAATTGCACAAAACGTAAGAAAATTTGAATTTCGCGGGCTACCGTGGCGCTTCTACCTTAACTTTTGGAACGCCAGAGCATAAACACACGCACGCCCCTCCACGCCAAGCCACAATTTCACCTACAATTTTGTCACATATTTGTGTCGTTTGACAGGGCACGTGCTTGCTTGTCACGTATACGTGACAATGGCCTTCAAAAGGTTAAAAAACTTTCTCCAACTCCCATCCTCAGATTTCCCACATTTCAAAATATAATTTCCTTTTTCAAATAAATTCTACCATCAATAATAACAATGGGACATTATAAATTCGTGTCACATTGCATTCTTATTTGTAACAAACTGTATGACATAACGGAAAGGCATCACGTCCCACAAATTTGTCTTCTGGCAACTTTTTAGACGGTGTTGCCACCAGTAAAAAAGCGATGGCAATAAAACAAGCATTTGTAAGAGTTCACGACTTGTGAGAATGAAGTTTTAGAATTCTGTGATCCACGTTTAGAAGGCCCTACTGTTGGTTAACTCGATGGAACTTACAAGCTAATAATAATATTTTATTTGGTTTGAGAATGTTTTTTTGTTTGTGCCCAGTTGATGGCAATAGGCTCGCCCCCAAATACTTGGGATTTAAACATACTGCTACTGTTAACCTGCGTTGTCCCACTGCTGGGCAAAGGCCTCTTGCCATGACCTCCAGTTGTTTCTATCCAGGGCTAATGTGGACCACTGGTCGTTGGTTTTGTCCAGCTCGTCCCACCATCTTTTACGAGGTCTGCCGCGAAGCCTTCTGACTGTGTCAGGGCTCCTGGTAGTGGCTATTTTGGACTTCAACATAATCAGTTTACTGAATCATTAACAACCGGTTTCAGCGACGAAAATTAAACGCAAGTCAAGTGATGCGATCGGCAGTTGATTTTTATTTTCACAAACGTAGATGTTATTAGATTTATCTCCGCGCTTAAGAACAGAAATATCAAATGATCTGATGATAAAAAGTATACTTGACATTCTAAACGATTCAATTAGTTGTCATGACAATGGGAAGAAGGAATATAAAAACAGCTACAGTTACAAAGAAAGTTCAAAGAAAACTGAATTGCATAATTTGACTTTCAACTCATCGCGTAGTCCGAACTGTCTACCTGCTACGAAACCGTAGCAGACCTCGTAGCACAAGCTACGCCGTAGCAACAATGAAATCGTTTGAAATTCTCTCAAGATGAAGCAATTCTCGTCTCCAAGGCATAGTCCTCTATTAGATTTTATTAAAGTGGGTAAAACGTGGGATTCTTTTAATGTTTGAGGAAGCTCGTAATCAAACGGTTATCTGATTTGTATAAGGGGTGCTTTAAATTGTTACGTCTTCATTGTTAGACTGCCTCGTTGGGTCTATGAGGTCCTGGGTTCGATTTCCGGGTTGGGAAAATTGTTATTGGGTTTTTCCATTAGGAATTTCTCAGTAGTAGCCACGAAGTCTGGATTTGTGCCCGGTTGATGGCAATAGGCTCGCTACCTATTACGTGGGACTTAATCATAACTGAAGAAAGGTGAGTGTACTATTAGGTACAACTCTGCCTAACCCTTCGAGGATTACAGGCGTGATGATGCTAAGTCTTCATTGATTTTGGTTGACTGTATACTATTATATAGACTAGAAACGGGATATTGACCATGTTTACTGTTTCTATTGAGTTCTCGATATTTCGGCGTTGTTGCAAACACCATGATCAAGGATAAACTTTAGTTATTGCGGGTGGGTGTTTATGAGCAGACAAATCGGTCTACCCTCTTTCTTGTTCGTTTTTTGCACTCAGTACCGCTACCACTGTCACTCGCAACTCGATTCGAGTTTCGTGTGTCGGGAACACCCGACACACGAAACTTCCGCTCGCGAACTTTTTTCCGCACTTGCAAAGTGCTCAATAGAAACAGTAAACATGGTAAATATCCCGTTTCTAGTCTATATAATAATATTAGTGACTATGATAGTTTAAAATCTTAGACTGTATACTATTCCAAAATTATGATTCTTGTATTGTTTTAAACTTGCAATGTTGCAATTACTTTTCGAAATTATTTATTTATTAAAGACTTTAAAAAACTAGTTTAAAAACTTTGTTATAACAAATACGTATACAAAGTTTCGCGTCCGTGCTATTAACCGTTCTATTTTTCTCTCGTGAGGATACGGTCCTGGCTGCAGGATTAAGTCATGTCTGTCATAAAAATGTATTGTCACCAGACCCAAAGGTGTTTGCAAAATAGCAGCTCAATCGGTTGGAGGGAACTGGTTTGAAATTCAGTTGCAAGATTTGAGCACATACTAACTAACTCACAAGGCAAGTTAAATAAAAGTTTATGATAATTAAATGCATTTACTGTGATCTGTCAGTATTATTATTGTTTCATTGAAATTGATTTCCATATTTGAATTGGATTTTGTTAAAAATTACAAAGGGTTTTTTTTGCACGGAACCCACATGATTTATCTATAATCAAAGTAGCCTAAGTTACTCCTTATAACATCAGCTATCTGCTAGTAAAAGTCCCGCTTAAACGGTCCAGCCGTTTCGGAGATTAGCCGGCACCAACAGACAGACAAATAAAACGTTTTTATTATAAGTACCGTATGTCGAAGTTCAGTAACACAGTCGTTTCATATGCATTCAGTAAAAAGCTGTTATTTAGACTTTACAAACAGACACTTCAATTTGATTTATTTGCATAGAAGAGGATCGTCTGAAGTTATTATAGTAGGGGTGTCCTGTGTTCTTAAGTTTGTGACAACTTATGAGGCAGTGAGTGAGTTTTGAGGAGTTCAGTGATGGAGGAGGCTGTGTCTTGTTGTGTGTGACGCCGCGGGATTAAGTGCTGTCAGAGTAAAGACTGTGAGAATAGAATGTCTGTTTGTTAGAAGATGTCACTCTTAATGAAAAACTTTTGTTTGAAATCGTAGGCCTAGTCTTTTCCCAACTTTATTGGGGTCGGCTTCCAGTGTAACAGGATGCAGCTGAATACCAGTATTTTACATGGAGCGACTGCCTATCTGACCTCCACAAAATAGTTAGTACTGGGTAATACGAAAACCCTCGGTAAGACTGGTCGTCAGCCTCTCCGGCCACTGACTACCAGTAACGACTGTCAATGATCTCCAAATGGCAGCCGGGATCAAAGGCTTCACGAGCGAAGCACGGAGGAAACAGGGTGTGTAATAGATGTTCACCCATTAACAGACTGACCTTGGCAAGCGCAACTTACCCTCGAAAATTGTTTTTTTTTACGGAATAGTGCTAGAAAGAAAACTACTACTGATTAGGGAATTAGGTTCAGGTAATTGGCAATGGTAGTAGCTAACGTAATAGTTACCTAAAGGTCAATCATTACACGTTAATCAAATTCGATTAAACACGAGCGAACCGAAGGCCCCCAGTACACACGCGCGACGTAAACTCAACGCAAAACAGACTGATTAAAAAAAAAAAGTCTATACTTCAAGCTTGTAATCTCCGACGGGTTAGGCAGAGGTGTACCTATGTTTAGTACACCCATATGTTGCTAGTTATGTTCCAAGTCCCATATAATAGCCAAGCGAGACTCCGTTCTGTTAATGACGGCAAGAAAAATAATCGACGGCACGGTTGGCGCAGTGGCTGAGCGATTGGCTGCTGCGCTGCGTGTCGCGGTTTAGATCTCCGCACGGAACAAATATTCGTATGATCTATAGGTAGTTGTTTCGGGTCTGGCTGTTTGTGTATGTGAGTTTCAATGTTTGTAAAAGCACTCACGATACAGGCGAAATTCATAGTGTGCGGCAAAGCTTATTAAAAAAAAAAGTGTAATTCCCTTATAGAAAAAACCACTAATACTTTAATTTTACTGTCACTTACGGTTTATCGTCGCGAACTCCCGATATCGGGGGCTCAAAATTTTGAACAATCACGGAAGATATCCCATTAGTGACAGTAAAGTTTAGTTGTAAACCGTGAAAGATTAAAACAGTGTTTCAATACTACTTTGACCGACCTAGGAATCGAATCCAAGGCCTTTATCGTATGAATAAAGTCTTAGTAAATATTCTTAGGCCTATGTCCAGCAGTGGACATCTTTCGGCTGAAATTATGATGATGATGAAAAATTCTTTGAGAAACGAGTATCTTCAATTTCAAGGTCGCTACGTTTTCACTGCGCGTTCGCACTAGGCCTACCGGAGAAGGTGCCTTTCGGTAAAATAATAAGGGAAAATGTTCCGGAGAATATGCTGACATGGCTATAGTTACGTCAAGAACTAATATTACTAGAGGTAACGAAATTGGACTGAAACAGGTCAATCTATTGGATATATATGAATCGAAATATCTTGTGATATAGGTATAAGATAATGTTGTAATTATAGAAATTGTGTAAGTAATCTAGTGGAGGATATTTGACACACTCTTACATGGAATCAGAATTGGTAGATTTATAGATAACAAAGGAGAGTGTACGGCGAAGCGTTACCGTTGTATGGTTGAAGTCTCACTTACCTGAACAAATTGCTATGTTTCCACATTTATTGTGCGAACCGTCTTTCTGTGGAATTCACTACCGGCTTCCCTTTTTTTTTAAACTTTTTTTTTTACAAAATGGGCCTGCTCTTGACCTCGATCACGCCTGATGGAAAGCGACAAGTTTTGATCGGGAAACAGGAAAGACGGTAGTGGGTTCTGGATCCCTTCAAACTTCGAGTGAATCGGTTTCCTTCTAGTCAAGCATCATCAGGCAAGTTACGGCCAAACGCAAGCCAATTTAGTGTAAATAAAACGTTTTAAATTCTTGGCGCTCAGTGCTGCTAAAACTAAAGTTAAACCGACTAAACTCTCGTCAAAGCATAATCGGCTTCACTTTGAGAAACCTTTTAGGCTCAAAAAATCTAATAAAGACATTATAAATTATGTTCTATAGCTGCAATAATAAGGGTTATTTGATACCGTCGCCCCTCGCATATTCTCCCTTACATAAAGGTTTGTAACAAATTGTCTGTGACAAAAATCTTGCATATATAGGTAGGTACAAAAGCCGATGGGTATTACCACAGAGCACGGAGATGCCTCGGCGGTCGCTAACAGAGGCCGAATCGGAAAAACTTTCCATACAAACTAAGCACGTCAATTTTTACCCAAAATACAAATGACGTTTAGAAAATTGACAGCTGTCATTGCGGTTTCTGACAGTCCTTTTAACCTCAATTTCGGCGCAACATTTTTTATTAGTACTGCCGTCTCTAGAAGCTACCTTCATTCCGTGTTCTGTACGCATTACCTTCTACGAATGAGCTACATAATTTTCGTAAAATATATTCATGTCTGACTGGGGAAGACGAGGGAAAACGGAAAAACATATTACTGGATATTTGTAGCTTACTAGCTTTGCCGTTGAGTTCTTTCTGGGTATCATTTTACTGTCGCTACTATGTGTTGCACGGAGTTACCTGCGTAGATTGTATTGTTTTGGTTGATTTGAACCACTGTAGCTAGGGTAACTAGATCTCTCAGGTTACTGGTTCACTACATAGATTTATTGTTTTTCTTGCCTTGTCTTCTATAATTATTTTTGTTATAAATCTTTTGTGTTGCACTTGCTTTGTTTTATCTCTGCATTAACGTAAAGTTGACTAGTTTTTAATAAATAAATCTATTATAGACCGCCTGTTTAGGCTGCCTGTCCACCGGAGCGGAGCGAGGCTGCGGAGCGGAGAAACGGAGAAATATTAACCAATAGGATTGCATGCTGGAGCGGAGCGGAAATTTCATGCAATCCTATTGGTTAATATTTCTCCGTTTCTCCGCTCCGCAGCCTCGCTCCGCTCCGGTGGACAGGCAGCCTTAATGTGTCCTCCGCCTTGCCCCATCAAAGGCACATTAAGCGTCCACAAAGTCCTAACAATATCCCACAGGTTATTTGCTTTAAAATAACCATAATTCACGTAGGTATTACGATAGTAATTGAACCAATACGTGATCAACCTTCAGAATATAATATTTAAATTGACTTCGCGAGGTGTATGACAAAGGGCAGACCGGACAGCTTTGTGGACTGTTCTTGACATCCAAAGAATATCAATGTGTGAACATTTCATGTGTTTAATTGTAGTGCAAGTAAATAAGGATCAAGTTTGAAATCGTTCATTTTAATCTGGATCTATTCAGAGTTCCAGTGAATCAGTCTCTCTAGGCAGTCGTGCTCCACCCTAGGCCGCAGCATCGCTTCATACGAGGCAAGTTGCGGCCAAACGTAAGCCAAATTTAGGATAAAAAGGAATTCAAATACATCATTAATAGTTCTTTGAAAGCTGAAATCGACTCCTATCCTCCTATCCCATCGTCCTACTCTAATTATTCCAACAAAGCTATAACAATACCTGAATACCTGAATGAACACACATAGCTTATTTGTTTACCAATGAGACGACGCGTCTACAATGTGGTGACGCAATACGTAAAAAGTTATATTCGCCGAGTCGTCGGACGACTCAGCAATGATCTCACATTGTAGAGAATATTATTAAAAGCGAACCGACTCGTTTTTCCTTTTATTATGGAATATTTAGTACCTAGACACAGCTATTCTTAGATCGTATTGTCCAGTAACTGGATTGCATTCATTTCATTCCTGGAAAGGACGTTAAGCCATTGGTCCCGTCTGTTTTTTGAAGATCTTTGACAGTCGTTACAGGTAGACAGTGGGCCGAAAGTCTGACAACCTTACCAAAGGATATCGTATTATCCAGTACTAACTGGGTTGTGGAGATCACTTAGGCAGTCGCGCCATGTAAAATACTGGTACTCAGCTGCAACCGGTTAGACTGGAAACCGACCCAAAACAGCTTTAGGAAAAGGCTACGTAGATGATCAGGAGGTATTCTTAGAGTCTGCGATTCTGGTTAACGCCTTATGCATTGCGAATTTGTCTCATTCACCAATCAGATATTGTTTTGTCAGAATAGCTGTATGCGAGCTTCTTGCATGATTTTGTGCAAAATACAAGCGCGCCTGTAATCCTCGAAGGGTTGGTAAATAGTACAGCCACATTTCGCCAGTTATGTTTCTATCCCATGTAATAGGGGGCGAGCCTATTGCCATCAACCGGGCATAAATTCATACTCCGTGGCTGCTAGTGTGAAATTCCTGATGAAAAACCCAGTAATACTTTGCACGACCTGGGAATCGAACCCAGGACCTCATGATCAGCAGTTGCGCTTGCGACCACTAGATCAACATTACAATCAACAAGCACGTGTATTTCGAGTTAAGTAGTATGGTTCGTTTCACTTTGCTTCGATTCTCAATCGAATAGTGTTATTTTCTTACAATAGACCGTTATGCTTTATGACGGCATTTAAATGTTTATAAATACGCTAGCTGTTGCCCGCTTTTTATAGCCTATAACCTTCCTCGATAAATGGGCTATCCAACACTTAAATAATTTTTCAAATCGAATAAGTATTATTGAGATTAGCGTGTTCAAACAAACAAACAAACTCTTCAGCTTTATAATATTAGTATAGATTATCATTTTAGGTAAAACTGTATCGTATTACTTTCAGCAATTGCTGGTAAATGAAATAATAAGAAAGTTGCTCAGATGTAAGTACACTTCTTATGCAGTAGGCAGTACATTCTCATCTTTTTCAAGCATTTCGCGAACACCTCGAGCATCGTATGAAGTTGACAGTTTTATAACTCGGAACACATTCGCTAGCAAATATCTACCGCTGGGGAATTTCAAAGAAACTTTATTACTGGTTATGAGACAACATTTTGGAGAAGAACATATAAAGTTGCGCAACTGCAATAGAAGCGTTTTTCATATTGCTTTCATCCAAGACTTTGTATAAACATTAAAAAATCGAAGGGAATTTCTCAGTAGCAGACACAGAGTTCGGATTTGTGCTCGGTTGATTGTAAAAGGCTCGCCCTTATTACATGGGACTTAAACATAACTGGCGAAATGTGGGTGCACTATGGTACATCTCTGCCCAAATTTTCGTAAATTTCAGGCGTGATATTATGTACTGTTATGTTACAAAAACTAACTGGTTACGAACATATTGCCCAAATGACCACTCGTAATACAAAATAACCTTCAGGTACCCAAAGGTAGACTGGAATAAAATGCCCAAGGCATTAAGACCGCCTTTTTACATTATGTGCATAAAGTTTTAATAAATAAATAAAATAAACTACTCTGACTAAAGAATAAAGAAAGAATCAGACATAAAGGTATCCTTATTTTATTGTTTACTAGCGGCCCGTCCCGGCTTCGCACGGATGTAATTATAGACTATGTTACTCAGGAATAATGTAGCATTCCAATGGTGAAAGAATTTTTGAAATCGGTCCAGTAGTTTTTGAGTTTATTCGTTACAAACATACAAATCTTTCCTCTTTATAATATTAGTGTAAATTATAAATAAATTAAGTCACATCCTAATTATGTACAAGCAACCATAGACGGATAATTACAACCCAATAACGTTTGATCCCATAACAGATTAGCAGGACATTTGAACTCCTTAGCTGTTAAGCCACCAGCGCCATCTTTCATGCAATATAAAAATCTGGAACAGTCTCCAGGCTTTGCTATATAACCTTCTTTTTTACAAACATTGTTTGGAGTAACACTAGGGGACACTGTTGTACTAGAAGAAACATTACTAGATGTCTCAGCTGCACTAGAACCAGTCCCATTAATACCTAATCCTATATTAATAGCGTTAAGCAAAGGATTGACCCCATCTCCACACATCCCATGGAAGTCATCAGTCTCGATACTCCATATCATAATCTTAGTGATGTTCAACTGTTTCGCGTATTCGATTTTAACAGCAATCGATTCGGCGTCGTCGTAGGAAACCCAGTCGTTGCCCTTGACGGCGTACGGTACTTCAGCGAGGGAGTCAAAGCGGTCGGTCCAGGATTCGGTTTGGAGTTTTTGGCAGAACTGAAATTAGTAGAAGTTCCTGTATTAGGTTTTACAAACACACATGATATTCGGCTAAAAACAATATGTGAGCAATGCAAAGACAGTCAGACAGAGCAGCGATCGCCCAGTGGTGGCGGCCCCGACTTACGAGCAGTAAGTCGTGCGTTCGAACCCAGGCAGGCGCATTACTTTGTGAAATTTATTTTCATCGCCACTGCTCTCAAAACGGTGAAGGAAAACATCGTGAGGAAACCGGAATGTCTTAGAAACAAAAATTCGAAGACATGTGACAACTATGAACCACCCGCGTTGGGCTCGCGTGGTGAATCATAGCCCATTCCCTCTCATAGAAAAGAGGTTTGTATCCCAGCAGTGGGAACATTATAGGCTGATTTTGCATGCAAAGATAGTCGGCTTAAATGTAATAAAGATAATGCTAGACAGGTGATGATGAGCATGTGAGCGAAGCAAAACAAAAACTGGTATTGGAATCAAACCTAACCTACACGTAGTCAAGGCGTCTTATTATAATTTGTGTGGATTGTGTCTTAAAGAAATAGATAGGCAGCCGCTCCGTGTAAAATACAGTCAACCGCAACATAGCTTGGAAAAGGCTAGGCAGACGATGGTGTCTTAAGTAAACGTATTTTTCAATAAAACCTAACAACCTTCGTGAAGGGTCTTTATTATTATTGCAAATGACATAAAGAGATAAGTTCTGTGGCAAGTTAAGACAGAAACAATCCAAGCAAAATAGACACTGAGTAATCTCGATTGCTCGACGAAGGTAATTCTAGCCGTCCTTGTGAAACGAAACACCAAAATTTAATTTATGCCATCTGCAGCTTTGAGTCGGACAAAGTTTTGAAAACTTGGGTGTCAGTTGTTCTTATAAAGGAATAAGTTTGATGTGAGTGGGGTATGTTGCCTCGCTTTCTTACTAGTTTAATGGTCGAACCGCTTCATACTGTAGTTCTGGAAGCTGCGAATGTACTTGCTTATTGTTTTCATGTTCAACCACATACGTAGAAAGATACTTTGACCTGGTATAGTCGAAGGAAAGTTTTTTATGGGTGTTGTTTCAATTTTTGCTTCGTTTGTAATCGTGGTTGTGATGGTGAACGTTTTAAAAGTTACTTACGTGAGGTTTGTTTTTAAAATTGTGATTCCTGACAAGAGATTTTCTACTCTTTTTTA
This sequence comes from Noctua fimbriata, assembly GCA_905163415.1. Lineage (NCBI taxonomy): Eukaryota > Metazoa > Arthropoda > Insecta > Lepidoptera > Noctuidae > Noctua > Noctua fimbriata. The sequence continues at coordinate 6,501,220 of LR990945.1, forward strand.
GCATTGATTGAAATAGTAAAATTACTATGTCAAAGAGACTGTGAAGCTTGACAATTAAAAGAGCTTGTAATATTTAATTTAAAAATACTGAAGGCAAAACATTGCGTCAAATAGCAAGCGCAGGTAGATTGATTTTGCTTAAACTAGATTTCAGATAAAAATTAAAGACCTTCTTCAACTCGTTGTCTACCATCCTCATCATTTTCCTGCCCTTATCCCAATTTGTTTGGGGTCGGCGCAGCATGTCTTCTTCTTCCATACTTCTCTGTTACTCGTCATCTCATCAGTCACCTCCTTTCTTGCCATATCATCTTTCACACAGTCCATCCATCGTTTATTTGGTCTCGACAACTCGTTATCGCCCAGAGAGCCTTAATCATCGTTTTTTTTTATTTTCCATATCGCTTTCAAAGAGTTTTTTTAATAACTCCTACAACTACTTTCAATTGTTCTTTGAATATTCATCATCGGTATCGGTAATAGAATTACGCTTTCTGTAAACCCTATGATCCAAGCAGGCTAAAATTTTGAAACCAAAGAGTTTTAAAAACTATGGAGAGGCTATCATGAGAAATATCATGGCAATAATTGTGATAGCATGTCTCAGAAAATTAAATAATACCCAAGTTTGACACGTTATACTTGTAGCGAAAGCAACCAGTTGGCTCTGGCAAGTAAATAACGAATTTGTTCGCGTTGTCCGATCTATCTTAAGTACATTTACCACCCACCAATATCCACCACCACCATACCATCACCACCAAACCACCACCAACCACCATCTTAGTACCTTAACTAACTTACTTCATTATATCCTATAAAGCCATCACTTGCAGTATATGGCCCTGTTATACCACTGCCAGATGATGGGGCTCTAACACCGTTCTTAGCAGCATTCGTCAATGTGAATGTCCTGCCGTAGAACGGAACACCAAGTGCTATTTTTTCTGGAGGACAACCTGAAAAGAGAAATAAGTAACAATTAGATGAAGAGGATGTACTCAGTAAATATGGAGAAAGATTAAATTGTAGAAGAGTTATTAGGACGAGTGTTTTTTTTTTTAATTTTAGGTGGTGGCGTGACTAATTGCTTTGCAACTACCTTTGCGACTTAAACGATTTCTGTGTAGCTACGTTTAGTGAGAAAGCTGCTATTTTAGCAGATACTCTTCCCATTCATAACCTGGCGTCGGCGTCGTTCATCATTTCATTCACAAAAAAGTCTTGCTATCCCAATCAACTCTACAGATACTTCGATTAAAGTAATTTTGCACCTGACCTGAGCATTTGAGAAAAGTTGCTTTAGTCTGAACATGTTTTTAGACGTTCTCACGTTGATGTGTGTATTGTCTTACCTGCACCAATCCAATACTTCAAAGATTGTTCAACAGTGTTCATATCCTCATCAACTGCACCTTCGTCTCCTTCTCCTTTATGAAGAGGAGAGTTGTGACCGGTCACATTGTCCCAAGCGCCGTTCATGTCATATGCCATTATGTTTACCATGTCCAAGTATCTGAAATCAAAATTATATCATGCTGAATCCTTAACTGCCTGACTCCCTAGAGTCTGTAAGATATTTTAGGACAGATTATCAGTCTATGGAAACAATGATGATGCATCAACTCGCAACAGAACAGTCTCATTGTCGATTCATCTCAAAACCTGTTTGTTTTTTTTTAATATGTCTGAAGGTCAGAAGGGACTCTATGATTGATCATATTTCATTTCCAGCATGATAACTTGATATCTTTTGGAATATCGCTGTAGCAACAATACGGTACTATTAATCTAATACTTGAGTAATACTAAATATTTCAAATCATCATGGATTTTCAGAAATAGTTCTGTGTTCTCTTCCACTGCACTAAGAACATCTCTGTAAACAATAACAACTAAAAAAGGTTCGTCAACTTACTTTGAAATACCCTTAACATCATAAGACTGTGAAGCTGAAGCCTTTACCGCGGACACTGCAGCCGTGAGCAACAGTCCTTTCTTATCAAACGCTTCTCTCAAATCTTTCAAGAGAGCAGTAAAGTTATCAATGTCTGCTACTCCGTGGACTGTGTCCCTGCGGTTAGGGTACTCCCAGTCTATGTCTAAACCGTCGAAACTGTGTTTTGTTATCATCGTAAGGGCGCTGTCTATGAAGTTCTGTTTCAGCGAGGGGCTTGCTGCCATCTGTAATGTATGTATTGGTGGATGATTTTATTAGTTGGCCATAGTTAATATTTTAAGTTGTCGACGTGGCAGGATGATGTGGCTCAATGAAGATCCGACTGGTTAAATTCGTTGCCTTAGTAATATATACATGCGGCTTAAGCTAAATGGAGAGGAATTGTTAAGGAAGATGCGTTGAGGCACCCCGCGCAATCAAAATTTTCTTACGTGTTTTGCAATTTGCAGGTCAGTGTCAGGTTGTATGCTGATTACACCACGCAACCGTAACAAATATGGCTACTTTTTCATGAAATAGTTATTCAATGGGATTAAATGAACTAAGAGGGTTGTATTGATGATTTTAATGATTATAATTCTGTAAATACATACGTGTTACGGTCGCGAATCCTATTACGGTCAACATAAAGCCTGACCCTGATCGGCAAATTGCAAAAAAAAACGTCAAAAAAAATTGAATTTCGCGGGTTACTCTGGCGCTTCCACTTTAACTTATCTCTTTTCTTGATTAAATACTAATTGAGTAGGAATAAGTTTTTTTTTCAGCTTTTGGATAGACGGTAAACACTGAATTGTTTATTGAGTTTGTTTTAACAATAGATTAAAAAAATACGCCGCATTAGAAATCACGTGAGAGCCGGCCTTCGAAAGGATCTATGAACTAAAGCATTTACACACAGAAAATGAAATTAAATTCTATAGTAATATCCATTCTCTGAAAAGTTAAAGCAGAATGAAAAAAATCGCTGGAACCGCATCAGAAAAACTTCATCTAACTTAAACTCATTAGAAAAGTAAACTCACAGTCGAGAACTTAGCAGATCCTTCATTCCATCCGCCGACCGCCAGAAGTGTTTTTAAATTTTTCTTTTGATTTTTCAAGGTGTTGAATTTTCCGAAGTTATCTGAAAGAGGTTTATGAAGGAGGTTTTATGGATTTTGGCTATTTTGTATGTTTATAAGGTCCCATTAAAATAGATGCGTTTGAGGAACAAGGTGGACAATTCTTCATTTTCAATAGAAAAAGGGCTACACCGACCAGACAGGTCACATGCCTGGTAGGGTTCTGCTTGATTGTTGTTAAAACTCCGATACCGCAACATACTTATGATAAGTCGTTGTTGTTTACTTTTTATTTATTATATTAGGTCCAACCAACAATTGTTCACACAGGATACAGCGACATAAATTATTATAAAAAATAAATTACAGCGCATTAATTCGGAAAATAAGCTAAGCTTAGTAAGTACTAAGCGCTAATATTCAATTAAATAAAATTAAAACTGTAAATAGTGAATAAAACAGAATTATGACAAAATTGATTAAAAATAAAATTGATATTTTTTTTACAATGGTAACTAACATTGGTAAATATATAAAATTAAATTGCAATTTAATTGGTGAATTGATAAAATTGATAAATTATAAATAGAGATCGACATAAAATTAAAATTCATTGAATACAATTGATAAATTGGTGAATATTTAAACATAAAAGAGAAAAAATTGACACAATGAAATAATTGATTATGGTAAAATTGACGATTTATTATGAAATTACTGATTATGATAAGAGATTGCCTGGTAAACGATTAAGGATGGATTTTTGTTTAGTTAGTATGTGGCGGTATAGATATCGTCATATGAGCGGAGTATTAACTCCTTGTACCTTTGACACACATTTATTAATCAATGAAATCAGAATCTCAAGAGTTCTTGAAACGATACTTATTACTATTGTCTGTAAAGCCCCGTGAGTATAACACAAATGTTGAGTGGGAGTTGCTCAACATTGGTGATTACCAAAGCCACTTGTATTATAATTTCTACTAAATTCATGAATCCAAGTGTCGAATGAGTTGCCGCCATAGAGACAAAGTTGTTGAGTTTCTATGGCTGGTTTCTGCTTAACCGGACTATCCTGTAGGTGTAAGGGCTCCAGCCAGGGGCAGAAACTTTAAAGCTAAGCGACAGCGCGCTTAGGGCAACCCCTGTGGGGTTCGAGCCTCGGTTCAAGGCGTCGTTGGGGAGGGCAGCAAAGGGACAGGCTGGATCTGAGTGTGATCATTGCAAGGATCGGCGGGGGGGGGGGGGGGGACGACGACGACGACGACAAAGTTGAAACAGAATAGTATCGAGTATCGTGTTTTGTGTAATGTGTCGGAATTTTTGTAAAGGTGCGTGGGAATTAATCAACTCCATACTCTCTACTGATCATCATCATCTTCCTTCCCTTGTCCCATTCAACTTGAAGTCAGCACAACACGTTTTCTTCTTCCATTCTCCCCTATCAGACATCACGGCATCATTTACTCCTTTCTCTTTCATATCATTCCTCAAACAATCCATCCCTCTACTACTTCAATAAAATAATTTCAACTCACCCCGTCCATTATTATCAGGTAGATCTAAATAAGAGTCCAAAGAGACGACATTTCCCTCAGTATCTAGTCCCGCAAAGGCGTAGATCAGATGTGTGCACAGTTGAGGATTGATGTCAGCGACATCGAACTTCCCCTGACCGTATCTGTAAGTGGCCCATGTGCCGTAGTAACATACTACTGATCCTATAAAATAAATGCATGCGGCGTTAATTGTAGTGCAAGGAGCCTTCAATTGTTTAAGTACTGCACATCAGATCTCTGAAAGGGTCATAATCTGCCTAGCCTTTTCCCAACTTTGTTGGTGTCAGCTTCCAGTCTTTACCGGATGCAGCTGAGTACTAGTATTTTACATGGAGCAGTTGCCTATCTGACCTCCACAACCCAGTTACAACTGGGTAAACTAATATGCTACCCCTGGGTAAGACTGGTTTTAGACTTTCGGGCCACTGACTACCATAACGACTACTACTGCCGGGACCAACGGCTTAACGTTTCCGAGGCACGGATGAAACTCGGTATGTAATTGCTGGTCGCCCATCCACGGACCAACCTAGGCAAGCGCGGCTTCAAATCAAATCAAATCAAATCATCTTTATTGTGGACTATAGGTATACATTATAAATACAGGTCTTAAATAATTAAAATAAGTTCAGCTATGTCCCGCAGTTGAGGCATACAATAATAAAATACAAATCAGAAGTTAAAACACAATTGGTCATATTAATCTCGATACATTATTAAAATATTCCAAATTATAACTACATACAAATTCAATTCCAAGTCATATTAGTCATGGGGTGCGTTGTCAGAATTCCTCCTCGTGTGCCCGATGGCTGCCGGTCCCTTTCGATACGTCGGGAGGGAATAGCAGCTGGCGGGCCGGTGCACCCTGGGCGTGGGCAGTATCCTTCCCCGAGGAATGGGAAGAGATTCTTATTCCTTGGGGAATGTTACTGTCTATGGCTAATATTCTGACATGGGAGGAGTCCTTTTGTGGACCAAGGGGGCGTTGCTCCGCGTGACCCTCTGAAAAGCAGAGGGCACAGCGGAGGAGCAAGGGCGGGCTCGGTGAGCACTTACCCTGCCGCCGAGCAGACAGTGAAGGACGCAGTCATTCACTGTCCCCGTCGATATCGTAATCCCACCGTCGAAGTGTCGTGGATCACGTCTCGCGGCTTCGATTGGGACCGAGGGTCTTGGCTTAACCGCCCGGATCGCGAGGTAGAAAACCTCTATAAAAAGTTACCCCGAATCTCAAGCGGCGGCGCACCGCGAGGAGATGTATGGCTGACGGGTTCCTTTGGAAAATCAGTCGCTAGTGCGAACCACTGCCGGGCCTGGCTATGGCTTATCTGGGTACAGGGGGCACTGCCCAGATGGACTTTTTATTTCCCCCATGCTCGTGGGAACAGAATGGATAATACAACAACCCAAACGACGGCCGGTAACGGCGAGGGAGGGGACGGGAGGGATGCGGGGTCGGAATCCGGCGCCGCATCCAGCGGTGTGAGCGCGGGAGGCTCAGTGAGCTCCCGGCGCGAGAGGACCGGGGCCGCTGCGGAGAGCAAAGAGTTCTACCGCAAGCGGTCCAGGCCGGCAGGCGACCGAGAGTCGTCGTCGGAGGGCGAGCTGGCCTCAGCCCGTAAGATCCCGACCAGCAAGCGTGGCGGGATCCGCGGCAAGGGAAGAGGCCTCTCTGCCACCGAGAGGTCGGCGCGGCTTGCCGTGGAGGGGCGCCACCCGGGGGTGGCCGGTCAAGTAGTGGCCCGTTCGGGCTCCTCTGGCGACGAGGCGGGCGCAGTCGGCGGCTCCGATGCGGAGCGTAAGGCCGAATTTGAGAAGGAGGTGGAGGCGGCGCTGAGGGCTGTCTCGTGTAAGCAGAAGCCCTCCACCAGGCATAAGGCCATGCCCGCGGCGATCGCCTCCATCATGGCGTCAGCGGAGGCCAGATATTCGGGGCCAACGTCTAATGAAGTTGCCAAACTGCGGGCGGAGGTCGCTCGCCTGACGGCGGCCATGGAGCTTCTCGAAGAGGCCAATAAGAAGCTCCGAGCAGATCTGGCCGGTCTGCGCGAGTCCGGCTCCCGCAAGGCGCCCCAAAAGCCAGCAGGCCAGCAGCGACCAAGCCAGCCCGTGCCCGTGCCGGCTGAGAATCAGGTCCTGAACCTGGTTCGGCAGGAGCTGGCTGCCTTCCAGGCACGGTTCTCCGTCCTGGAGGGCATCGTCCTGCGCCCCCCCCTGGCGGCAAACAGGGCGCCCCCGGGACTGAGGGCGGCCACATATGCGGCTGCTGCGGCCTCCGCACCGAGGCCGTCCGGCCGGCCCTCCGGCAGGGTTGCGTCGGACCCCGAAGGGCCGGCTCCGGCCAAGAAGGCGGCGGCCCTGAGGCAGGGCAAGGTGGCGGCCCAAAAGAAGGGCAAGGCGGCGACTGTGCCAGCGCCAGCCGCGAGACAGCCGCCACCGCCGCCCCCCCCGCCCCCTAAGCCTTCCGCGGCTGAGACCGGGTGGCAGGTGGCCGGTGAGAGGACGCGGGCGCGAAAGGCGGCTAAAAAGGCCAAGAAGCAGCAGCGGAAGCGCCAGCAAAAAGAGCGGAGCGTCGCGGCTAGGCTCAACGCCCCGAAGACCGCAGCTGTAGTGATTACACTACAGCCGGACGCGGAAAAGAGGGGCGTGAGCTACCGCGACGTGCTTGCTAAGGCGAGGGCGACGGTGGATCTCGGGGAGCTCGGGATCACCGGGGGCCTCCGCCTCAGAGTCACCGCGACAGGTGCTCGAGTGCTGGAGATCCCCGGCGAAACCCGTGGCTCGTCCGCGGACGCTCTAGCTGAAAAGCTTAGAGCGTCCCTAAATGCGGACGAGGCCCGAGTGTCCAGGCCCGTCAAATGCGCAGACCTGCGCATCCTGGGTCTGGACGACTCCGTGACCGAGGAGGAGGTGGTGGCCGCCGTCACCAGGACCGGTGGGTGCCCTGCTGAGCAGGTCAAGCAGGCACCTTACGTCCGGACCTGTCGGGCATGCGAACCATAACGGTAAGCTGCCCTGTGACGGCGGCGAAAGCCATTGTGGAGGGCCGAAGGCTCTTGGTGGGCTGGGTGTCGGCGCAGGTTAAGCTGCTGGAGCCCAGACCTCTGAGGTGCTTCCGCTGCCATGTGGGGCACCACGTGTCGGTCCGGTGCACTTCGGAGGTGGACCGCAGTGGTCTATGCTTCCGCTGCGGCCAGCCCGGTCACATGGCCGCGGCTTGCTCCGCCGCGCCGCACTGCGCTGCATGTGCGGCAACCGGCAAGCCGGCCGATCACCGGGCAGGGAGCAAGGCCTGCGGTACACCTGCCAAGGCCAAGGCCAGGGGCAACGGAAGGCCCTCCACCACCACCACCAAAACCCCCACCGTCGCCACCACCGCAGCCGTCGCCGCCGCGGCCGCCACTGCTGCAACTTCTGCAGCGGGGCCCTCGCAGGGGGCCCGGGAGGGGGCTGAAATGGAGTGCCAATAACGGCCCCATTACGCCTTCTCCAGGCGAACATCAACCACTGCGCCTGCGCTCAAGATCTGCTGATCCAGAGCATGGCGCAGTGGTCGATTAACATCGCCGTGGTCTCTGAGCCGTACTTTGTCCCGCCCAGGGATGACTGGGTGGAGGACCTTAGCGGCTCAGTGACCATAATTGCGTCGGCCGCCGCCGGTACCCCGACCCTTGAGAGTGTCAGGAAGGGTCAGGGGTGCGTGGCAGCACGGTTCGGGGAGATCGTTGTGGTGGGAGTCTACTTCTCCCCGAACCGAACTCTCGCCGAGTTCCACAACTCCCTCAGGGAGTTGAGTGTCGTCATCGGGAGCCATTCTCTCCCCGTGCTGGTGCTCGGGGACTTCAATGCCAAGAACTTGGCTTGGGGTTCTCGTTACACGGATGTGCGGGGTAGGATGGTGGAGGACTGGGCTCTGGAGACAGGCCTGGTCGTCCTAAATCGGGGTTCTGTCCCCACGTGCGTGCGGATGCGGGGCGAGTCGGTGGTGGACATATCGTTCGCTAGCCCCGCTCTGTCGCCGCGTGTCGTTGACTGGCGCGTCATGGAGGGGGTGGAGACCTATTCCGACCACCGGTACATCCGGTTCGACGTCTCCACCCAGACCTCAAGCGCGCCGGTCCTACAGGCCCCGAGTGGTCCGCGATGGGCGCTGAAGCAGCTGGACCGGGAGCTCCTCCTGGAAGCCTCGATCGTGCAGGCCTGGGTGTCATCACCGGCCAGGCCTGCCGACATCAACAACGAGGCGGGTTGGTTCCAGGAGGCCATGTCCGAGATTTGCGACGTGGCAATGCCCCGAGTTCGGCCAGGAAGCGCCCGACGTCAGGTGTACTGGTGGTCGCGGGAGCTGACGTCTCTACGTGAGGCGTGCGTTGCCGCGCGGCACCGGTACGCCAGGCATCGCAGGCTCCGCATCCGCCCTCCGGATGCGGCAGCCATTGAGGCGGAGCTTTACGAGGGGTACAGAGCGGCGAAGACCGCCCTCCAAGAGGCTGTCCGGCGGGCCAAGAACCTGGCCCGCGAGGAGATGCTGGAGTCTCTGAACGGAGATCCGTGGGGGCGCCCTTACAAGATGGTGCGGGACAAACTCCGCACCCGGGCCCCCCCGCTGACGCAGAGTCTCCGGCCTGAGCTCGTGGAGGACGTGGTGAGCGCTCTGTTCCCTTCGCGAGGGAGGCATCCTCCCCCGCCTATGGCTCCGCCGCCGCTTGCGGTGCCGGAAGCGGACCACACCGATGACGACGTTCCGGAGGTGACTGGGGTAGACCTGAGAGTGGCGGTACGCAGGCTGAAGGCCAGAAATACCGCCCCGGGACCCGATGGCTTGCCTGGCAAAGCCTGGGTCCTGGCCTGTGAGGCTCTCGGGCCCCGACTGGAAGGGCTCCTAAGCGCATGCTTGGAGAGAGGCCAGTTCCCGCTTCGTTGGAAGACGGGGAAGCTGGTCCTCATCCGGAAGCCAGGGCGCCCTGCGGACTCTCCGTCCGCATACCGGCCCATCGTGTTGCTCGACGAGGTGGGCAAGCTCTTTGAAAGAGTTATTGCTAACCGCCTCGCCGGGCACCTCGCGGGAATGGGGCCGGATCTTGCGGAACACCAGTTTGGTTTCCGCAAGGGGCGCTCGACGGTGGACGCCATCATGCGCGTGAGAGCCCTCACGACGGGGGACGCGGTTTCCCGGGGCGGGGTCGTCTTGGCGGTGTCTCTTGACATCGCCAACGCCTTCAACTCCATGCCCTGGAGCTGCATTGGGGAAGCACTCCGGTATCACCGGGTGCCAACCTACCTTCGTCGTGTGGTCGGGGATTATCTGACGGATAGGGCCGTCACGTACCCCGGTCGGAGCGGAGAATGGAACCGGCGAGAGATGTCGTGCGGTGTTCCACAGGGATCGGTTCTGGGGCCGGCCTTGTGGAACATCGGTTACGACTGGGTGCTGCGCGCCGACCTCCCTAGCGGCGTCAGCGTAGTCTGCTACGCTGACGACACGCTGGTACTGGCACAAGGGAGGTCACACGAGGCAGCGGCCGAAAACATGACACGCGGGGTTGCGATAGTCGTGGAGAGGATCCGGCAATTGGGTCTCGAGGTGGCATTGCACAAGTCCGAGGCCATGTGTTTTCATGGGCCTCGGAATGCGCCACCGTCGGGATCCCTACTGACGGCAGGAGGGGTTTCCATCGGCGTCGGGTCGACGCTGAAGTACCTGGGACTCGTCCTTGACAGCCGGTGGAACTTCGTGGAGCATTTCCGACGTTTGGCCCCCAAACTGGAACGGACCGGGGCTGCCTTCAAGCGGCTCCTGCCCAACCTGGGGGGTCCAAACGCCTCCTGCCGGAGGCTCTACGCGGGGGTCGTGCGGTCCATGGCCCTTTACGGGGCCCCAGTGTGGGCGCGTTCTCTGAGGCGGCAAGCCGCCCGCTACTTGAACGCGCCCCAAAAGGGGATAGCCCTAAGGCTAGTCCGGGGGTACCGCACGATCTCCGGTGAGGCGGCGAGCCTCCTTGCCGGATTGCCGCCATGGGATCTGGAGGCGATAGTCCTCGCGCGCCTTCACGAATGGCGCGCGGAGGCACTACGTCGGGGGGAAACTCCGCTGCCGCGGCAAATCGCCGCTCAACGGACAGACCTCCGGAGCGATCTCATGGTGACATGGAGAGAGCGACTGTCGCAACCCCGTGCAGGGCACGCCACCATAGTGGCGATAAGTCCCCTCTTTGAGGAGTGGCTAGAGAGGCGCCACGGCGCCCTCACCTTCCGCCTGACGCAGGTCCTCACCGGACACGGTTGTTTCGGGAGGTTCCTGCACCGAATCGGGCGGGTGGAAACGCCCGGGTGTTTCCATTGTGAGGATCGTCCGGAGGACACGGTGCAGCACACTGTGGAGGTCTGCCCCGCTTGGGCGGAGCAGCGCCGTGTCCTCGTAGTGGCGATCGGCGGCGGCGACCTCTCGCGCCCGGCCCTGGTTCAAGCCATGGTCCGGAGCGAGAGGGAATGGGAAGCCGTCACCTCCTTCTGCGAAGCAGTCATGCTGGTGAAGGAGGTGGCGGAACGTGAGAGGGAAAGAGCCTCACGTCCCAGCCGCCGCGGGAGACGCCCTGGGCGTCGGGGGTCACGTGGTGGCCCCCGGCCACCGTAGGCGCGGGCCTGTGGATGGCGAGTTATGGGCTAGCTCGCCGTCCAGCCGTCTTATGACGACAGGCCGTGTCGACGGCGCGTTCGTGTTCCACGCGCGCGCGCCCCAAAGAGATGTCAGCAACCACGTAGGGGTCCGCACGGGCCGATGCCTGCCAGGGCTGCGGGACTGTTCGAAAGAGATACCGCGGCCCTGGAACACAAAGGGCAAAGAAGGAACATGGATGGGTTTTAGTCAGTACAAGTCTGACACTCCCTCCCGCTCTGCCCAGAGCGGGGGGGGTCATTTGATGATTTCCCATCCCAAAAAAAAAAAAAAAAAAAAGTCATATTAGTCATAATTCATTATTACAAAAAACCTTAGGCTTAACCTGAAGATTATGATATGATGATTTCACTCACTTTCGCTCGCCACAAAATAGCTTAAAGCCACCAAAACAAACAAACACAAATTAACAGCAACCATTTTGTGTGTTATTTCTTGACTGTTTATTTCAAGAATAAAATACTTCCTTTATACATACTCTGTTATCATAAGTATCTAAATAAATACATTTGATAGCACTCCTCTATCACTTATTGTGATTGTTTGATAGTTGTTAGTTTTATCTTGTAATTTGTCATGTGTTTTGTTTTCTAGACCACATTTACACGGAGTCAGTTTCTCGACTGGAGAGAACACGTGTTGTAAACGAGAACCATACGAGCCACCTTTGCTTCATGTGTACACATCATCATCTTCCCGCACTTGTCCCAAGTTGCTTGGAGTCCGCCTAATAAGTTTTTAGGGTCCTGTCCCGCAAAAATGAAACAATGGAACCCGAAATTTGGCAATACGCAAGGTCTTACAACAGAAGTAAAAGAAACAATCCAAATACCGTTAATTTGTAAAATTACGTTGTCAATTCCTAAATATTGTGCGTAAAAAAATACATTTTCAGTTGAAAACATGTTCCTCCATACATTCCGTATAGGGATTATGTTTTAAGACTTTACTTCTTGCCATTATGATTCTAGGCCAACGGGAAGTACTCCATAGGTTTTGATTTATTGGCGAATGTCAAAATATTCGGCAGATATCCTTTTTTCTTTCAATAGCGTTGACTTAAAAGGTTGATTTGCAGCTCCAATGGACCAAAGACATAAATATTCGACATAAAATTCAACCTGATACCTTTACTCATTCCTGAAAGGGCACCCGACATACACAGACACACATACACACACACCTCACACACACACACACCACACACACACACACATCACTTCGAGGTCCGTCTGTCTGTCTGTATGTGTATACAGACAGACGGACCTCGAAGTGATCCTATAAAGATTCCGGTTTTTGTTTTTGCAGTACATTACCCTTAAAACCCAGGTAACATGGGACAAGGCCAGGAAGATGATGACGATGTGTGACATACGAAGCAAAGATTCATGTGGTTCTCGGCCTAGTTTCTCGCCTATGAAACTTGGTTGTCGGCGTATTTTCGCCAGGCGAGAAAGGCTCTCCGTGTAAATGAGCTCTAAGAAACAAATGACAAATTACAAGATATAATAGTGATATTCACAATATAAATGCAAGGTATAAACACTTTTATTGTACCCACAACAAAGCCCAAGAAAATAGGTGGATTATTTGGATCTTTTATAATAAACTTCCAAGCCACATTCAAGAACTAATAAATTCAAATCTTTTATATAACTGTCAGAAATTAAATTGAGGACATAAATACACAATCATACACATACGAACACACACACACACACATTAGGCTTGCATAAACTCGCACTCCTGTGCGGGCCGCTTTTTCTGTGGGTTTATTTTTGTATGTACTAACAACAGATTTATAAGGTTTTTTGTGTTCTACTAACAGTATATGGATTACGTCTTTTTTATTGATTTGCAAGCACAGCGTGGACACAGCATGCGAAAACTGCAAGAAAAGGACGTGTCCATGGAGCCCGACTATGACGACGACGACGACGAGGAAGGTGCGGCAACCCCCAAGCGCTACAAGATTGTCGCGGCCTAAAATATTATCACACGCACGTATGATCTGTCAAGAACTCGTGAAAATTTTCAGTGTGGACTTTGGCCGCGCAATGTATAGCACTTAGTAAAAATCGGAGCTCAGCTGATATGATGGTGGTGTTAAGGTGTAGTTACACTTGACTGTACATAACACCTGCAATCAATTATCAATAAATAAAATTACTGTACATAATTACTATTATTGTATTACTATTTTTATTTATGCATTTTTACACATATCTTTTATATTTTTACATATTTCTTTAATCAAACCTACAAAAACATTTAAAAATATATAAACTAGTAGCCCGGGAACAGAGTCTGAGCTACCGGTGGTCAAAGGTCTTGAAAGAGGAACCTCCTAACAATACGAGCCGTGTCTAGGAGTACCGCTTTCTGAATCAAGCCCTTGATCCAGCTGCCTAACGAGAGCCTCCGCAGGTATTCGAGGCTCTTGGCAATTAAGCCATGGGCTGATACGACTATCGGCACAATGATCGCTAAGTCCACATCCCACATGTCGACAACCTCGCGAGCCAAGTCAAGATACTTGATTTGCTTATCTTTCTCAGCTTTCACGAGGTTCTCATCATGCGGGATCGTTATGTCAACAATCATTCCGCGCCGCTCTGATCGATCCACCACCACTATATCAGGCTTATTGGCTACAATAGTCCTGTCAGTAATGATGGATTGATCCCAGTACAATATGATATTGCCATTTTCGAGAACTGGGTCGTGCACATACTTATAGTATGGCACTTCCGATTCCACAAGGCCGTATTTTAGAGCAAGTTGCTGATGGATAATCCTGGCTACAAGGTTGTGTCTATCCAAGTACTCTCCGTTAGTCAGACGAGAATACCCGGAGATAATGTGACGGATTGATTCGCCCGGACGGTGGCATGCCCAACATTTTTCAACCGTGCCGCCCTTCACAATAAATCTCCGGTAGTTATTCGTCATCATAACTTCATCCATAATGGCACAGACAAAACTTTCGGTTTCTCCGAAGAGGTCCCCGGAACGTAGCCAGGCTACGGACGCTGATAGGTCTACATCAGGCCCATGCAGGACTCAGAAAAAGCGTCCGTGAAGCTCCTTACTCTGCCGTACCTACCTGCTGTCGTTAGTGTCAAGTACTACAGGTTTGCTTCAGTTCTGTTTAAGTAGAGCAGGGTGAGGCCCTTGTCCACCGCGACCACATCTCGATGCATCCTCACGTCGGTTTCTAGGAAATATTCCCTGAAACTGCATATCTCGCGATTGTGGAGAGTCTTAGCGTTTTTTTGTTATAATTTTTAATTACAGTGGATATGGATTAATTATTGATGCCACAGAAAGCACGTTAAGCCGTTGGTCCCGGCAGTCAATTGTAGATCTTTGACAGTCGTTACAGGTAGTCAGTGGCCCGAAAGTCTGGAAACCAGTCATAATAAGGGGTACACTACATAAATACGAAAAACTTTATTCCGATAGTCACAAATCCGATTTTAAAATACCGATTTTCATAATTCCGAATGGTTCAAAATTCCTAACGTTTATAATTACTATTCTCAAAATACCGATTTTCAATAGATCGAATAACAAAAAGTCCGACTTAATGATAATACGACATATTAAAAATCCGAATTCCGATGATTAAAATACCGATTAATTAGAATTCCGGAATAAAGACGCCTTGTAAAACTGAATTCCAAGACAAATAAACACGAGACATTTTTTTTTTTTTGCTTTGAACTTCTCTCAGGCGTTACGTAGATACGAGTTATATGGCAGCGGGCAATATTTTTTCTTCTACCGACTTGTTTTGAAATAGTTCACTCTTATTGTGTAGTTTTGTTTGAAGTAGCAGGATAAATACGTTTGACGTCAGTTGCATTCAAATAAGTATACACCATGCATGCAAGCCAGCATGCAGCATGCAAGCGAGGATGCAGCATGCAAGCGAGCATGAATGCAACATGCAGCAGGCGACGACTCCAGCTCTGTGACGAGTGAGTTTCTGTGACGGCTCCAGCGCTGCGTGGCTCCAGCGGTCCCACGCGAGCTTTCGCTTCCCGCCTCGGCCCTCCGCGCCTACGCGGGCTTAATTTACGCTCTAGGGGTAGGGCAGACAAGACTGCGTGGAGTCGGATTTAAAGCGATACGTTTCTGTCACTAAAACCTCATTTTTAGCAAATGTTTTAGGACTAACTTAGGAGAAGAAAGGAAGTACCAATTTAATCACAATCAGACACTAAAGTGTCTGATTGTGATTTTAACAGTTTATTCGAAGTATTCAAAATCGGAATGTCGTTTTTCGGACCGACAACCCATCGAGCATTTGATTCTTCGGACATATGAAAATCGGAAAACAAAAAATTCGGATTTGCGACTTTCGGTAAAATAAATTTCGTGATTTTTAATAATAGACATTATAATTCTTAGGTATTATGAAATTCGGACTTTTGAAAACCGGAACATCGAAATTCGGAATAAAATATTTTGGAGTATTTGGGTGTTCCCCTTAATAAGGGGTATCGTATTATCTAGTACTAACTGGGTTCTGGAGAACACATAGGCATTTACTGCATGTAAAATACAAGTATTAAGATGAGGTTAGACTGGAAGCCGACCCCAACATAGTTAGAAAAAGGCTAGGCAGATGACGACTGTGAATGTGAGTCATATGTTTCGATTATTTTTAGTTAGTATAACGATTGTCTGATTGTTTGAGGGCTACCCAAATGTCCTTTCTTTGGTATTGTACGTCGTGACGTTGAGATCCTTGAGTTACGAGTCGGGTACACGATAACTGACAAAAGATTGCACTGACTGGACAGGCCCACTCAAATCTGGATGATTCATGTTCAAAGATCATCTCAGACGCTAATCTGCATGGTCCTCATGTGATCAAGATTAATAAGATTACAGTAATTAATACGATTAATGATAAATATAACGATCAAACACGATCAGAGATAGAGAAGTGCAAATATATGTATTTATTTAGATACTACTGATAAGACAGCTTTTATAACGGATGTATTTTATTCGTGAAAAACAGTCTAGGAATAATAGACAAAATGTTGGCTGTCAGTTTGTGTTTGCTGGTGGTGGTGGCTTTAAGCCATACTACGGAGAACGAAAGTGAGTGAAAAAAATACAAGAAAATCATTAAATAAAATCATAGGTCTCGAGTTCGAAACCAAAATCAAAATCAAAATCAAAGCATTTATTTCAAGTAGGCCAGTTACAGGCACTTTGAATTGTCGAAACAAAGACAACAATGTAATGTAGCTACAGTCCCAGTCATAAGGCAAAAAACTGTGAATGTACTGTAGTTGCCCATTCGCTAACGTAGATCTCTATCGAGAAGAACGGGCAAGAAACTCCATGGACACTCTTTTAAATCAGAATACTTTCACAAAACCTTGGTTACATCATTCATGTTGAGATGGTACATTATGTGAGAACGACGTAGCAAGATGTGTACGTTAAAAGTGTCCATAGTAAAAACAATTCAAAAATAAAATAATTAATTCAAATAAGCCGTGGCAACCAAGAGATGACCAGTCACAACTGACAGCGCCCGTTCATGATGCATGTATCGGCACTATTCAACTCAACCATTCTGAAGGGAACTAAATGATCCGACACACGGGCCACCATCAGCGAGACATTTGAGTGAGCATGACATACTCCTAACCGCCAGGGCACATTCAAGACACGTACCTCTGATTTTACGGATTCATGTGTGTAATTATCACTTGCACTTACATCGGTGAAGGTAAACATCGTGAGGAAACCAGCATGCCTGAGAGATATTTCTCGACGGCTTGTAAAGCCAAGTCTGAGATCCATGGGCGGCATAAAAACTGTGACACCAAGTTAGACACTCACCACAAGATAAAGTATGGAATTTCTTCGGTATTAAAAAAATGCTGTTCCATACATTTTGACCATGGCGTGTAGGCGTACATGTATCAACAGCAGAAAAAAATAAAGGACTTCAAAAAATTTGTACGCATCGCTGTCAACTGGGAAAGTGCCGAGAAGGCAGCACTGCCACGTTGTATGGCAATGCTAATTCTTTGGCCACGGCTTCATAGGCCAGCCCTCTGCTCACGAGAAGTATCGACCAACCGCTTGGCGATGTCTGGAAATTGTGTATGGGCACCGGACCCCATGACTCGAGTGTTTCAACCCAAAATTCCAATATTCAAACTTATAAACAAAAAAGAATAAGTATAGACGATGTGCCATACTAACACCAAGAATAAAAAACAAAAAAAAAATCTACACTATCCTTGAGCGAGCTGGACAAGACCAGCGACCAGTGGTCCACAGTGGCCTTGGATCGAAACAATTGGAAGTCATGGGGAGAGGCATTTGCCCAGCAGTGGGATAATGCAGGCAGCAACAGTACCACTATCACAATTCTATTCCTTTCATTTTTCAGGAGCAGTAGTATGTTACTACGGCACATGGGCCACTTACAGATACGGTCAGGGGAAGTTCGATGTCGCAAACATCAATCCTCAACTGTGCACACATCTGATCTACGCCTTTGTTGGACTGGATACTGAGGGAAATGTCATCTCTACGGACTCTTATTTAGATCTACCTGATAATAATGGACGGGGTGAGTTGAAATTATTTTACTAATAGCACTTTTCTGTGCAGAATTAAGAATTTTCCAGCTTGTTCCACATACGCCTTAAAACACAATATAAATAGCCAGTAACCTTAAGCTTAATTTTTTTTCTTAGCCTTTTATGAGTCCCACTGCTGGGCAAACTTTCTCCTTCCAAACCTTTCTGTCTTGTGCGATATCTGGCCATGTTCGCCCCGCAAACAAGATCAGATCGCCACACTACATTCGCCGCGGTCCGTATACGTCTTAAAACACATTATAATAACCATTATCCTTAAGCTTACATATGGAGTGTAAAACTCGAGAGGCACTTGTTTTTCTCGTTATTGCGTTCATTTTTTTGTACTGGGATCCTTCTAGTTATGTTTTTTTTGTTTAACTTGGCTTTAAAGACCTCCATGATCAGCATAATGCCTTGACGCATAGTACAGGTACTATGCGTCAAGGCATTATGCTGATGCGTCAATGCCTCCATCACCTCAATGATTTTAGTGCGCTACATTGTGCGCTACATCATCATCATCATCATTTCAGCCGAAAGACGTCCACTGGTGGACATAGGCCTCCCCCAAGTGTCGCCACATTGACCGGTCCCGTGCGACTCGCATCCAGCGGATCCCTGCAGCCTTCACCAGGTCATCGGTCCACCTAGTGGGAGGCCTTCCACCGCAGCGTCTTCCGGTTCGCGGTCGCCACTCCAGAACTTTTCGGCCCCATCGGCCATCCGTTCTGCGAGCAATGTGCCCTGCCCACTGCCACTTCAGTTTGGCTATTCTTTGGGCTACGTCGGTTACCTTGGTTCTCTTGCGGATGTCCTCATTTCTGATTTTATCACGCAAAGAAACTCCAAGCATAGCCCTCTCCATTGCCCTTTGGGTGACTTTAAGCCTTCTGATAAGGCCCATTGTGAGCGACCATGTTTCGGTCCCGTATGTAATCGCGCATTGTGCGCTAAGGTAACCGTAAACTGTGATTTTCAAAAAAAGGAATTTCCTTTTCAATAGTTATTGTCCAGTGTTACCTAATTCGATAAACAGAAATTTAAGCTTGTCACCCTGTATTTACCTACATTTTTCAGATAACTTTGGCAAATTCAACGCTTTAAAAAATCAAAATGAGAATTTAAAAACACTTCTGGCGGTCGGCGGGTGGAATGAAGGATCTGCTAAGTTCTCGACCGTGAGTTTACTTTTCTAATAATGGTTTGATCAAGTTTTTCTGACGCGGTAAAAGTAAAATTTTAAACATTTTAACTTTTCAGCAGATGGAAATGATGAAGTTTATATACAAGTTAATTTCATATTCTTTAACTTAGCATCATCCCGAAGGGTTAGGTAGTTATGTTTAAGTCCCATGTAATAGTGGGCGAGCCTATTGCTATCGACCAAGGCTGTCCTCGGTTGATGGTAATAGGCTCGCCGATCCAGACTCCATGGCTGCTACTGAGAAAATCCTGATGGTTAAATCCAATAACACTTTGCCCGACTTGGGAATCGAACACAGGACCTCATGCTCAGCAGTCGCAATTGCGACTACTAGACCCACGTATGTAAAGTTATGTATTTATTAATGGATCAAACTGAAACTAAATAATAACAGCAGCATAAGTCGATCTTCAAGGTTGAGCAGTGCTTGCCGAGGTCGGTCTGCAGACCATAATTACATACCGAGTTCCCTTCGTGCTTCGGAAACAAGTTCAGCTTTTGGTCCCGGCTGTCATTTGTAGATCTTTCACACTCGTTATAAGTAGTCAGAAAACCAAAAGTCTTACCAAGGGGTATCGTATTACCCAGTAACTGGATCCTGGAAGTCAGATAGGCAGTCACTCCATGTAGAATACTGGTATTCAGCTGCATCCAGTTAGACCAGAAGCCGACCCCAACATACACCGTTTGGAAAAAAGGCTAAGCAGATGACGATTGGATCAGACTGAGCCAAGCTCAATGCAAAATTCTGTTATACTGTATGGACCACGTGAATTTATTACCTTTAAAAGAACAATAAAAGCTGTCCAGGCCCTATTTAATTGCACAATGCATCAACATCGAAATCTATAAGTCACAATATTTGAAGTACAGCACAATTTTAGTTCTCTATACATAATATTGACACTATTTCACTTGACCGACTGGTATAAGTCGGTTCATCATTGGGTCTCATCATCAAGGATCGGAGTATGTAAGTAGATTGATTTACGGGCAATTAAAAAAAAAATACTGGCATAAAGTAAAAGGTTATACACTTACATTTGAAACTCTGACTCCGGAGCTAGGTGAGACCTGTATTACAGGAGTCCGAATGGAAACATCCGAGATGTGTATGTTAATATAGACATGCATCCTCGATTTGAATGGTTTTAAAACTTTGATATTTTATATTCTAGTCGTCAGAGTAGGTAAAGTAGGTCAGGTAGTTCATATTTGCTACCGTTAATCTGCTTTTGTTTTCCCCATATTGTTATAGTTTACTAACAAAAATCTAAATCTATCATTGAGATTTATGGTATGAGAATCATAACGCGGCAAAGAGAGCCTTTTGTCTTCTTATCCCACACGGGATTTTTAAAAAAAATGGCACGTATGCTGGCATAATGTGCGTACCAAAAATCAATCTTCTTACTCCGATCCTAGCTCAACATCCACTGTTGTGAGCATAACTTAAAATATTCGGTACGGTCAACAACTGAAATTAACTATTAACCCATGACAGATGGCAGCAAGTCCCTTACTAAGACAGAACTTCATAGACAGCACCCTTAAGATGATAACAGAACACGGCTTCGATGGGTTAGACTTAGACTGGGAGTACCCTAACCGCAGGGACACAGTCCATGGAGTAGCAGACATTGATAACTTTACTGCTCTCTTGAAAGAACTGAGAGAAGTGTTTGATAAGAAAGGACTGTTGCTCACGGCTGCTGTGTCTGCGGTAAAGGCTTCAGCTTCACAGTCTTATGATGTTAAGGGTATTTCGAGGTAAGTAGCCTTTTGCTTTTTTTTCATTCCCAGCTTAAGCCCGCCGCATATTTCCTAGGAAAAGTCAGCAACTGGAATTACGCTTATTACATAGACGACGACAAAATGATGTTGGAAGTCGATAAATTTCAAATTCAACATTTATTTATTTTGGGACAACTAGATCCAAAGGTTAGTGTACAAAAACTTAGAAACTGTTGTTAGTAAGTACTTAAACACAATTACAAAGGACAAATCTAATTCTATACTCAAGAATGCCCTTGTACTGAGACACCCCGCCGCGTCAAGATAACTAATAGGGAGGTACCTCCATAGAAATCACCAGACGAAATGCCTCAATACAGGCGCACGTACATCTTCAGCTACAGTTTTGTGATAAGCTGGACATGAATTAATATGATCACACAGTTTTAGACCCTTTCTGTGCTTCAGATAATATTTTTTTTAGATTAGTTCTACGATGAAGTAGATAAAAATAGTCTTGAATCTAGAGCACATGGAATGCAATCGGTACAATTTTATTTCCAGATACTTGGACATGGTGAATATAATGGCTTATGACATGAACGGTGCTTGGGACTCTGTTACCGGCCACAACGCTCCTCTTCATAAAGGAGAAGGAGACGAAGGTGCAGTTGATGAGGATATGAACACTGTTGAACAATCTTTGAAGTATTGGATAGATGCAGGTAAGTAAAATTATAGAATCAGGCGTTACTTTGCGAAAATTTATGACATCTCCTGAGAATGCCCTGTTGAGGTGCGACACACGTGTCGAGTATGGGTTTGGTGAACATGCTAATTATTATTGCTTATCCTGCTTGTGCATATTTTTGGGGGCAGCATCCTGCAACCAGACCTGATCTTTTATCGCGGAATTAAAACTAAGTATTTTGCATAACATTTAATTCAGGTAAGAAATATTTACACCACCGCCAACGTGGATAAAAAACAAGACACTTTAGTCTGAGCATTGCAGGATTGACTTGGATATGCAAAATATTGCAAATATTGCACACCCTACTGCAGATCATGTCGGCTAGTGATATATGCTATAGTGGCAACTTTCTCACAGAAGATTGTTTCCTAGTGTCAACAGAAATTATGGTATTTAGCAAGTTTTTGGTAATGTTCTAAAAACTTTTTTGAACTTGAACCTTCTTCATATTTACTGAATACATTATCTCTCTCTCATTCTTACCTCTTTCTTTTTTCAGGTTGTCCTCCAGAGAAAATAGCACTTGGTGTTCCATTCTACGGCAGGTCATTTACGTTGACGAGTGCTACCAATAACGGTGTGAGGGGCCCGTCATCCGGAGATGGTATAACAGGACCATATACTGCTACTAATGGCTTTATAGGATATAACGAAGTAAGTAAAGATTCAACTATCTAAACGATATAGCAATTTTTTAAGCGCCTGAGAGCCTAGACTAAGTAACAATATATCAGGTCAAAGGTCAAAAATGTATTAACATAAATTCTCTTATTATATCAATTCTATTAATATTTTATTTTAAATTGAAGGTAACGCTTGAAAAGCGATTGCTACTTGCCTGGGCTTTAGTCGAACACGCTTTGCCATGAGAGGCCTTCCATAGTTTTGTTTGTTCTAAGTCTATTTACCTAGTGTCGTTATTTTATGAAGTGAATATCAATAGACCTATTGTAATAATTATCAACCCAATAATCAACAGTTTAGAACTTAAACTTGAAATTAACAATCAAAATGAACAATTATAAGATAAATTCCAAAAATTACCAAGCTTCACAATCTGCTTGACGAAATCACTACAACCAATGCTAAAAGAGACCGTCCCTTAGCAGGAATAACAAGTTTAAAAACAAACTCCACGTAACAAAGAGTAACTTTTAAAAACTTCACCATTACGGCCACGATTACAAACGAAGCAAAAATTGAAACTACACCCATAAAAACTTTCCTTCGACTATCCGGGTCAAAGTATCTTTCTACCTATGTGGTGGAACATGAAAACAATAAGCAAGTACATTCGCAGCTTCCAGAACTACAGTATGAAGCGGTTCGACCATCAAACTAGTAAGAAAGCGAGGCAACATACCCCACTCACATCAAACTTATTCCTTTATAAGAACAACTGACACCCAAGTTTTCAAAACTTTGTCCGACTCAAAGCTGCAGATGGCATAAATTAAATTTTGGTGTTTCGTTTCACAAGGACGGCTAGAATTACCTTCGTCGAGCAATTGAGATTATTCAGTGTCTATTTTGCTTGGATTGTTTCTGTCTTAAGTTGCTACAGAACTTCGCTCTTTATATCATTTACAATAACGGGTATACAATTAACGAAGACGAGAGGCATTCGTTCTTAAAGTTATGGTGGCCATTTATTTTTCCACTGGACCATACCTGGGAACGTTCTATTTACTCAGGTAGCGAAGGTCAAAGTACTACTTCACAAGTTTTAAATGTTCTTACTATTTTAAATACCTTTGTGATCTCTGTCAGTCCTATTAGATGCGTCCATTAGCTCAATGTTTTGAGGACGTTACATTGAATGCTACCGTAAACCGTGTTTTTCACACCGAAAATGTTTTCACTGCAATATTTTTAGTGCAGTGTTACTTAGCTTGATGTACAGAATGCTTGGTTGAGGGGTCTGTGATGGGTCCTCTGTTCCTGTGGGTGATTTTATCGTAAATTAAAGACGCAAAATCATTGATAGAAAGGTACGCCTTGTTGGCATTTCTACTGATCGTGTAGTCTTCGATTCCAACACTAGTTTTTTTTACTTCGCCCAGATGACCATCATCACCTGTCTAGCATTTTCTTTATTACGTTTGGGCCAACTGCCTTTGCATTCCTCAAATATCCTTATTTTGTTTAGCCAGTAGCATTTTTTAACACCTATTCTACCAAATTCTATTGATTTCAGTTCTGCTATAAACTCCAAACCGAATCTTGGACCGAACGCTTCGACTCCCTCGCTAAAGTACCGTATGCCGTCAAGGGCAACGACTGGGTTTCCTACGACGACGCCAAATCGATTACTGAAAAAGTCGAATACGCAAAACAGTTGAACATCACTAAGATTATGGTATGGAGTATCGAGACTGATGACTTCTTTGGAATGTGTGGAGATGGACCCAATCCTTTGCTTAACGCTATTAATATAGGATTAGGTATTAATGGGATTGGTTCTAGTACAGCTGAGTCATCAACAGTGTTCCCTAGTGTTGCTCTGAGCAATATTTGTAAAAAAGAAGGTTATACAGTAAAGCCTGGAGACAGTTCGAGATTTTTATATTGCATGAAAGATGGCGCTGGTGGCTTTACAGCTAAGGAGTTCAAATGTCCTGCCAATCTGTTATGGGATCAAACTGTGTTGGGTTGCAATTATCCGTCTATGGTTGTCTTTGGCATGTAACTCTCTCCGTACACTGAGTAATTATTTGGAAAAATAGTCTATGGAAGCAATATTTGTGAAGATGCGAGCACCATGTATTCATCATTCTATTAATATATTAAATATTTTATTTTTACTCAATTTTTAATACTTTGTAGGTAACTATTGTAGTATTTGCATCATTTTTGTGCCGGGTATATCTTCGTCACATATAATTCTGCATACATATTGTAGAACATATTAAATAGGTAATCCAGTTTGCATCTCCATACGAAGCTACCTTTGCGAATGATTCAATTCTATTTCCGAATTTGACGTTCAAAAGTGCATTTAATGGCATAATTAAATTAAATGGTTTGACTTTGATTTTGTGAATAATTAAGTTAATAAATATTCTATCCAATTCAGTTTATTTCTGTCTGATTCATTGATTCCTTTGTTCTATATTTTTGGGACGAGAAACTCAATACATTTAACTGATACTGACTTGTTTGATATATATTTTATTTAAATAACCTAACATCACGTCTGTAACCCCCGAAGGGTTAGGCAGAGGTATACCTAATAGTACACACTTACTTGTACACCACATTTTGCCAGTTATGTTTAAGTCTTATGTAAAAGGGGACGAGCCTATGCCATCCACCGGGCACAAATCCAGACAGTGGCTGCTACAGAGAAATTCCTGATGGAAAAACCCAATATCACTTTGCCCGACCTGAGAATCGAACCCAGGAACTCATGCTCATATTCTATTTAATCTTGCTATTTAGAGAAGTACAGGGAATTAAGATTACTTATCTTACTAGAATTCCTCAGAAAAAATTGAATCAGTGCCCCTTATCAAAATAACAAAACTATTACTAATTTATCTGCTAAGCTTATGAATTAATTAATTTATAGTATCTAGGTTATCTTCTTCGAGTGTCAACAAGACGTGGTTGCTATTGCCAATGATTTCATCATTCTCCTGCCCTTATCCCAATTTATTTGGGTTCGGCGCAGCATGTCTTCTTCTTCTATACTTATACTTACCTAGGTAATCTTCTTCAAATGTCAATCGAAGTGGTTCCCAATGGTTTATCAAGTCAAATGGGAACTAAAGTGTCATAGGATTTATTTTCTGAGAGCCTTGTTCTACCTGCTGCTGCTTATAGGCCTTCTGCCGTCAGTCATCATCATCATCATAATTCTGCTGCCCTTATCCAAATTTATTTGGGATGCGCGCAACATTTCTTCTCCTTCCATACTTCTCTATTACTCGTCATCACATCAGACGCCGACTAATATGGCAAGACAGGATTGCCATATTAGTAGTCAATCATTCACGTACGACTCAAAAGTTAACGTAAACCATGTTCCTTATAATAAGAGTAGGATACTTTCTTTTTTTTGAAACAGAACAGTTGTTACTTTGACACTTAAAACTGTCGTACACACGGCGACATATCAAGCTATACATTGCCAGTATAACATGGCCTCGCTTTGTATCGATTTCTCGTACAATGAGAGATCCGTATAAACTGGTTTTGTATAGCTTGATTGGTCGTCATGCGTACAATATGTACTTTCCTTATCAATTCCGTCATTTCATAAATCAAAACGATGTGATTTATCGTTGATTTGAAGTGGAAAAAAGAGAACATATGTAAGTACATGCTTATTGTTGCAAAATTACTTGTAACTACATCTTTGGTCGAATAACAATGAGTGCTTAAGGACAATAATGACGATGACTAACTGTTCTGACAACCCGCGTTATGTTAAAGAAATTAGGTCACTCCTTCTACCAAGATAGTGTATTTATTGAATACTAGCTTTTTATCGCGGATTCGCTCGCGTGTTCGCAACAAAATATCTCACCAGAATGCCGCACCGAAATAAAAAGTCCTAATCTAAGTCTGTCCGTATGCTAAATTTTACTGGAATAACTTAAGCTGAGAAGGCGCGAAAAATAAATAAAAACGAACTACTTACTTTCACATTTATAATATTAGATAGGTTTATAAGCAATTTCGACGGCATAAGATTTAAAATTGCCAGTTCACTATAAAAAGAAAATTCTTTCTAGAAGAGACTTTATTATCATCACTCTCAATTATGAGCACGAACGAACACTCTAAACATTTAAAAGAGCTTGCATACAAAAGGCACATTTTCTTAAACCTGATAAAAAATAGAAACAAAATGCCAAGTTAAAGTGCAATAAACAACAAAAGGCACGCCTCGTATTTCTTCTGCAACGAGAAAAAAGAAAAAACGTCCAAGAGAACTACATTTTTAAATTCTCATTAGTTCGTTTGCTTGAAGGGCATCACAATTTCATTCCTACCCAAACATGATTGTTTACAAGCATTTCAGCTGAAATTGATAACTAAAACTCCAAACGGGCCGAGAACTCGCGAGAGAAAATTGAATTTTTAAAACCATACAAGGCTTTTATGCGGGGTATGGTCTAGTTTTATTTCGAAAAACATTGCAGTAATAATTTAGGCTGGCCGACGGCTAGCCGCTCAAATAAAAGTCGAAAAAATGTCTCTACTGCCACACATGTGCTTTTTCGGCCTATGTGGAACTCTGTCCATGTATTTGCTATCTCTACGACCGCTGTGGCAACGGCTAAATGGATTCCGTGTGGATTTCAAAGTTCTTTGTCCCGATATTGACTTTCAAGTGTTTTGCGAAGTTTTTTAGCAATTCTGCTATAGTTGTATCGTAATTTCTGTGGCGTTCGTGTTTGTTCAGTATACAATAAATTCTTTTGTCAGAAGGTTGTGTAGAAAAACTCCACTCAAAACAATCTTTGACCTTGATTATTCAAACGGATGACTAATTAATAAATTAGTATAGCCTTAGGCTACTTACACCTTGTACCACGTGTAGTTATTTCATCGTTTATGCTTCGCATGGGTGCAAAATATACAGACATGACAAAAAATATGACGTGCTTCAAGGTAAACTCTCTAAATGATGGTAAAACCGCGTCATAATACATTTTGAAGTTTAGAAGAATTAAGCGGACACGCAGACAAACTTGAAAGCGACTTTGTCTAAGTACAATCTATTCATAATTTATATACCTATTTCAATAAGAATATAATTGAGATCTGTTATTGCCCGTAGCCAACAATAGTATCAGTAATTAGTGCTAATCAGTGTAATCGGATTAATGATAACCACCCAATCAATAAATGTGTTAACTATAATGATTAATGATGGAGTTTTATGATAGGAAAATAGAGTATTAGATAACGGTTGCTTAGCTCGTGTATAAGAATCTAGAAACGCATTCCAGATTCAAAAGCGGGTATTTTATTTTCTCGAAATTACCTTTATCTGCTGTTAATAAGCAATGAATACCAGTGCATTTCTTGTAGAAAGTGGCACCCAGTGGTTCCACGTTGGAAGCCACGCTGGGCACACGTTGCGTAGGCCACCCCACCGGTCCCACGTTGGGCGTCACCCCAGTCCCACGTTGGGCGTCACCCCAGTCTCAAGTTGGGCGTCACCCCAGTCCCAAGTTGGGCGCCACACCAGTCTCAAGTTGGGCGCCATACCGGTCCCATGTTGGGCGCCATATCAGTCCCACTTTGGGCGCCATTATTGAGTGGTGCCGGCAATGGCAATAAAAGAAAATCCTGAACCCTATAGCACTATATTGACCACAATATTACAGCTGATTTTATTTTATTACTAGTCTCTTTTTATGGCAACAATGCCGTAATCAAAATCATCGCATATTGTGAGGCTACAGTTTTAAACATCAGTAATAATATGCACTGATCTGTGCACAGCAGTTAGATGTTTATGCTCGCTACACTTGAATCGATGCTAACAAACTCGATTACTAGGTATTGTCGATTGAAAATCAAGAGGATTTTGGAACGAAGTTTTTATCACTGACTTTTTACTGTAATTATGGCGAGCGGGGGGTCCTGGATACGATACGATTTCTGGGTTGAGCAAAAGTGTTGTTACATTTTTCGCTACTGCTATTGTGAAAAGGATTATTAAAAAAAGTGTTTTTCCGATTTTCAACAAACTTTTTAAAGCTCCAAACCCAGGTGTTGAAATATTATATTTTATTTTCACATCCGCAAAGCCAAAACTACAGTAAATAGTTTTATGTGGTCGTAAATCCGTAGTATGTCCTCTTACCATCAAATATTGAATACGGTTGGAGCACCGAATGCACTAACGACCAGTTCTCAAATATATTTGAACCGTAAATTTTTATTTTGTTTAGAATTTTGATACCGACATTTTTTGTTAGAACATAACTCTTGCTGCCATGTCAGCCATTTGTGATGTAAACGCACACCGGACGTATTGATGTGAAAAAATGGGTTTAAAACCGTTTTCCGGAATTATTTTAATGCTTGTCGAATCGTTTTAAAATACGTGCAATATATTTAAAACGATTCGACAAGCACAGTATATACGTGTAAATGAAATAATAATCTGCAAAAATATTTTGCGCCCATTTTTACTAAATATTAAATTTATTACATATAGCGATTAGACTGAAAAACCCAACAAAGCAGAAGTCTGCTTTGTTGGGTTGTAATAAATATAATATTTAGTAAAAATGGGCGCAAAATATTTTTGCAGATTATTATTTCATTTACGCCATTTTTAAAGACTGCTTCAATCAGAAAATACAAAGAATTTGTGTAAATGGACAAAGTCGATAATAACTGACTTTCATCCGAAAAAACAATATGCACTTATTTAATCACCAAAATAGTCCTTGAACTGCAATATATCCTTAACTTAAAAACCTCGTCCAAGTGACACCCACATACATACCTTTTAAAATCTGACATCTCAATCCATATGCCACATTACTCACAACTTTACAAGCAGGTGCTTATCAAAGTAATATATTATAATAGGAACAATCGCTGACTTGAGAAACATTTATTAATCCATTACTACAAACAGAGGGCGTCACATTGTTACTTTACAATCTTTAGAAGCTTTCGTAAAGCTGGCTATTCTCTGTGCGATTAAGAATCACGACACAGGGAGATCACAGTTAGAAACAATTTTTTATACCACAATAACCACTCCTACCTCTTTCCTTGTTTTAAGTTTTCTTTGTTGTTTTTTTTATCGCTAGCAAGGCCTGTAATTGGCGAAGGGTTAGGGTCATCAACTACCTAGTCTTTTCCCAACTATGTTAGGGTCGGCTTCCAGTCTAACACGATGCGGCTGAATACTAGTATTTTACATGGAGCGACTGCCTATCTGACCTCGACAACCCAGTTAGTACTGGGTAATACGATATCTTTTAATAAGACTGGTTGTCAGATTATCGGGCCTCTGACTACATGTCAGCTATCAAACTCTATATCTCTAATAATAATATATAATAATAAAATAGTTTATTTTCTCCACAACATTAATCTTACTAGTTACCTTATTTCTACGGTGACATATAGAACGGGCATTATATTGTGGGAGACTGGTGCCTAAACTAGGCTCGAGGCCTGTATTTCAGGTCACCAGGACTCCTCCATTTAAATTTAACAAATTATTTTATGTACTCGTACAAACTGTATTCCGTTAGAACATGTTAACATTTTTTTTTTTTTTTTTTTTTAAAGATTATTGATTATTAGTTAGTATGGTTAGTATCAGGGTATGAGTGAGGTTGAGTGTGTACTGCGTGTATGTGTAGTTAGAGAAGTGTGTTCAGTGGTTTTGTGTGTGTGGGGGGGGGTGTAGGGGGGGGGTTGTGTGTGTGTATTTTGTTTTGATCGTAGCATATTTGCATAATGGTTTATGTTAAAACTTTTAATAAATTTTCAGTGTCATCGTAATTGAGTTCTTGGAGCCAACTGTATAGCTTCATTTTGCACTTTATCTTATTTAGTTCATAGATAGGTATGATCCTATTTACTTTATTGTAGAGATACCGACCGAGGTGATAGAAGAAACGTTTTGAAAAAGATGTTGTAGGCGAAGTATGGCATTTGACAACGGGATTAAATCTTCTCTTAGCTCGAGGCAGTAAGGGATTGTAGGTTAGTAGTCTATGTTGTTTCAGGATGGTTTGTTGTACAAACAGTTGACGCACCGTCAAGACTTTCGCTTTTTGGTATAGTAATGCTGTAGGGTAGCGATAAGGTAAGGACAAAGAAACCTTCAGTATGGCTCTCTGTGCTCTTTCCAGTTCCAGTAGGGTACTTTTTGGAGCACCACCCCAAGAAGTGATGCAGTATGTTATTAACGACTGAGCAAGAGCATAGTATACCATTTTTTTTATTTTATCATCAGTCACATTTCTTAGGGTCTTAAAAACATATATCAGTTTTCTCAGTCGGTTACTTAAGGTTTTGATATGTTCCTGAAATTTGAGTGTGCTGTCTATAGTTAAACCCAGGTATTTAATGCAATCGGCTTTGTTAATTTGAACACACGTGCATGTAGTGGAGTGAGGAAATGCACACGTGTGGGCTAGGATAGTGTTCGGCGTCATGGATGGAGAGAGTGTTTGCTGTTTAATGGAGAAGGTGACGTAATTAGTTTTTTCCGCATTAAGGGTGAGAACATTGTCACGCAACCATTTCGATACAGTATTGAATCCCAATTGGGCGCACACAAAGACCTCACTCCAGGAGTCTGCAGTGAACAAAAGGGCTGTATCATCGGCGAAAGCTATGACTTTGCCTTTTGGGAGAGTGAGCATACCCAGCTCGTTTATATATATGAGAAAGAGTGTCGGACCGAGCACGCTGCCTTGTGGCACACCGTAACTAACTCGGCACTCGTCACTGACGCTCCCTCCCACTTTGACGCTCTGGGTGCGCTCACTCAGATAATCCTCAAAAAGTGCGAGTTGGATTCCTCTTATTCCGAGCCGTTCCATCTTCCTTATTAAGATGGGAACAGAGACCGTGTCAAAAGCTTTCGCAAAATCTAAAAATATCCCCAAGACTTTTTGGCCACCATCCAAATTAGTGACGATATGATTGGTGAGGTCATGAACCGCATCTGAAGTTGATTTGCCGGCCCTAAATCCATACTGTGATGGGGAGAGAAGATTATATTTCTCTAAGTAATCCACGAGGCGTTTATTCAATATGCGTTCTAGTATCTTGGAGATGGCTGGTAGCACAGCTATGGGTCTGTAATTATTGACACGGTTTCTGTCCCCACCCTTGAAGATCGGGTGAATGATGGACCTTTTGAAGACCTTTGGGAATTTACCAGTACTGATGGCAAGGTTACAGATGAAGGTTATAGGTTGAACCAGTGACGCCAGATGTCTTTTGAGAAAGATGGAAGATATTCGGTCCCAACCCATGGCGCATTCATTTCGGAGAGAAAGTATTATTTGCGTGACTTCAGCTTCGTCAGTTTGCATCAGTACCATGGATTGCGAGCCGCTACTTGGATTGTCACTAGTTGACACCATTGTCCGATTACCTATTTTCTCGGCAAGGCTTCTACCCACATTTGCGAAGAAACTATTTACGTCGTTGACGGATTGCTTTGGTGTTGATGATATGGATAGTAGTTCAAGCGGATTGTCTTTCTTTTTGGTCCTATTTGATATATTATTTATAGCTGTCCATAGTAGTTTAGAATTGTTACTAGCGTCTTTTATTTCCTTTTTCTCGTGTTCGGATTTGGCTTGTTTAAGTAATTTATCACAGTAATTTCTGTATCTAGTGAACGATGTTTTTAGGATGTGGTTTTCAGGGTCCGTTTTTAACTTCTTGTGTAAATTATCTTTATGGCGAATGCATCGTAGAAGACCAGTGGTGACCCATGGCTTCGCAATTCTTTTACGGTTTGGAACTTTTACTGTTTCAGAGTTTGTCTCTATTAACTGAGTAATGAGTGTTATAAAAATTTCGGCTGCCTCATGTGGTTCTGTTGACGTGTATATTACTCCAAAATCAAGTTGTTTCAGGTCCGCATCGAGCTGGTCATGATTGATCCGGACGACCGATTTTGCTGTCAATTGTTTCGGAGGTTTTTTAGCAAGGAATAAGAGCACAGTATCATGGTCTGTGAGTGAGGAGTGGGCTACTAGTGTAAAGGCAGGAAGGGTTGTCTTCAAAATAACGTGATCCAGGCAAGCCGATTGTCGTGTGGGTAATACATGTGCTGGTAGAAGACCATGTGAGGCCAGTAGATTTAGGTAACTGTCCTTAGCTGGATCGTGACACTGGTCATGGATATTTATATTTATGTCACCAGTAATTATAATATTTGTGTACTTCCCGATTTTATTAAGGGCAGCGTCTAGAGAGTTTATAAAGTTGTTTACGTCCCTATACCCTGGTGGACGATATATTGCCAACAAAATGGTGCTGTAATCGATCCGTACCTGAAGACAGTTTGCTTCTATAAGCACTAACTCCTCCACAGAGACTTTCTTAAGATTTTCGTTTACATAAACGACAACTCCCTCATTTTGAGTAAGGTTATTATCGGTCTTAAAGTAATTGTAGCCTGATAGAATCGGGATATATTGAGTACAGGGGAGCCAAGATTCCGTCAGAGTGATAATATCCCAGCTAACCTTAGTTCTTGTGAGTAAGGTGTGAAGCCCTGTTATGTTTTTGGTTATGCTTCTGATGTTTTGGTTAAGAATTGTGAGCGACTGATTGGGCGTGAAGTTAGCCGGAATACAATCATCCAGATCACATGTGGCAGAGTCAGAGACGGAGACTGAGTCTATGTTGTCTGTATTATTTTGTGTGCTATTGAATTTTATTTAGGGAAATTCTAATACTGACGTTTCTAATAGGGTAGTTTTTTATTGTATGCTTAGAGATAAATGTTAGAAAGTTACAGATAATTATGGCATATTTTCTGGTATTTAAATAAAGAATATAAAAACACATTTGAGAACTACAAAATAAATTTAAAATATGCATGATGTTATGTACTATATATGTTACATATATCCGTATGTTACATGTATCGTGTATTATGAATCTGTATTTTTGGTATAAGTGTACATTATGTTGTATAGTATTGTAATAGTATAGTGTTGAGTCATTTGTTAGTGATATAGTGTGTGCGTATGCTAGGTTTGTTGTTGTGTGATAAAGTGGTAGAACATTGATAGGGATGCTGTTAGTATTTTTTGTTAGAAACATATTTTTAAACAATTTTAACAAAGCGAAAAGTAGAATTGTAGGTATTGAAATGTACAATTGGAAGATGTTCAGCAGTCATTTTTGTTTCCGCAGTTTTATGAGATCTTCTTCAGTTTTTATCAGGCGAGCAGGCATCCCTTCTTTTTCTCGGACATACACCTTTCCATTTGCGATCCAACATTGTTCGTAGGAGCTGCTTTTGGTAAACTCTCTGGCGAGGTAGTGAAGACGTTTTGTCATTGTTGTGAGTGCTTCTGCGACAAATATGGGTTTTTCGGGTCCTTTAAGTTGCAGGTGGGTAGTATTGAGACGGTTGGATTTGTTATCCCTATTGAAGGTTCTAGTCGACTTCAGGAACTGGTCTCTGATTGTCGAAGACGAGAATTCGACAAGGATAGTGCCTAAGGATTCTTTTTTGGCTAATGAGCGAAATATGGTTTTTATGTCCTTATTTTCGATTGGTTGATTTATGACTTCACCCAATTTTTGCACAGTGTTAGAGAGCGTATCTCGGTTTTCTGGGACCGACATGGGGATATTTCTTATTTCTATTGATGCTGATTTAAGGTTTTTTTCTAGAAATTCTACCTTAAGCTCCAGTGATTTTATCAGTTTATTATTATTGGTGCATTTAGATTGAAGCTGGCTTATTTCTAATACAGCGTCATCGTATTTTTCAGATAGAAACTGTACAGTCTTTTTTATTTCTTCGTTCTGTGTTTGAATCTCCAAGTTTTGAGTACTGATCAAGGTATTTTGAGTTTTTATATTTTCAAGGGCCGAGTGTAGGGAATCTATTTTAAGGTTTTGCTGCGCTTGTTGGGAAACCATCTGTGAGAACATAGCTTTCATTTCCATAATCATGTTTTCCATTCGATGGAGATCTGAGTCGTCACCACGCTTTCGTTTCCTTAGGGTAATGTTTTCATTAGAGTCAGAACCCGTGGTTAAATCCGGTTCGGACTTATGTAGTGGTGAAGGTGTAGTTTGGGGGGGCGAGCGTCTAATCATTATTATTTTACAGAGCAATACACTCTAATAGGAACGATATGTATCAGATTGTTTGCAAATTAAAACTGTCATAGACTGATTCAATAGCATGCAGTGTTTGTACTAATGAGCAGTAATGAGTCACTTCCCTCAATCCTTCTACGCGCCGATGTGAGCCGGCGCGGCTCCGCTGCGCAGGCGCTGCTTATATTCGTGAATCTTCGGGTGTCCGAACGTTGCCGAGCGAGCGCCGTTTAACACTGTCCTTGACCGCTGACCCCGGCCCGTCGCTCAGCTGACTCGTTGAAGCGATGACTCACACTCCGCGCAGCAATGATTTAAAAAATTTGCAACCGATTTATGTTAATATTGTGTTTATTTTGAAACCTCTTGATCTGGAGGACAACTGACTCGCGCACTAGATAGCTTTTAGGCTTAGCTACAGTGTCGTATATAGTTTAGATCCGGGAAATTGCTTAAAGTTACTTTATAGAAATTGTTTGTACGAGCACACAGTAAGTACGTGTTGACGCGCGCAAGCCCGCGGGGGGGATGAAAATTAAGTAAATCAAGTCTCTCTCTGTAAATTAAGACTCTGGGCGGTTACTGAGAAATTACTTACGCAAAAATCCAATATCACTATGCCAGACCTGAGAAAAGAATTGAAGGACCCCTAGCTCAGCGGTCACGCTTGCGACCACGAGACAAACAAAAAGAAAACTACCCACACTCGGCGAAAAAAAACTCAGTAAAACGCTGCGGCAATAAAAACTAAAAACTTGGCCAATGTGCTGGCTTTCAGATAAGACCTCTATGCTGCTACAGGCAATTACGAAAATAATTATATTATTTTTTATCTCATATTACAGTTGGACAAATACGGGTCTCCAATAGTACTCTGCGATAATAAATAAAACAGGTAACAAAATCATCGTGCCTTTGTTTATTAATAAAACCATTACAATTTCCATTAAGTAGCTCATAATATTAAACCTTTCCTTAAAAAAAAAAAATTAAGGACTGCAGTAAATAGCAATGTTTTTTTAGATTTTCTGCTCTTAATAAAAATTAAAAACGTTGAAACAATAACATACCAGTAGCATCCTAATTAAAGCAGAATCTCTTTAATTTACTCACCGTTTATCTTTCTCGATTGCGCACAGCAAATAAACAAATGAAAATCGCAAATACTACAGCAAACCTTTTTTGTTTGCAAAACAAGAACGACGTTTGTTTTAGGACGTTTGTACGTGAGCATTTCAAAACACTGCGAATGTTTCGTCGTGAAAGATTTATAGGAATATTATGAGTCATTTTATAAATTTGTTTGCAAATATTTGTTCTTTATTTCTGTAGGAAATGTTAATTCAGAAGGCTCATTTTTTTAGTCGTTTTGGGGAGAGATACTGGGATGGAATTTGGTAGGGAAAACACATCTTGCCGTTTATGAGCGTATACGTAATTTTTTTTATAACAGTAGTTATAAAAGATAACGTGCTGTGTACCTGCGAGCACATAATACTTATCGTCGAAAGGTTGAAAATCAAAAAATAGTTCAAGTTAATAAATATAGATGAGTGTGTGAGAGGGACGAATCGCATGTGACTAAAAGAGTAATGAATATAAATGTGGATGAATCGAGAGGGAGAGGAAGACCAAAGGCAAGATGGATTGATTGTGTGAGGAATGAAATGAAGGAAAAAGGAATAAATGATAGCATGACGATTGACAGGGGAGAATGAAAGAATAAAAACGTGTTGCGCCGACCCCAAATAACATGGGAGAAGGGCAAGAAGATGATGAACTAAAATGTAGTCATGTAATAATTTGCGACGGACCGTCAAAATATGGCAAAAGTTATTCGGATGTCGGTTATTAATAGATTGATGCACTTATAAGATTATAATAAAGAGTACTTAGGCCGCTAGGCCATCTCCGGTGAGGCGGCGAGCCTCCTTGCCGGATTGCCGCCATGGGATCTGGAGGCGATAGTCCTCGCGCGCCTTCACGAATGGCGCGCGGAGGCACTACGTCGGGGGGAAACTCCGCTGCCGCGGCAAATTGCCGCTCAGCGGACAGACCTCCGGCGCGATCTCATGGTGACATGGAGAGAGCGACTGTCGCAACCCCGTGCAGGGCACGCCACCATAGTGGCGATAAGTCCCCTCTTTGAGGAGTGGCTAGAGAGGCGCCACGGCGCCCTCACCTTCCGCCTGACGCAGGTCCTCACCGGACACGGTTGTTTCGGGAGGTTCCTGCACCGAATCGGGCGGGAGGAAACACCCGGGCGTTTCCGGAGGACACGGTGCAGCACACTGTGGAGGCCTGCCCTGCTTGGGCGGAGCAGCGCCGTGTCCTCGTAGAGGCGATTGGCGGCGGCGACCTCTCGCGCCCGGCCCTGGTTCAAGCCATGGTCCGGAGCGAGAGGGAATGGGAAGCCGTCACCTCCTTCTGCGAAGCAGTCATGCTAGTGAAGGAGGTGGCGGAACGAGAGAGGGAAAAAGTCTCACGTCCCAGCCGCCGCGGGAGACGCCCTGGGCGTCGGGGGTCACGAGGTGGCCCCCGGCCACCGTAGGCGCGGGCCTGTGGACGGCGAGTTTTGGGCTAGCTCGCCGTCCGGCCGTCTTATGACGACAGGCCGTGTCGACGGCGCGTTCGTGTTCCACGCGCGCCTCAAAGAGATGTCAGCAACCACGTAGGGGTCCGCACGGGCCGATGCCTGCCAGGGCTGCGGACTGTTCGAAAGAGATACCGCGGCCCTGGAACACAAAGGGCAAAGAAAGAACATGGATGGGTTTTAGTCAGTACAAGTCTGACACTCCCTTCCGCTCCGCCCAGAGCGGGGGGGGGGTCATTTGATGATTTCCCATCCTAAAAAAAAAAAAAAAAGCCGCTAGGCCATTGATAAATGAGTGACATAGTCTAGTTTGACTACAATCGGTAGAAGTGAGCCAGATTTTTGAGGTGTCGCTTGTTTAGATTATGAATTGCTCCGTTGGTCTCGTGGTTGCGAGCGCATCTGCTGGACGTGGGGTCCTGGGCTCGATTCCTGGGTTGGACAAAAGTGTTCTTAGGTTTTTCCAATAGGAATTTCTCAGTAGCAGCTCGGAGTTTGAAAGTTGGTGGTATGATACCCCCGTGCTTTGGAAAGCACGTTAAGCCGTTGGTCCTGTGTATCGCTCTCCAGTCATGTCGGCCTGCCGACCCATCGGACTATGACAGTGAGGGAACATAGACTGCACATGTGTTAGCGCATAGACTTTTGCACTGTAATATTATATAGGTTGTAATGTTTTTAAGGAATTGGGGGAGGCCTTTGCCCAGCAGTGGGACAGTACAGGCTAAATAAAAAAAATAAATAAAATAATGTTTTTATTGAAAAACAGCCGGTAGGGCGATAGTATACATTACATTGATATTTTTGTATTTACGAGATCTCTCGTCATCTGCCTAGCCTTTTCCCAACTATATTGGGGTCGGCTTCCAGTCTAACCGGATGCAGCTAAATACCAGTATTTTACATGGAGCGACTGTCTATCTGACCTTCACAACCCAGTTAGTACTAGGTAATACGATACCCCTTGCTAAGACTGGTTGTCAGACTTTTTGGGCCTCTGACTTCATAACGACTGTCAAAGATCTACAAATGACAGCCGGGACCAACGGCTTAACGTGCTTTCCGAGGTACGGAGGAAACTCGGTATGTAATGGGCGGTCACCCATCCACAGACCAACCTAGGCAAGCACGGCTTAACCTAAAGATCGACCCGAGCGGCTGTTATTATTTTAGTCCTCTATTTACGAGATCTCTTTTTGTATTTTATTTGTGGGACTTCTGTATGAAAACATTTATTTGTAAATACTTCTTCAAAGCATTTAAAGTATATTTTTAGCCATTGTCTTATTTTGTTTTGCTAACAATAATGATTACGTTTATGTGTTATATTGAAATAAAGCTTGATTCAATATGTGTTCACCAGTTAACGATTCGTAAACATTTAAGAGATTTGTTTTGCCGTTTTAGTCTGCGATATATTACGATTTAGTATAAATATGTGTTCTTTTATATCACGTATTTTGTCGATTTTGTGTTTCAACAACTTATGTCAAAGCGAATCAATAACTTTAGAGCGTGAACGACGTCATTTCATACAAACTTTCAAGTCCTTTTTTTTCGAAATGACTGAACCGATCTTAATGAAACTTCATACGCATAAGTAGGATACGTAAGTCTAAAAAGTTGTCAGAGAACTTTTCGAAATGTCTTTAAACAACAACACAAAGATAATTGGAAATTTCTGTTTTTATGGAAAATCTAAAATCGGTCTAAATTAGTCGTAACACTATTTTTCGAAAAGTTTTCTGAACAATTTTTGGACTTATATATCCAGCTTATGTGTATGAAGTTTCATTAAAACCGGTTCAGTTATTTCGAAAAAAAAGGACTTTAAAGTTTGTATGAAAATAGTGCTATTGCAAGAATTGACTGTTTTGATCTCAAAATTTGCCACAGCTGGTACACAGACATCCTTTCAGTGAGTAGGCCATAATAGCTTCGCGTCGCTCCTGTAGCGCGTCAGAAATGTTTGCTGAGGCTAGAACTGATTGTTTTAAAACAATTGCGCGCAAACGTATAGCCTCCCTGATGCTTCGAGGGCGTATCTTAAGGGCATTACATGGCTCAAATCCTAAAAACAGCGTATGTTAAAAGAAATTTGTTGATGAATCCCTTCGTGTGTTTCCGTGTAAAAAGAGGATGTTATAGTTAAGTTCATCACAAATAAATTGTATTGTTTAAAAATTTAATAAACCTTGTCAATTTTTTTTGGTTAATCGTAGAAAATAGGTCCTTTTTCAACCTTAATTGTAAATTATCTCTGTAACGGCTGAATAGATCGGCATGAATTTTGTAACAACAAATACGTAATGATATACTTAACAATCTGTATTGTTTTTTTTCTGTTATTTCTTTTAACATTTTTAAATAATAAATAAAAACCGAAATTTTGCGAAATGTGCGGAGCAAGTCAACAAAAACCAGTACAGGGATCAAATCATCAAGGTCATCGAGCAATGTAATGCCCTTAAACACCGCTATAGAAAGGATTGATTACCCTCTCGTGCGGTACTGGAACAGTGTGCACACAGGTTCCAGGCCAACAGTCTTTAATTTTAGATAGGTAAGTTTTACTGATATAGTCTTAAGTCTTTGCTAAGCAGCTCGAACAAGCAAGCAAGGGAACTCTAAGGAGCTCGTGGCTAAATAGGTCGATCTTTAGGTTGGACTGTGGATGGGTGACCGCCCATTACATACCGAGTTTCCTCCGTGCCTCGGAAAGCACGTTAAGCCATTGGTCCCGGGTGTCATTTGTAGATCTTTAACAGTCGGTACAGGTAGTCTGGGACCCGAAAGTCTGACAACCAGACTTACCAAGGGGTATCGTATTACCCGGTAATAACTGGGTTGTGGAGGTCAGATAGGCAGTCGCTTCATGTAAAATATCGGTATTCAGCTGCATCCGGTTAGATTGCAAGTCGACCCCAACATGGTTGGGAAAAGGCTAGGGAGATAATGATGTACGCAAACTTATAGCCTCCCTGATATTTCGAGTGCGCGACAGTACCTACCAGCACTGCCCTCTTGTGCGTTACTGGAACAGTGTGCACACATGTTCCAGGCCAACAGTTATTGATTTTAGATAGGTTAGTTTTACTGGCATAGTTTTAAGTCATTACATTATGAATTCTTTCTGTCTGTCCCTATGTATGCTTAGATCTTTAAAACTACGCAACGGATTTTGATGCGGTTTTCAGTCATAGATAGAGTGATTCAAGAGGAAGGTTTGTATATATGTATTGCATCCGTGTGAAGCCAGGGCAGGTCGCTAGTTTGTAATAAATGCTAAACAATAACACTCAAGAGCCTTGCGAGTTGAAGTAATTGCGTCATAAAATTGCTACTTACATACCTATCCACTATTAAAGAATAATACTATAAACGTTGGTCTAGTGGTCACAAGAGCGACTACTGAGCATGA
The DNA here is from genome assembly GCA_905163415.1 of Noctua fimbriata. NCBI lineage: Eukaryota > Metazoa > Arthropoda > Insecta > Lepidoptera > Noctuidae > Noctua > Noctua fimbriata. Next base: position 6,541,621 of record LR990945.1, read on the forward strand.
GGTCATGGGTTCGGTTCCCGGGTCGGGCAAAGTGTTATTGGGTTTTTCCATCAGGAATTTCTCAGTATCAGCCACGGATTCTGGATTCATGCCCTGTTGATGGCATTAGGCTCGCCCCCTATTCCATGGGACTTAAACATAACTAGGGAAATGTGGGTGTACTTTTAGGCACACCTCTGCCTAACCCTTCGGGGATTACAGACGTGATGTTATGTTCAACACCATAAAATGAAAAACTGCAAGACGAAATGAACATTAATACTGAACCCCGTATAATATTCAATCAATGGTACGTACAAATAATGAAGTAAATTCTACCTCACAACAATGGATTGCTCCAAAAAGGAATTTGCATGCCAACGCTTGCCAATCATCAATGTTGGAAAAATTCCATTGATTCCTTAAACTATGGAAATTGGGCTTTTCAGTTCACATTCGGAATTGGATGAGGGTAAAAAGAGTTTTACACAATTTTTTCGATTATTTTTTTGTGCAATTTTGTGATGTAGAAACCTATACCGGTACCTAATGTAGACGATTTGAATTGTATTGTATGTCGGATCCTGTCATTAGTACGGACATAAAATGAATCGCAAGCGCGCCAGTGGTGACATCAAGCGACCTGTTTACCAGTCTACCCACACCACAGCGTTCTTCTACAGAGCCCTGATGGTTACAGCTCGAGGCGAGGACCACAGGTAATGTCTGATCGCAGCAGAGTTGAGACGTCCTGGAACTGTACCCGATTCATAGTGCCCCGTGTTATTGTGTTAAATTGTAATTTCAAGTAATTTGTTAGTTTAATAGAAACAGTATATCGCACCTCATCATTTCAGCCGAAAGACGTCCACTGCTGGACATAGGCCTCCCCCAAGTGTCGCCACATTGACCGGTCCCGTGCGACTCGCATCCAGCGGATCCCTGCAACCTTCACCAGGTCATCGGTCCACCTAGTGGGAGGCCTTCCAACGCAGCGTCTTCCGGTTCGCGGTCGCCACTCCAGAACTTTTCGGCCCCATCGGCCATCCGTTCTGCGAGCAATGTGCCCTGCCCACTGCCACTTCAGTTTGGCTATTCTTCGGGCTACGTCGGTTACCTTGGTTCTCTTGCGGATGTCCTCATTTCTGATTCGATCACGCAAGGAAACTCCGAGCATAGCCCTCTCCATTGCCCTTTGGGTGACTTTAAGCCTTCTGATAAGGCCCATTGTGAGCGACCATGTTTCGGTCCCGTAAGTAATCACTGGCAACACACACTGGTTATAGACTTTCGTCTTGAGACACTGCGGTAAGTTGGACGAGAAGATACCACGCAACTTCCCGAACGCTGCCCAGCCAAGTCGGATTCGACGATTGACCTCTTTCTCGAAGTTAGACCTACCTAACTGGATCGTTTGTCCAAGGTAGACATAATCGTCTACAACTTCGAGTGTAGAGTCTCCGATCTTGATAGGAGTGGGTGTTACATGGGTATTCAACATGATTTTGGTTTTGTCCATGTTCATTTTAAGACCCACTTTCTCGGAAGCTCTACTAAGGTCATCGAGCATTGTACTGAGGTCCTCCATGGTCTCAGCCATGACCACTATATCGTCGGCAAACCGAAGGTGAGAGATGTACTCGCCATTGACGTTGATGCCTAGCCCTCTCCAGTCCAGAACCTTGAAGATATCCTCCAGTGCAGCGGTGAACAGTTTCGGAGATATGACGTCTCCCTGTCTTACACCTCGCTGCAGAAGGATAGGTTCTGAGGTCTGGTCCTGAAGTCGGACTGACATGGTGGCGTTTTTGTACAAACACTTCAACACCTCGATGTACCGATAGTCGATTTGGCACCGTTGGAGAGACTGCAGTACAGCCCAAGTCTCGATCGAATCGAAGGCTTTCTCATAGTCCACAAACGCCAAGCAGAGAGGCAGGTTATACTCTTCGGTCTTCTGTATAACCTGCCGCAGCGTATGTATGTGGTCTACGGTGCTAAAGCCTTTTCGGAATCCGGCTTGTTCGGGAGGCTGAAAATCGTCAAACCTGCGCGCGAGACGATTCGTGATGACTCTTGAGAACAACTTGTAGACATGGCTTAGAAGTGTGATGGGCCTATAGTTCTTCAGCCGGGCATTGTCGCCCTTTTTGAAGAAGAGTACCACCACACCCCTGCACCATGCCTGCGGCGTCCTCCCCTCGAGTATGACGGAATCAAACAGCTTCTGAAGGGCCTTAAGTACCGGTTTTCCACCCGCCTTCAGGAGTTCGGCCGTAATTCCGTCATCACCCGGTGCCTTGTTGTTCTTAAGCTGTTTAAGAGCCATCCTAATCTCGTACAGGCTGACATCCGGAATGTCTTCGGTATAGTGTCGGGTCAGTCTAGCTCTTGGGTCGTTAGCTAGAATTGCAACAGGATTTCTAGTTGAAGTGTACAACTGCCCATAAAAACTCTCGATCTCCCTCAGCAGCTCCGGTTTGGCGGATACGATCCTGCCATCGTCGGTCTTCAGTTTCGTTAGCTGGCTCTGCCCAATAGCCAGATCTCTTGAAAATACCTTGGAGCCTTTATTCCGCTCAATAGCGTCTTTAATACGCTCGGTATTAAAGCGGCGGAGGTCGCTCTTCAAGGATTTAGAGATCCGTCTATTGAGCTGCCGGTATTTCCACACGTCATCCGAAGACTGCAGGATCATCTCACGCCGCTCCTTCATGAGCTCGAGAGTATGATCAGAGAGTTTTTTGTTGTGTACACGACGTGTCTTGAAAAACTTAGACCCAGTCGTGTGGACAGTTTCCACGAACCCATCGTTGTATTCGTCCACTGAGCTTCCTAGGCACTCGAAACGATTCTGGAGTTCAAGCTGAAAGCTCTCGGGGTTTTGGATCTGGATCTGTGCTGGACGGAGCGTAGACTTCATCAGTCGAGACCTTTCAAGCTTTATATTGATGTTCAATGTGCCTCTTACCATGCGGTGATCGCTCCCGGTTTTCACCGAATTGATCACAGAGACATCATTGAACATCTGCTTCTTGGTTGACATGATGAAGTCAATCTCATTTTTAGTTGCACCATCGGGACTCTGCCAGGTCCACTTCCTGTGCTCGCGCTTTTTGAAGAAGGAGTTCATCATATAGAGGCCCTCCTTCTCCATAAAACTAGCCAGTTGGTGACCCCGGTGGTTCCGACTTCCAAACCCAAATTGCCCCACCTGCAGCTCATCTCCATCTCGTTTGCCCAGTTTCGCATTGAAGTCCCCCATGACAACGGTGAAGTGAGTCTTGAAACCATGCAGGGCTTTGGAAATATCCTCATACATGGTCTCCACTTCGTCGTCGGGGTGTGCCGAGGTCGGGGCGTAGACCTGTATGACCTTCAGCAAATATCTTGAGGATATTCTGAGTATAAGGTACGCCACCCTGGTCGACACACTCTCGATCTTCACCACGTTATTCACGAGGGACTTGTGGACGATAAACCCAACACCACCCTGGGACTGCCGGTCACCCTCTCGGAAATAGAGCAGGTTGCCGGATTTCAGGATTATCGTGTCCTCACCCTCTCTTCGGACTTCAGATAATCCCACAATACTCCATCGCAGCCTGCTCAATTCCTCTTCGAGTTCCGTTATCTTCTCGTCGGTCCGGAGTGTACGCGTGTTATATGTTGCCAGGTCAAGTCGTCGGTATTGGCAGCCTGATCCCGTCCGGAGATTCTTAGCACCCCTTGCCACGCCGTAACCTCGACCGCCACCATAGTCGAGGGTAGACGGGCTGCCGGGTACTAGGGGCCATTTTTTTATTGTGCTCGTCATTAAGGGGGGTTTTGCCATAATCGCCACGCTTGGCAGGCGGGTTGGCGATCGCAGTATGGTTGTTGTAAAATCAGAGAACGCTGCTGCCCATTCTCTGGTAAGTCCCTTAGTCGTCTCTTACGACACCCACGGGAAGACATGGGATGGTATGATATCGCACCTAGTTTATTTTTATTGCACGAAACCCATCGTCTGTCCACATGATGTGCATGCGACATGTATATGAATTTCCCGTCCATAAATCTTATTAAACGTAGATTGTATACTAATTTAATTTATGTCTGATATGTGATTGCCTCGTTCGTCTAGTGGTCGCAAGTGCGACTGCTGAGCGTGAGGTCCTGGGTTCGATTCCCGGGTCGTGCAAAGTAGTATTGAATTTTTCCACCAGGAGTTTCTCAGTAGCAGCCACGGCGTCTAAATTTGTGCTCGGTTGATGGCAATAGACTGGCCCCCTATTACGTGGGACTTAAACATAACTGGCGAAAAGTGGGTGTATTATTAAGTACACCTTACCCTTCAGGGATTACAGGCGTGATGTTGTGTATGTTGTTGTGTTGTTTATGTATGAAAGTTGAAGTTTGAAGTTGGACACCCATATTTTGTCTGTCATTGATGACATTTAGATATGCTCTTTGCAGTATAGGTGAGGTGCTCATATCCATAATATTTCGAGACAATTTTCTCAGAATATCAAGAGCTCGTGGCTAAATAATAACAGCCGCTCGGAACGATCTTTAGGTTAAGCCGAGCTTGCCTAGGTTGGTCTGTGGATGTATGACCACCCATTACATACCGAGTTTATTCTGTGCGTCGGAAAGCACGTTAAGCCGTAGGTCCCGGCTGTCATTTGTAGATCTTTGACAGTCGTTACAGGTAGTCAGTGGCTCAAAAAGTCTGATAACCAGTCTTGCCAAGGGGTTTTGTATTACCTAGTACTAACTGGGTTGTGGAGGTCAGATAGTCGCTCCATGTAAAATATGGGTAGTCAGCTGCATCCGGTTAGACTGGAAGCCGACCCTAACATAGTTGGGAAAAGGCTATGCAGATGATGATTTCTCAGAATATGTCAGCAACATTTTTTGGTCTTAACATACCTTTCTAGGAGAAACAACTAAAGGCACTGATAAATATAAACCTCTTTATTTAAAAACTCTTGCATCGAAGCATAGACAATCAGAAATGAGCAGCCAACATGACAGCAAAAGTAATAGAGTAGGTGACAAACAGAATTCTGTCAATAACTTCCGCCAAATCTTTCTTGTCACCAAACGTCCTTTGGTTCTTATCACTCTCCATCTCTTCTACATCTCTTGTTATTGGAGTAGCCTGAGGGTCGTCATCTTCTTGGAGAGAGTAGCCTCCGTTCCTGTTTGAAGATCCCTGAAAGGAAATTGCATTGGTATAGTTAAGCAAATTCTGGAGTGTGGAGTTGATCGTGTCCAGAACATGTAATCTAGGTAGCCATAGATTAAATCTTTTTAAACGAATTATCAAAATAATGGGTATTATTGGGATAACTGGTGAGATATGAGTGGTTGTACACCTCTGCCTAACCCTTCGGGAAAAACAGGCGTTAGGTTATTTAGTCAAAGTATGAACATCTTGAAATTTTGGTTATTGTTTAATTTACAGCCGTTCCCAATATGCTCCGTACAAACCAAAAGATTTGTGTGAAAATCTAGAACATCTATCATCTCGTCTCATCTCTTTGACGACACGTTTGGCGCAGTGGCTAAGCTATTGGCTGCTGCGCGGCGTGTCGCGGGTTCGATCCCCGCACGGAACAAATATTTGTATTGTAGAAATTCCTAGTGTGGGGCAACGTTTTTAAAAAAAAAAAAAAAACTACTAAGAAATCCAACCAAGGGTTCTGTCAGTTGATAGCGTTCATGGTATTTTGGAATTAGAAAAATCCTTTTAACATAGGCCTCCTATTTGTCGGCTGGGAAGGAATGAGGCATAATTTACCAAGCCAATATATGCCTCGTTTTCATTTTCAAAACTACTAGACTACTTAAAAAAATTAAATTACCACATAAGCAGGCAAGCAGAGAATAGTCCTGAAAATGTATGCGGTCATAAGTTTCTGCATAGTCGCGGTGTTTCGGATTTTGTCCACGGCAGCCGTCATCAGAAGGGCCTGGATCAGCATAGCTAGCAACACACCCATCAGAACGGTGGTGTAGAGTACCACTGGAAAATAATACGAAAATTATATTATGCATACAATATAATATGATTATTACATAAACCATTCATCATCTCATCTTTTACTTGTTGACGCGGTTGAGATGAATTGTACAGGATGGACTCTGGAAATCTACGTAATCTGATGGGAATACTTATATATAAGATTTACTGTTTCTGTTACCCTACACAATTCGACGGCTGGGTAAAGTGCGCTCCCAATGATTACCAGATCTTTTGATCTTGAGCTAATGTGGGTTTTGCATCGGTCGTTTGTTTTGTCCAGCTGATCTTGCTGTCTTCTATGGGGTCAGCCGCGACGCATTCTGGATATGTTAGTGCTCCACATAGTGGCTTTTTTAGCCCACAGCCCATTGGCATACGGCAGACGTGGCCAGCCCAATCCTACTATAGCCAATGCATTTAACCCTCATGAAAAAGAAATCTTAATATATATATAATATATTTGAGGAGTACCTATTTGAGATAAAATGTAAAATGGTGAAAGCGTTTAAACCTGAGAACTGTTAAACAAATAAAAATACTTACAGACAGATGGACAGGTATGCGAAGGTACCAAGTAGTCGATGTAACAGAGTCCCATAGAAATAACGATGGTGCAACCGGCGAAGAACCAAATCCTGCTCATGGCTAGGGGTTCACTCCAGAATGACATTAGCACGAACACCAGCAGCACTGAAAAATACTGAGAACATTAGTAATTGAAGTGAAAGAGATAAACATTCTAATTTGCACAGTTATAGAAATAATAACTGTTGGCGTTTATCAGGGAATTATCTTCGGACCACCGTTAAATGCATTGCTTTGTGTAATAATGATGTAGCCAGAATCAATTATAATAATTATAGATATCCATTTAACCGATCTGTGTCCACAAAATCTCATAATTTAATTTCCACAGGTTACGCAAAACATCATAAAACAAGAGTACTTACAAGAACTAAAGCAATTTTATTAGATTGACGATGAATGGACTGTATGAGAGATGATATGGCTTGAACTCTCAATACTCTGATGACTAACAATAACATGGAAGAAAATATGTCCTCATATTTGGTAAAAGGGCAATAGTCAATAAAAACTACCTATCAACGGTGTATAAAACACAATATTGTAAGCGGTAGCCTTCCTCTTCAGGTTGACATTGATGATCAGCCGGTCACTCTGATGCGTTTGATTGTCATCACTGATGTACACCTGGTTCCAGATTGTAGGCTTTATTATCACCTGCTTTGTTACTACTTCCCATTCGTTGTCAATTACGTCGTCTATGTCTGAAAACTAGAAAGGGATATTAGACATTTTGTTACCAGTAGAGGTAAACTAGCTGATTAATAAGTCATACTGGTAAACTTAGGATTTTGGGTCTGTCATAGTCTGGGAGATCTTACAGGATCTTGACTATGAAGAGTGAGTGGTGACGAAGAAGAAACTTCTTCAAAAGGAGGGTAGACGAAGCAAGAAACTTTATTATTTTACGGATTTTTTTAAATAGAAACTGAAAGGAGCATGTAAGGATCGTGGTGTTCAGTAGATTCTACCTACCCAAGGCGTAAAAACTCGTGAATGTATGTAGGTATAAGAAAATAATGCTAGGCTAGGGTGTTGTATTAATCAAGTACCTTATAAACCAGATTGTTAGAGGAGCTGGTGGATAACCGTTCGGGATTGATCTTTAGGTTAAGCCGAGCTTGCCTAGGTTGTTCCGGGGGGTTTGGGTGACCACGGCAGATGATGATAAACCAGATTGTTAAAATACACTAGGGTAATGTAGAATTACCGTCAGCACAGTGGTCACGTGCTGCCGTTCACACTTGCACAGCGAGGCTCAGGGGAGATCTCTGTAGTCGCCCCAGGGATGTGCCTTAACAGGCGTTGCACAGAGGGGGCTCCGGACAGGTCTTTTAAGAGGAAACGGTGCCTCCTCTCATGTGCGGATGGTGACCACCGGGGTGGTTTTAGTGCGGTAAAAATCCCACACTCCCCGGTCTTATCCCCAAAGACCGGTCACCTTTTGAAGGTTTGCCCACGAAAAAAAAAAAAAAAAAAAGGGTAATGTAGAAAGAAGACGGCCTTCTAACTTACGATATGCATTTTGCTGTCCGTAGGTTCTATGATCTCTACACTTATTTTCTCATGAGCCTCCCATGGTTGGATTACTATGGAGCACGTGTATTCATCGCGGGGCCACCTGGGTTTAGAAAAATAAACTTATAGCACATGTTCAAATATATGTTATATTGGATGTATACTGAGATTTGGAACAGACCCACTCTCAGCATTGGGTGGCAAAGGTTGAAGAAGAAGAATAAAAGATGTAGGGGTCTCTCTCTCTGGGGTCGGTCCCTCATGCCTGAGGATCGTGGTCAGCATCAGAGTTGCATCTGGAGCGGATGATCTACCTCCACCAGTTTCTGTCCAGCGCGTCTCTTACAACCGTGTCAAATTTGGATGCCGAGTCTTTAATTTGGTCGGTCCATCTTGTTGGTGAACGACCACGCGATCTTTTGCTTGTGTGTTTGTGTGTTTTGAATGTAGGCGTAATCTTCGGAAATACTGATGCAACTACAAAAATTCTTTCACTAATGGGAAGCTACAATACTCCAGAGTCTCATAAGCTATACTTAAAACGTTCCTGTGGGATAATACCGACCATAACCCGAGCGAAGCCGCAGGCAAGAGCTATTGGTATACAGGGTGATTGGTAATTGGGTGCATTCAGACTTTAATATACCTGGTCTAGTGGTCGCAACCGCGACTGCTGAGCATGAGGTCCTGGGTTCGATTTCCAGATGGGGCAAAGTGATATTGGGTTTTGCCATCAGGAATTTCTCATTAACAGCCACGGAGTCTGGATTTGTGCCCAGTTGATTGCAATAGGCTCGCTCCCTATTACATGGGACTTAAACATAACTGGCGAAATGTGTGTGTACTATTAGGTACACCTCTGCCTAACCCTTCGGGGATTACAGGTGTGATGTTATACCTAGGTATACTATAGGCACACCTCCGTCTAAACCTGAGAAACACAGGCATGATGTACTTATTGCGTTTAAAACTGTTAGTATAAACTCCTTCCATGCAACAACTCAACAATTACACTTCTACCGACGTAACAGACTTGATTATTCTCAGTAAAACAGAACACTTTATACCGTACCATTTCCTGGAAATCTACCAGTATAACTAGATTGAATTTCAAACTTACTTGCTGAAGCCCGGTGGGGAATCAACGCACCAAGTGTAAACCTTGGTCTGGAAATGGAAAGTCGCTTCTCCGCTGTACACCATTGATATTAGATCCGAGTTTCTAGCGTCAAATGCTGCGGAGTTGTCGGAACTGAAATAATGAGGAAGAACAATTTATAGCGCGGTTCGAAATTATCGGGATAATTATTTTATTTGATAATTATTATTAGATAATTATCAATGCTGATTCATAACTTGATTTCTAAATTTGTTTTCACGCACTCGAGATAAGATAAGATAAGATATTTATTTTGCATAAAGGGGGGAGGGGGGGGGGTTGTTTTTTTGTACCGATATTTATCTTATCCGTCTTTTTCCTCCTTCGTCTTTTCTTTTTTTATTATTATTTTATCTCGAATTTAGTCCAAACAGGGTTTTTATTTTTTTGAGTTTTCGTAGCTTTCACTCTAGTTTTAGAAATTATTAATTCCTAACTAAAGTTACCTTTCTAACCATACCTATTATTACATTCATTATATTTTAATAGTCCTATGTTTTTATTAAGTAGAGGAAACTAATAAATAAAGTAACAAAAAAATATATGAGGTCTAACTATTCATACACGAAATATTTTCAGAGAATTATCTAACGACTGTAACGAAGCCATTTCTAGGGTTTTTTTTTTTATCTAACTATATTTTTAATTAAAATTAAAATAAATAATTTAAAATTACTTGACCCATAAAATACTGGCTCCTTATTTTTTAACATCCATTACGCTAGTTTACTACGTCGTAATTACCTAATGTCATTGTTAGAATAGGGAGTAAAGGTTTTATGCAAAAAGTCTCAAGAAATTTTAGAATTATAATAATTTTGTAAAAAAAACCACTCAGATATTTTATTTTTTTCATTCCTATGACGAGTTTACGACTTATAGAAGTTACTCTTAAAATATTTCGTGTAGGATAAGACAGCCTTTATATACATTATTAATTAAAAGCTATTTTAAACTAACAACAAACTATTAAAGGGCATCAAAAAACTTCTCAAGAGACCGTATGCCACGTTGTATAGCAATACTTAGCCTGTAGCCAAGATAAATGCCAGCCCTTTGGTTACTGGTCATTCATTATTAAGTTATCGTATCAAAAATACCGTTAATACTGCATCAATGTGTCAATGCTAATATTTTAAATGCATAATTAAATCAGTCGACATTCTTCGTTCGTGCTTAGAAAGTTTTTTTGGAAGAGTCACGCTTGGTTATTATGACTAGCCTCGCAAGACTAGAATCGCATGACTATTAAGCTTTCTGAATATTTTCCTATGAATTAAACAAAATATCATATAATATATGGAGCTCTGACACAGCCACGAGGCGACGCGGTAGACCTCGCAGGAGATGCCGGGACGAGCTGGACAAAACTAAGTACCAGTGGACCACATTGGCCCTGGATCGAAGAATTTGGAAGTCATGGAGAGAGGCTTTTGCCCAGCAGTGGGATGACGCAGGCTAACAGTATCAGTATCAGTAAACAAAATATCACAACTTCTCATCATCTTTTCCATAAATTATTATGGTTAAAAGTGCTTATTTATTAGTGAAGTCAAAACCCCAATATCTTATTTATTTACCCAAATTATCTCGCTCAAGACGTCGTCGATAAAGTTACTGAACCAAAGTATCAACAAGACGATGCTAGGTTAAAGAATTATTTATTCATAGTATATTCATGAGCCAGTGATAGCTTTGAGCTTCAGGCTATCTCAGGCATACCGATGTGTTAATCAAATATAAGAAACTTCAAACGGCTAAGGAATATAGGTCTTAATTAACTTTGAGATGAGGCTAGGAGACAGGTATTTAAGACCTGGAGGGATATTATTGGAGAATTTGCTAATGATTTTCTGATGAGGTCCAATTTTTTAGGGAATTTTTATTCTAAATATCTTTCGTCTTTAGGTCCGTGTCAAATAGCTTCTTTTGTGATTAAGGCCTAGTTCCGTATGACAAAATGTCTGATATGGATAGTTTTCAATGCGCCGCATGAGCTTTGAGCCTCTCACATAAGCACTTTTATCATGGGAACTGATCCGAAAGAATTAGAGAACGTTCATTATTAGTCATCATTTTCATTATTAGTTGCATGTTTTTGGGCTTAGAGGGCGGGATAGGAGGTGGAGCATAGTTTTTGATACAGCTCCACAATCACACCCCGCTCCTGTTTCTTTGACGTAGCCCCACTTAACGAGGTTGGAGTTACATCTTCCTACTTGAGTCCGGAGACGATTCAAGGACTTCCAGCAACATGCATGCTGAAGTGAACTTTCAAATTCAAATTCATTTATTATTTGTCACACTTGTCACCTTTGCGCTGCCACCGACGACGCGGTGGAAGTACCGAAGTTCTGGGCTAACAAAATATAAAAATTGCCGTGCCAGCGACTCGAAGAAGATCACTATTAGCCATTTGTGTAACACTGCAAGGCAAAGGCCTCCCTTCCCTCCTTCCACTTGTCACTATCCATAGCTGTTATTTGCCAATCCTTATGAAAAGAGTCGAGTTCGTCCCGCCATCTCCTTCTGGGTCTACCGCGTTGCCGTTTGGTGCTGTTTGGGACCCATTGTGTGGTTACTGTAGCCTATAGCTCTACTGGCATGCGACAGATGTGGCCAGCCCAGTTCCATTTAAGCTTGGTAGCCGTGTGACCTACATCGGCAATTTGAGTTTTGGGACGCAGTATCGAGTTCCTTATACGATCAGTAAGTTTAACTTCAAAGATACTGCGCTCTATTTTAGCTCATTATTAGTAGTGGTGGTTAATAAGATAATCGATGACCAAAACCATTAAAGTGCCGCTTTGGAAATAGCGCAGTTTTGGGCAAACTCAATTAAAAAACTATCAAGCCAGCGGCAGCAATAGGAAGGAAGAAAGTATACAAGGTGTAAACGGACACTTCACGAAGCCTTCAACCAAGCATTCTGTAAATCAAACTAAGTAACCCTACAAAAATTATTGCTGGGAAACGACTTTTTTTTGGGGTGAAAAATCATGTTTTAAACGCACTCAAAAAATTATGCTGATGGATAAATGGATTGGTGAACGGGTCATGGAGGTATTTAAAGTAAAATTATAATGACCTTAAAAATAAGTATTTAAAAAAAATACTTGGAACTTTGACCTCGGTACCCTTTGATCTCCGTAACTAGAAGATTCCCAGGTTTATGATCCAGAACAAAAAAAATATCGCAATGACGAGAACAAGTGCCTTTTAGCTTCGTTAACGGTCTTTTTACACCCTTTACATGATTATTGCTTACTTGAACACGTAGAACTTGGGCCTCCAAATCTGTCCTTGTCTGAACTTAAGGCTAACTGTGCCGTTGAATTTGAGTGGATACCAAGCCATGCTGTCGTCTGTCCAGCTCTGGAATAGAACAGAATTAACTGATTAAAGTAAGAATAAAGAGTGTGAGGGTTGTTACTTATTTTTCCAAAAATACCCACTAGGCTGAGTTTATTTAACTAGTGGATATTTCTACAAAAAAAAAAAAAAACAATCCCCACTGGTGGGGAATTGTTGGTGGGGATTTCCGGAATAAACCATACATATTTTCAATCGATTCGATCGAACTTTGACCTGCGATATCTCCGTAACTAGAAGGTTCCCAGGTATTATCCAGAACAAAAAAATATCGCAATGACAGGAAGAACAAGAGCCTTTCGGCTTCGTTAAGGGTCTTGTTACACCCTTTATAATAGTGATACGTACAGTAACAACTGACATCGCAGTGATAAGCTTGGACTGGAAGGCATCATACTTGACATTGGTGAGCTTCACGCCCAGTCTTACGTCCATGGTCGGCTTCGGCGGTATCCATGGCAACCGATATAACAATCGAGACCTCTTCAGTTGGTCAGACAGCGAGAGAGGCGGTTCGATTTCTTTTGAGTCTGGTGTAGCTGTGAATTATAAACATTTGTTTAGATTTTGTGGAATATTAGGTCTTTCTTAAGGTGGAAGCGCCAGGGAAGCCCGAGAAATTCAAATTTTCTTACGTTTTTTTTGCATACAACATTAGTTTTAGTATATGCGAAACCTGATACACGTGTCTAGTATTTTTATGTAAAGAATCTATACTGTATCACGAAAAATCACAAAGTTATAAGCTTGTTCTGTTACCTAGTTGCCCGCACAAAATCGTGGTCACCACGCAGCGCGCGCCTCCAGCGTTGTCTTGAGCTCATTGATAATAATAATTTGGCAGTAGGTGCCTAAATTATTGCGATAGGTACTTAAAGTCGCTCGGCGTCCAACTTTTAACTTT